>PVNU02004039.1:0-24860 GCA_003013855.2 Liriodendron chinense | reverse complement strand
CGACCCTGATGCCATCCTCGCTCACCATAAAGCCGAGAAGCTTACCTCCCATTGCACCGAAGACACATTTCTGAGGGTTGAGACGGAGCTTGTACTTTTCTAATCTGTTGAATAACTTCTTCAGATCTTCAAAGTGTCCTTCAATTGTGTGAGATTTGACGATCATGTCGTCCACATATACTTCGAGCTCCTTGTTCATCATGTCATGGAATAGTGCTGTCATTGCTCGCTGATATGTTGCTCCTGCGTTCTTCAGACCGAACGGCATCACCCTGTAACAGAAGGTTCCCCAGGGAGTGATAAATGCTGTCTTCTCACGATCTTCGACGGCCATCTTAATCTGATTGTAACCTGAGAACCCGTCCATGAATGAGAAGATCTTGTATCCAGCAGTGTTGTCGACCAGAGTGTCGATATGTGGCAACGGGAAGTCATCTTTAGGACTGGCCTTGTTGAGATCTCGGAAGTCGATGCACATTCGAACCTTGCCATCCTTCTTCGGTACTGGTACGATGTTGGCGAGCCATTCAGGGTAGTTGGAGACTACCAAGAATCCCGCGTTGTACTGCTTGATGACTTCATCTCGGACTTTCAGAGCCCATTCTGGCTTCATTCTTCGGAGTTTTCTGCTTCACTGGCTTCATATCTGCCTTGGTTGGCAGATGGTGTACAACGAGCTCTTCATCGAGCCCCGGCATGTCTTCATATGAGAACGCGAAGTTGGACAATCTTGGAGCTAGGAACTCTATCATTTTCTGTTTCATCTCAGGTGGCAACGATTTTCCGATGCGTACTTCCCTAGGGATCTCAGGCGTCCCCAAGTTTACTATCTCGAAATCATCGGCTACAACATTGGCTTTAGATTCGAACTTTTTGAGGAGATCCTCTAGTTCGGGAGCCGGATCATCATCTTCCTCATCCCGAGCTTCGTCCAGACCCATGAGCTCGAAGTCTAATTCGATGTCGAAATCATATGATTCAACTTCAAACTCATGCGACTCTTTAGACGAACTGGGCACACTATTGAATGCAGGAAAAGAAATGTTTTTTGGTTTTTGAGATTTTTCTGAAATGAAAATGCTAGATGTTTTTGGCTTTTGAAAGTTTTTTATTTTTTTGGATTTTCGAAATTCGTGGGACTTTGAACAAGCAGGCATTGCAGACCATGATTGAGCCCAACTTGTTCCAAAGTTCCGGTCGCTGCTTAAACAGGCGTTTTTTTTGGAAGCCAGAGCCCTCAGATGGCTCTTTGGCTGATTCAAAAGTTAGGGGAACAGATGACCATTCAGGACCCCACACTTCCTCCCCTGGAGAGGTGGGGGTTGATGCTTTGGGCGAAGAATCATGGTCTGGCCCAACGACCATGATTTCTCGCTGGTCGGGTTCGAGATCTGAGTCGTACTCAGTCCCTCCCGGATCACTTACTTCGCATTGCAGTTCGTCTGGTTCCACGGCTAGACACAAGTTTGGAACCTGAACATCAGACCAATCCAGGGCTGGCCACTTCCCTTTCTTGGTCCAATGGATGGGCTGCTTCTGTCCTTGGCTGATGATTGAAGAAGTTGACTTTGCAGAGATGGGCAAGTCGTGCCCCTTGCTAATTGGTGCTGAGATGGGCAAGTCGTGCCCCTTGCTGATTGAAGTGGGCAGGTTGTGCCCCTGGTTGAGAGGAGTGGGCAAGTTGTGCCCCTGGTTGAGAGAAGTGGGCAAGTTGTGCCCCTGGTTGGGAGCAGGTGTCAGAGTAACCTGGTCCTGAAGCTGCTGCATTTGACTTCCTTCTTCATCTTCATCCTCATCCTTTTCTTTTTCTTCTGGAGGCTTAGATGGTTCGAGAATCTGATCCCATCGAATGGGGGGCCACGTGGCCCAAACTAGACTCATCGGGAGGCCTTTGTGTAGTGCAGTCGGTTGATTCCCTTCTGGATCCTTGCAAGGTTCTCCTGGCTTGACGAATTGGATGGGTGAGCACCGAAATTTCTTCCTTCTCTTGTCCATGAAGGTTGCCCTGTATCCGAGTCCCCATTTGCGTTGGTTATATACTAGCGATACCTTTCTGGACTTGAAGTGATTCTTCATTCGGTATTTGAGGCTCAGACGCTCTGCTGGTGAGAAGACACGGTCCACCCTTATCGGTTCTGGATTGGCGATAGAGTTCACAGTCTCAAATTCGAAACTGTGAAACGGGATGTTTTCTTCAGAATGCTGGATATCGATGACCGGGATGTCTGGTTCAGTGGCAGCAGCATTGGAAGGAATGATGAGCTCTTTCTCTGCATGGATAGAGATCACTTGATTTCCACAGATATACTTTACTCGTTGATGCAGGGTTGAAGGCACAGCTCCAATTTTGTGCAGCCATGGTCGTCCGAGCAACATGTTGAAAGAGGCTGATATATCCAGGACTTGGAATGTGATGGTGGAGACTTCTGGGCCTATCTGTACCTCTATGTCGACTTCCCCTTCCACTGATCGGCGGGTGTTGTCGAATGCTCTGACACATATGGTGCTGGGTCGAAATGAAGAGGGACTGATTCCCAAACGTTCCGCAGTCTTGAGTGGGCAGACATTTAGGCTTGAGCCATTATCGATAAGGACCAGCGGGACACAGAGGTCCTTGTATCGTAAGGCTATGTTGAGGGATCGCCCATGATCGCGTCCTTCTGGTGGCAACTCATTATCTGTGAAGGTGATGGCGCGCGGAGCCAGGAGTTGTCCAATCATCAAAGCTATCATTTCTGGTGCCGTATCGGAGGAGACATGAGCATCGTTCAAGGTTTTGGCGAACATTTCTCGGTGTATGCGAGATGTGCAAAGTAGCTCCCATACTGATATTTGAGCAGGGATTGACTTGAGCTGAGTCGCCACATCGTATACGGCTTCATTTTTATTGCCGAGGCCTGAGAGAGCGCCTTTGGGATCTCCTCTGTTCTGATTATCTCTTCGGATGCAACGTCCATTGGGATTCATGTTCCCCACTTCCGCACATTCTGGATAGTGCCATGGAACCTCTTTGTAGCTTTCTTCCCTTTTGCCTTCTAGGACCACCGGTTCTTGCAACGGTGCCGTTGTGGGTACCAGATCTTCCTCTTATGGAGCTTTTGCCTTGAGGACTACATTGTTGCTTGTGATGAAGGGGTAGTATCGAGGCTTGTCTTCATAAACCACATAAGGTCGTGGTCCTGGCTTGACTGTTCCTGGGGCGGGAGGCTCCCATGGAATGAATACTGGTCCTCTTGATATGGCAGGAGGTTTCTCTGTTCGTCCGAGCTGCCGTAGCGTGATTGATACGCCTCCGGGACTTGCCCCTTGCAATATGACAGGCTTGACTGGAAGAGCTCCTTCCAAGACAACGGGCTCTTGTTGCTGATGAGTATAATCCTTCCATTGCGGATTGGATTGTTCTGGAGTTGCCCCTTGCAAGATGACAGGTTCGTATGTGGGCTCAATGTATGATTGTGCTCCTTCCAGGACGACTGGTTCCCAGCTTGAATGGTTGTAAGGTGCCCCTTGAACAACTGGTATATCATATGGAGGTGCTCCTTCAAGCACTACTGGCTCGGAGATTGAAGGAAGAAAGGGACTTGCCCCTTGCAAGACTGGAGGAGGATTTGTTGGCTCATAAGTGTAAGCGTGAATGGATTGGATGGGGGAGAAGAAGCGATCGAGATGATCCCCTTCTTCTATACTATTGACTGCAGGGCCACGAGACGAACTGGGGTCCGTCGGATGTTGAGGCAGAGGATTCTGAAGGATGTTGGTAGAAGCTGCTGGAGAAGTTCCAGGGACCGAGATGACGATCTTGCGGTCATCAATTAGGTCTTGTATAGCATTTTTGAAAGTATAGCATCGATCAGTGGCGTGGCCACGTCCTTGGTGGTAGGCACAATACTCATTTTCTCGGTAGTTTGGAGGCAGAGGATGAGGCGGAGGCCTAGGTGTCATCAGAGTGAGTAACTGCTTCTGTACCAGCGTAGTCATGATTTGACTAAGTGGTTGACTGAGTGGAGTGAACTTCCTGAACTCCCTGTAATTCTGTCTGTTCTGGTATGAGTATTGGCCATTTCCCCTGAACTGCTGCTGTTGTCGAGGTGGTTGTGGCTGAGGATTCGGTTGTAGCTGATACCGCTGAGGCTGATGCTGAACTTGATTCTGCTGATACTGTTGACGTCCCTGTGGGGGAGCACGTTGATTCCCTTGAGCAGTGGTGTTGATATTGTTTACCTCCGTTGGGCGAGGAGGAGAACCACTACGGTTTCCATTCCCGTGCCCGATAGGTCTTCCTTCCACTCTGTTCCTCTTGACTGTAGTGGCTTGATGAGGCCATGGGGAGATTATCCCGGCCCGGATTCCTGCTTCGACTTGCTCTCCAGCACGGATCAATTGTGAGAAATTCGCATATGGATGCGAGATGAGATACCCGGATATGCCTGGGTATGTTGAATGAACAATCATGGAGATTTGTTCTTCGTCGTCGATGGGTGTCCGCATTCTGGCTGCCATAGCTCGCCAACGTCCCACGTATGCTGATAGTGTTTCATCACTCCTTTGCCTGAGAGCTGCGAGGTCGGCTCTTCTGGGTGCCATGTTGAGATTGTACGCAAATCTGTCGACGAAAGCCTGGGAAAGCTGTTCCCACGTCCTGATGCGGTGGCAGTCCAATGAAGTGTACCAATCGAGGGCATCGCCCTTCAGAGATTTTTGGAACAAGCGAATGAGGGCCCCTTCATTTCCTGAGATTGCACTCAGCTCTCCACAGAAGGCCTTGAGATGTGCTGTGGGACAACCGCTGCCGTCGTATCTTTTGAACTTTGGAACCTCAAAGTTTTGAGGTACCTGAGCATCTGGGAAAGGACACAAGTCTCTGAACTTGGTCGAAGGTAGGTCGATTCCTTACTGTCGCTGAAGCTGATTTTGCAAGATCTGGAACTGCTCCCGCAACTCGTCCAGTCCTGAGTGATCTGTTCGAGCGATTGGTGCCTCCTGGAGTAAGGCACGTTCTTCTTCGGCATAGTGGTCGATGTCTTCGACCCTATGGGCTTGCTGAAAAGCAACCGCGGGTTGCTGAAGTTGGTTTGATGATTGAACTGGATTCTGATGAACTTGAGCTTGAAATGATGGTAACTGAACTGGAGACTGTACTGAAGGTTGAACTGGAACTTGTTGGAAATTAACTGGATTTTGCTGAATTGAAGATTGCTGGAAATTAACTGGATTTTGCTGAATTGAAGATTGTTGGAAATTAACTGGATTTTGCTGAATTGAAGATTGCTGAAAATTAACTGGGATCCCATCAGCGGGGATGTGCTGGAATTGAAAAGTGCTCCTGTTTGCAGGAGGCTGAGATGCTGGGAAGTGACCCCCTTGTTGGGTATTCGCCACTGTCCACTGATTGATGTGGGCTTGACACTGACCCCCATTGTGGGCATTCGCCAGTGCTGTCCCTGTTGCTGGAAATTGAATTGAAATCCCATCGGCGGGGATGTGCTGAAATTGAAAAGGTGTCCCATCGGCGGGGACATGCTGAGATCTACTGAGATTGTTGTTTGCAAGATTGACTGGTAGCTGACTAGATGTTCCGGCAACGGAAGTGCTCTGAGATGGCCTTGTCGTCGCAGGAAGATATTGAGAAGGATGCCCCATAGCGAAGGGCTGAGATGGCTGCTGTCGGTAGTCTTAGGCAGACTCCGATGGTTGTGCTTGATTTGAACTGGAAGCCGGGAGGACCCGGCATGGTTGCTGAGATTGCTGAACTGGGCCAACTTGATTGTTGGCTACTGCGGTGGCCTGTGCTTGCATGAATTGCAAGAGCATTTCTTGCATTGCTCTCACTCCTTGTGCCAATTCTTGTATGATTGGCGTATTATCAATGGGCTGTTGCGCTGGAGGTTGCGCTTCGGTCATTTCAAGAGCAGGGAAGTGATGAGTTTCTTCTTCGTGGTCGGACATGGCTTGCTGAGCCCGATTGCGGATTATACTGCGGTAGGGAAGTTGTCTCCACGTACGTTGAGCCCGAGGAGGCGCAATGGTGAGGACTATACTCTTTTTGGGTTTTGGGATTTTCTATTTTTTTCTGGTTGGTTTTGGGATTTTCTATTTTTTTTTTTTTTTTGGTTTTAGGATTTTCTTTTTTTTTTTGGTTTTGGGTAGAATGCTATGCAGATGAGATTGTATGAGGATTAATGACTTTCAAGTACGGGAAGGATTCTGTTTTCAAGTCGGATCACGACTAGTGGGACTAGCTAATCCCCAGCAGAGTCGCCATTCTGTGGACCCTCGCCGATTTTCCCGCGCTCCCACACGACGTCGTTCTCCCTTTCCTTTCGGAAGAAGAAGAAGAAGAGGTGCGTGAGTGCGAAATCGCCGTTTGTGCCACTGGCTTGCCTCGTTCTCGAGGGCTTCGTTTGGTTGTCGTGTTAAGCTGGATATGTTTAAATGAGTTTATATAAGACCAGAGTCGCCACTAGCCAGTTACTTCGAATCTACAGTCGGCTAGACCCCGTAGAAACGTTAGAGAAGAGAATCCGAAGATTCCTTCCTCTAAAATGACTCCTGTTGATCTGCGGCCAGAGATTCAAGGTAAGGGATCACGGTTACAGGGTGGGAAGAGGTTAAGCACCCCACACACTGCCCGTACCGAAGTACGGTCTCTACTTCACAGAATCGATCGAATACTTGAAAGCCTAATTTAATCCTCGTATATTCTCATGAATGACATGATGCATGAATGCGGGTCTGAACAGTAAGAGTTTCTGATGGGCAGGTTCCAACAACGGGCAAGCCCAGAGCGTATGCTCGAACTGACAGGTGCTTAATATAAGACGTATGCAGTGTGCTTGAATGATCAAGGTGTTTTATGGTGAAGCATGAATGCAGGTCTGAACAGTAAGAGTTTCTGATGGGCAGGTTCCAACAACGGGCAAGCCCAGAGCATACGCTCGAACTGACAGGTGCTTAATGTAAAGACATATGCATGTGCTTGAATGATCAAGGTGTTTTATGGTGAAGCATGAATGCAGGTCTGAACAGTAAGAGTTTCTGATGGGCAGGTTCCAACAACGGGCAAGCCCAGAGCATACGCTCGAACTGACAGGTGCTTAATATAAAGACATATGCATGTGTGCTTGAGTAATCAAGGTGCTTGTAGTGAAGCAGGGGGGTTGGAAGGAAAGTAAATGTTGCACGTATGCTAGATGCAAATGAGATGATGAGTAGCTGGGTGGACGGAGGTATCGCAAGGATTGGCTTCGAGTGGCGGGATCAAGACTTGGATGGCTTGGGAGGCTTGGACCAGTGGTCAGGCTGGGCTGGACCAGGGCTAGACTCTCCTCACTCGGGCTCTCCTTGGTGGAAAAATGGGCTAAGGGCACTCGAAAGGATGGACTCTCTCTGGACTCGAAGGGCTTCGAATTGATTGTTGAAATGAGAAGGGGAGGGGGGTATTTATAGCAGCAGAGAGTGGCACAAGTCGTAATTTTGTCCGGGCGGCCTGCCATGGGCTGCCCGTACGGCCGCTCCTCGGTTTCCAGCGAGTACGGTCGCTCCCTCGGGGCTGCTGTTGGACTCGCTGGTCGACTCAGTGAGTTGACTCAGTGGGTCGACTCGGTGATTTGACTCGACGGGTTGACTCGGTGTTTTGACTCGACGGGTTGACTCGACGGGTTGACTCAGCGGGTTAACTCAGTGAGTTGACTCAGTGAGTTTGACTTTTTTTTTGGGATTTTTTGACTGGCCTTTTTTATGGGGGGTTTTTCTGGGTGGTGTTTAGGACTGGGTTGACTGGGTTCAGGCTTGAACTGGGCTATGGAATGGGACTTACAAGGGTGAGTTTGGCTGAGTTTGGACTTGGGATTTGGGGGTATGGTCCTCCGTTCAACCAGCTATCTCTACCAACAGTGTAGCCGAAGGTGGGGTGTCTACAGCTTCCTGTAGTTAATGCACATTCTCCAACCGGTAGTGACTCTGGTTGGTATGAGTTCATTATTGGCATTGGCTACCATGGTTATTCCAGATTTCTTAGGCACCACTTGAGTTGGGCTCACCCATTGACTATCGGATATTGGGTAAATAATACCCACGTCCAATAGTTTCATCACTTCGGCCTTAACCACATCCTTCATGTTTGGATTGAGTCATCTTTGTGGTTGCCTAGATGTCTTCGCATTATCCTCAAGGTGTATGCGATGAGTACAAATCAGTGGGTCTATGCCTTTGAAATCCGCAATCGACCACCCAATGGAACTCTTGTACTCTATTAGAGTGGCAATTAGCCTACTCTCTTGTTCCTCATCCAAGTGGGAAGAAATCACCATTGGATATGTCTCATCTCGACCTAAATAGACATATTTCAACTCACTTGGTAATGGTTTTAGGTCGAGTGCTGGTGCCTTGATATTGGATGGAAGGGGCTTGTTCTAGTTTACGGGTAAAGGATCAAATAAGGCCCTCAATCTTCTGTTATTAAGTATCGGCATCACATCTAACATGGCATCTATATCTCGTATTTTGTCATCATTTATCTCATGAGAGTGGGCCACACATGCCTCCAAAGGGTCAGAATATAATGTTGAGGGAAAAGTCTCATCCACGAATGATTCAATCAAGTTTATCTTGTGGATCTCCTCATCAACTTCCCGTGGTTGTTTGCATAAATCAAATATATTCAACTCAAGTGTTATATTTCCAAAGGACATTTGTATAAGCCCGTTTCTACAATTGAAAATCGCATTGAAAGTAGCTAGAAAAGGGTGGCCAAGTATGATGGAAATTTGAGCACCGGTACCTATCACGGGATGTGTATCCAAGATAATAAAGTCTACTAGGTTGTAAAATTTATCAACTTGGACTAAAACATCCTCAATCACTCCTCTCGGTATACGAATAGATCTATCAGTAAGTTGGAGTGTGGTTTTGGTGGGTTTCAATTCACCTAACCCAAGTTGTTCATAAACCGAGTACGGAATGAGGTTCACACTTACCCCTAAATCAAGTAAGGCTTGTTTAATCCGGTAATCTCCTATGATACATGAGATGGTTAGACTACCTGGATCCTTGTATTTCTGGGGCACCTCTTGTTTGATAATAGCGCTTAAATTCTTAGTCAAAAGTACTTTGTTGTGAACATTGTGTTTCCTTTTGACTATGCACAATTCCTTTAGAAATTTGGCATAGGATGGTATTTGCTTTATGGCATCCAACAATGGAATGTTGATCTTCACCTGCTTGAAAACCTCTAAAATTTTCAGGTTTTTGTCTAAAGGTTTGGGTGAAATCAACCTTTGGGGAAACAGGGCAACCAGCTTGTATTGCCTTTCCGGTTCTTTCTCTTGTGGAGTGTTGTTTGAGCTATCATCCTCTTTGGAATTTTTCGGATCCTTAGGATTTGGGGCCTTCACCGGATTAGATTTATCAACTATTTTTTTACTTCTTTAAGTGGTGATAGCTTAAACATGCTCCGTATGTTGGGAGGATGAGCATGCGTCTTGTATCTCAAATTGGGTTCTTGGGTTAGGAAGAGGTTGGGCAGGAAGTGTGCATTTCTCCTTAACATTGAGGTGAGATTCAACTCTAGCCATTGAAGTTTTCAAGTCATTGATGGCTTGAGTTGAACTTTGATTAAATTTCAATTGTTCTTCATGAACCCAGCTATTTTCAAAGAATTAGTCTTGTTATATTCAGCTTGAACCGATACAAATGCACCCAACATCTCCTCTAGCGTAGCTTTTGGTGTAATGACTAGGGATGGACCTAGTAAAGGTTGAGCTTGAGGGATATTGTGTGTATTCGCAGTGGGTCCATTCCTCCAACTGAAGTTGGGATGGTTCTTCCAACTAGAATTAAACGTGTTTGAGTTTGAAGCACCAAATTGTCGTTGATAAATGTTTGTGGCATTTGTTTGTTCTTGTAAGATGTCTTGAACCGCTGAAATTGTGGGACAATCTTGTGTTATATGTTGATTTCCGGTACAAATTCCACAAACAGTTTCAACGTCATTAGAGTTGATCGTCTCTCCTTTCTTTAATTTCACGGCCTCGACTTTTCTTGTGAGACTAGCCACACGTGCACTTATGCTATCCTCTTCTGATAGGACATAAATTCTTCCTTTTTCCTTTTGTTGGCTAGTCTTGGAATTTTTGGTTTAGATGTATCCTAAGACTCTGCATTCTCAGCCAATTTCTCCAAATAGTCTCATGCTTCCTCGGCTTCCTTATTCATGAACTCCCCATTACACATCATCTCTATGAATTAGCGCATGGGTGAAGTCAGTCCTTCATAGAAAAAGCTTATAACCCGCCAAATTTCATAGCCATGGTGTAGGCATGCATTTAATAAGTCCTTGAATCTCTCCCAACATTGGAAGAAGGTCTCATCTTCCTTTTGGGTAAAGTTCATGATAAGGCGCCTCAACATGTTCGTTTTGTGAGTAGGAAAGAATTTTTTAATGAACTCCCTATGCATATCAGTCCATGCACAAATTGATCTTGGCCTTAATGCATGAAGCCAACCTTTAACTTTATCTTTAAGAGTAAAAAGAAATAATTTAAGCCTCACCACATCATCAGTTACGTTTGTAAAGTGCATGGTGGTTATTACCTCATCAAATTCTTTAAGGTGTTGATAGGCACTTTCACTATCTAATCCATGGAATCTCGGGAGGAGTTGGATTACTCCCGGTTTCAAATCTATACTCCCTGCATTTTGTGAAAAAACTATGTATGAGGGAGTGCTTACTCTTGCTGGTTGCAAGTCATCACGTAATGTTCTTGGTCGGGGAACATTCTCAACCACATTCTCTCCCGTTTTGGCTTGGTTTTGGCCCAGATTTTGATTGGCCATCGGATTGGGTTGATTTACAACCATACTTTCAGACAAAATTGGAGAATTTAGATGTCTCCTAGCACGTGGTTCTCTGTCAATTCCTTCAACTATTCCCCCTTCACTAATGAGTCGGTTATTGGAATCCCGAGCCCAATGTGGCATGCAAATCCTAAAAGTATGAAGCAAGAAAGAAAGAAGAATTCTTCCTTCCTTTCTTTACTCTTCTCTAAAACCGAAGCACAAGGTGTCTTGCAATGGCTGAGCCAGAAGCAAGGATAGAGACCGATTTCTCCTGATTAATAGAGGTTCAGAGAACTCCCCACCCACTCTTTGAATCTTTTGAGAAAAGTGCAGAAAAAAAAGAAAGATGAGTAGAGGTGAGAAGACAAATCTCCGAGCACAAGGTGATCCAAGACGGCAAAGCCGACCAATAGGAATCAAGGCAGCACAAGGCAAACCTATCAGAGATTCAAAAAAGAGTCTCCACCCACTATACAAGCGATGAATATGATAGGAAAGATTAGGGGAAGAAGAAGAGTAAGGTTTAGAAAGATAGAACCTGATTTGAGCACTTAGGATCCTTATGTCTTTTTCAACTTACTAAAATCCCTGCAAAAAATAAAAAATAAAAAAATAAAACAAACTAAGTTAGTATTATTTCTAAAACTCCTAAATAGAAACTATTTTCAGAAATTTTGTAAAAAACCGTCAAAATCCCAGGCAACGGCGCCAAAAACTTGTTCGCTTCCCCAAGTGTAGGGTTGCGATATAGTAATAATCTCGGTAAGACCGAGGTCGATCCACAGGGACTTATGTAGGAATCCACAAACACTTCCAATAATTCTACTGAAAAGCTAACAAATAAATTTGTAGAAGATTGATGTAAATAGTAATTTTGAATAAATTGAAGGTAAGCAATTAATAAAAAGGCACTAGAGGTTCAAGGATCCACTTGTAGCAATCCTTGATGCCAATTCCCTGTGGTTTCTCACTTTCTCAACTAGAATCAAAATTAAGATCTGTCTAGTCGGATGATAAAGCAGTTAAACTAAACAATCTGTTTTATGTATGATCCATGTATATGATTCACTCAATGCAAGCTAGGACGAGCATACTCAATTGCATAGGTCAGTCCCAATTCCAATAGGCTAAGATCACAATCATAATCATCATTAAATCCTGTCACAAGACAAAAATAGATCATGATTTGAACTTGATTCAAATCACATACACAGTCTCACATACTTCAAAATTCCAGAAAAATAGACTTTTGGTAAGAACCGACATGAAGATCATAAATCTAGAGCGTATTCCAATTCCTCAAATCATACAGGTCTAGACTAGTTCACAACAATTAAGAACTCAAGTAATTCTTTCAAACATCCATGAGTCATCATAAGACTAAGAAAAGTTACTTAGCACTTAAATTAAACTTCAAACCATTGTTCTTCAATAAAAATCCAACTTGAAACCAAATCAAACGAAGTGAAACATCTTAGATTCACTACAAGCTTCACCTCTTAGCCCTAGCTAAGAGGTTTAGCCGTTCATGATCCAAGGAAGCATGAAACAAC
Source organism: Liriodendron chinense (assembly GCA_003013855.2). NCBI lineage: Eukaryota > Viridiplantae > Streptophyta > Magnoliopsida > Magnoliales > Magnoliaceae > Liriodendron > Liriodendron chinense. The sequence continues at coordinate 12,471 of PVNU02004039.1, read as the reverse complement.
TAAAAAAAATATAAAAACTAGAAAGCAAACTAGGAGGAGTTGTAGAACTTTGAAATCGACTTCCGCCGTCTCCCATCGTGCTCAATCTGTTCTTAGATGCCCTAGGTATGATCCCTAGGTGTCCTTTTATAGTGGGGAAACTCCTCTGCATCGGAATCATCCAGAAGATGCGTAAGGATACGCAGTGCACAGAAAAAATCGGAGCTTGTAGAACACGCTCTGTTACGCGGACGACCGGTCTGAGCTCCTAGGCGACCGGTCGCACAACCGATCGCAAAAGCGTGAAAAACGTCCAGAGAGTTTTGAAAATTTCGAGCCCACAAATTTAATTCAAGGACCGGTCACACGACCGGTCTTAAAAGGTCCAGTGAGTTATGGCCGTAGGGCCCCTTCCGTTGAGTGATTGGACCGGTCGGACGACCGGCCTTGGGCTATGGAAAATCGGTCTTGGGCACATTCTTCTGCCTTCTTTCTTCTTTCCTCTAACTTCTCTCTTTCATCCTTTGACGCTTAGTCATTTGATCTTCTTTGCTTGTAAATGGCGTCTTTAAGTCTCCAATTGATGAATCCTCTCTCTTATCCCTACAATCACAAATCCATGCATTAGATTAGTCGTTAATTCATGAAAACCTTGCATAATGAGTGATGAATTGGGGTTAGAATATGCGCAATTAAGAGCTCAATACCCTTGAACTGTATAAACTTTTGGTTGCGACATGTAAATCTGCTCTTCTAATTTTCCATTCAAGAAAGCAGTCTTTACATCCATTTGTTCCAGCTCGAGGTCGTATTGGGCAACTAGTGCCAACACAAAATTGATAAATACTTTCTTCACAACCGACGCGAATATCTCACTGAAGTCCACACTTTCACGTTGAGCATATCCATTCGCCATCAATCTAGCCTTGTATTTATCTTGTTTCTTCCAAAAAATTCATTTACACCCGATCGCTTTTCAGCCCACAAGAAGCTTCGCTAACTCCCATGTCTCATTCTATGCAGAAAGTTCATCTCGTCTTGCAGTGCCTCCTCAAAATTAGATGGATCCCCCTCATCTGTAATAAGGGCGAATATAATGTTTGAATCATCCATATACCTTACCGGTAACCTGCGATCTTTAGGTGGGTTTCTTCGCACAGGTGGTTGCTCTAGCTGATCTTGTACCTCTACCTGCGTATCGGTCTCATCTCGTGTCTCATCTCTGTTACCCTAGATGTCAACAACCTCTAATTTTTTAGGTTGCTCTAGCTGATCTTGTACCTCTGCATGCATATAACCAGTAACCCTTCACACCATCACCATAGCCCACAAAGATACATTTTCTGGCTCTATGGTCAAGCTTATCTCTCTCAACTAATGGTATATGAGAGTAAGCCTCACAACCAAACACCTGCAGACATGAGTAGTCAATCATATAACCACTCCACACTTTTTTAGGGATTTTACATTCAATTGACATTGAAGGAGACCGATTTATCAAGTACCAGGCTGTGTTAACGACCTCTATCCAAAGCTTTCTGTCCAAATCAGCATTACTCAACATGGATTAGGCTCTCTCCAAGAGAGCCTGGTTCATCCACTCAACCACACCATTTTACTCTGGTGTGTGGCGCACTGTATTGTGCCTCACGATCCCTTCTTCCTTACAATACTTGTTAAATTCTCCGGAAGTGAACGCACCTCCATTGCTGATTCTCAAAACTTTTAATTTCTGCCTTAACTGATTTTTCATCATATCCTTTCCATGCTTGAAAGTAGTGAAAATATCGAATTTATTTTTCAGAAAATAAACTCAAACCTTCTTATTGAAATCATCAATGAATGACATGAACAACAATGACACCTCAATAGAAACTATGAGCGATGGCCCCCATACATTGAAATGGACATATTCCAGCACCCTTTGACATAAGTTTTCCCCCTTTAAATAAAAATCTAGATTTTTTACCATATATACAATGCTCACATATACTTAAGTCTAGAGAATTAAAAACATGAATTAAAGATCGTTTAGAAAGTACCTTCATGTCTCACTCGCTCATGTGGCCCAAACGGGCATGCCACATACGTGCAGACATGGAATCTACTATAGTCATTGTAGCTCCTGTTAGTGCACTTTTCTGTGGCATACTAGTGCACCTTATTTGTGAATTACGTAGGTCTTAAGTCTAAGTGTCAGTTGAGCTTAAAGAAGATAAAGACCGAAGACCCAAGCAGACCTGTTGCATCAAGGAAAAAGGAACAGGTAAAAGAGATGCCCTGGTGAAGCCTTGAACGTTGAACCAAACAAAAACCCAAACCTCTAGATGACCTTGAACCAATAGGCATACCTTTAGTCATCTTAGATAGGCCCTAGGTATCCCAAAAGATCATCTAAGTAGTGGCTTAAGAGGTTGCATGAGCTGTTACAAAACAAGACAGACAAATAGCACAACCCATGTGTCTGCAGACCGATTGCAACCTCTGGCCGACCAGTCATCAGTGGACAAAATGGGACAACAAGCAAACCAATCCCATGGCCTAATACGATCGGTCTTAAAACGGGTCGAAGACCGATCACCAACTGGTTGCCCAGGGCTCTAGTTTGGACAGCAAACAAACATTTATTTCTGGCCCTAAATAGATCGATCGTGGCTATGAGCCAACCGATCAGAGACCCTGCTCGACCAGTCGGCAGAGAGTCGTTGGCAGTCATTTTATAGCTGTTGGAGCTTTCTTTATTTAAAGGTTGGGCTTGATTTTGGGTATCAAGAGAGAGATTTTAGTACATTAGAAGTCACCCTCATTAACCATACCATTAGGCTCTAATCCTAAGTATTTCAAGTCATCTTCCTTGTGTTTGATCACAAGATAGAGCATTTAAAGCTCATATAAAGATGGACTTGCTCTCTTTTGATCTTTAGATGTTTAGGCACCTTGACCATAGGTAGATCATTCGTCTAAACCTCTATAAAGATCCATTTAGGTGAAATTTCTCTAGGCAACCAACTCCTAGAGAATTCACACAATCTCCTATTACCTTGGGCATTGCAAGAGCATCACATGCGAGGTGATTGATCGGTGGAGCTAACACATTGGCAACGCAGTGGCAACATGATCGAGGGAGCATCGGGGAGCTGTTTAAAGTACAGGAGAGAGAAGATCAAGCAACCCACCAAGGCACTATCAAGGGGTTCAATCCGACAAGTAAGTTGTCACTTTAATAGTCCTAGCACTCATTCATTTTGGTAAGATCGAGTGCGAATTTAAGGTTGATGGTTAGCCTACTTAAAACCATGTAGGTTCATTTGTCAATCATTGACACGTTTGTCGGGCCTAAACAAGTCTCCAATGAAAGCCACCAACACAGTGTGTACATGTAGGTTGGGAGGAACCTATACACTCTTAGGTTGGGTAGAACTGTCAAACACCTAGGTTGAGAGATGAATCTTGAAAATCTCCGTTCAAGTTGAGAGGTGAACCTGTGCAAAAACGTCCGTATAAAGGTTGAGAGGTAAACCTGATTTAAAACCTCCATTATAGTGAAATCCGATGTGCTCAAAGGATGAGTACGTGAGCCAGGAGTAGAGTAGACAAGTAGTCGAACTGCTATACATGCTTGTGTTTGAAATTGTCATTTGAGCCATTTCTATTCTTGCATTGTTCGCAATTACCAATTATATGAGCCATTTCTATTCTTGCATTGTTCGTAATTACCAATTATATGAGTCATTTCTATTCTTGCATTGTCCGTAATTACCAATTATATGAGTCATTTCTATTCTTGCATTGTTCGTGGTTACCAATTATATGAATGTTGGAATAGAATGTATATTATGCACTGATAAGTAGATTCTTACACACATCTTGTAGTTTCACTTCTAGATTAATTACTTAGTAGTTATATCATTTGTAGTCTAAATGCACATTGATTAGAAACTCATCATGTTGCATCATTTTAATCTATGTGCTTAGGCTAAGTTGTTTAATTCATATCCTTGCTTGCCTTTGTGATCAGACCCACTTAATCTTAAAAGCTAGGTGTTCTTGCTTTAATTAGTTTATAATTACTAATTAGTATTAATTAGGCAAGAGGTTTTTGAAAGGATTTTAAAATGGTCTTAATCAACCCCCCCCCCCCCCCCCCCCCCCCCCGACTTAGCCATAGTTCTATAAGGTCCGCTCTAAGCTTCCGCACGTAAGCGCCTCATAAGTGTGAGAGCAAAAGGCGCAATTTCAGCTCTACCTAATGACGTGCTCTCAATTAGTCTATAAATATTTTCGTACCTCTATCCCTTCATAATGACAAGGGCCCCCTTTGAAACTTTGCAGAACCGATTAAAACTGGTGAACTTGCACCCCATCGCCTCGAGTGCACCAAGAGAAATCAGGTTCTTCTTCCACCTGGGACGTACCTCACTTCTGTCAAGGTCCGTTCAATCCCATTGAACATCTTGATGTGCACAGTCTCAATCCCTACAACCATATGGAATCTTTAATTACCTAAGTAATCAATGGTCAAGATACAATAGTAAATAGATTGTGGGTTGCACAACACCTACTAGGGTGATATGCGGGACCCTCCAAGCATGTTTTACATAGCTCAAGTAGGGGTGTGGCTCTACCATCTAATATTTCAACCTCCCTCAGTATTGCAACTTGAATCATGGGCCCTTCAACGGATTCCTATCCTTCTAGTGGAAAAACTATGCACAAACTTGAATTTTGTTGACCCACAAAACATAGAAAAATTCCTGTAATAAATTATTGAAGGAAGAAACTTGGGTTCTCTCGTTCATAGGATTCCACATGCATGGGCCATTTGGTTTGGTGATCCAAACCGTTGAATCCAATTAGCCCCACCATAGAAGGGTAAGCCACTTGATACAGAAGGTGCCATAGATTGCTTACATTGCACAAATTAACTCACAAAAGCTTCAATATTTTGGCAGTGTGATAGACAATAAACATTCACTAATGTTAGTTAAAAATTAAATGCATTGCATGTAATTGATTAGCTGTTCGAATTATGGGTCCCAATTCAAATGTATGATGGACAAAATGTGAGGTTTTCCCTCTAATACATCACCAAGGTACCACTATATAATACATTGGGACTTTAATCATTGGATTTTTTTTAAATGAACCAAACCGTGTAGGTAATTGTTTACATTAGACCTATATATCACAATCCATATAGCCTAGTGAGATTCTTTCATATATATATGTCGACACTCGTATATGAAAGACGGGAGGAAATCATACTCACATCAGAGAAGAGCAACAGACACTTAATAATTAACAATACGTGGTATGTCAAAAGCAATCACGCTTAGAGCCATACACACGTATGCAATAGAAAAGGCGGTCATCATTCATAGGACACGTAACTAATCCACGCACAATACGTGTGATTTTATTGTGCAAAGAAAGTTTCCAAAGACCTTTTAATGGCAAAACTTTCACAACCCAATTCAAGCATAGCCCAATCATCCCAAATTAGAATTTAAAATAAAAATTTTCCTGGGACGATCGATTTTTTTCAAAGGCAGTAAAGGATTAGGAGCAATTAAGGGAAAGTCCATCCAAAATTAGAAGCAAATCATATACGGTGACACCATACAACAAGGATTTTAGATCTTATTAGAATACGGTTGATGTGTGATTAGAGCCTTACAAAGAAATTAAAGCACAACCACCACTTCCCAGAAACCTATAAAAATAACACATGAAAATGAGTTTCAGGTTACACACAATCAATCTTTTTATAGTGCAACGCTGCTTATTTTTAATAGCTTCTTAACTTAGAAATTTCACTTTTTTCCAACCACACTACAGCAAGTTCAAAATTCTCAGTTTAGATTTGCTATTGCCCAATGTCATTGCTGTAGTACACCCTAAGAATAAGTTAAATATCCACGTCTACCATCATCATCAGATCCTCAATCATTGAGGCCTTGCTTGGCAGATCACCAGCCACATCCTGCTGACTGCACACCACGGCCATCTCATGACCACTTCGAATTCTCTACGACTGTTTTACTAACACAAGTAGTCGTAGTTATTTACTTCTTTTCTGCTTAATTTATTTTATTTTGGTTGATTGTACTATTCTTACATTCCAATTAATGAAATCAACGATCAACCTTATTTTAATTTTGTTCATCCATTATTGCTTCACCGAAAAACCTAATACACTATCACCATTGAAAGAAAAGTCCTCCTATTTTGAAAGATTAACCATCTCCTTCTAAAACTATCTAATTTTTGTAACAAATATTGGTGGTTGAACAATTAGATCAAACTTCACAAGTATGATCCTAATCCGGTTAGTTTGGCGCTTAGGGTCACAATCGCTAAATTGATTCAAGTTGAATACAACTCTAACAAGCTCAGCATATTCTTAATAGCACATATTTGACCGAGTCAGAGCCACTTATTACATGTGTGTTCATGCGTCCGGATTGAACATCATTAGTAACAGGGAACATCTTAAGTAGGGATACTCAAAAAGTTTATTAGATTGAATATTTCAACCCTTTTATCATGCAAAGGATATGATCGCCATCCATTTTCAAAGCAAAAGAGCCAAATATTCATCATACAAGTTAAAACTCATGGGATGAACAATTTCGATCACTGGAAGACAATGCACATGCAAAGGGTTATACATCATATAAGTCAGGATGGATTCGAGCAAACCTCCCAAAAAATATGTGATTATTAGTTTGACTATTGATTGATGGGCATTTATTGGACGGCTAAAAATGAAAGATATTCAATGGTTCTATTTCAATAAGTGTCCACAAATCAAAGGTTACGATTATTAAAGCAGTCTTAACTTTGGCCCTCTTAGATTTCAGTGGCTTGCCTGTTTCTCAAGTGACATTTACTCGAAACTCATCTCTCTAAGTCAAAATCTCAAGAACAGATTGGCTGAAGAATCCTACGTTTGTTGAAAATGGATGATTTTTCTTTCTTTTTTTTCATTTTTAAACCAACGTGATTTTGAACCGTTTGATTTCCATGACTTGTATTCTAAGTAAGCAATTTCTAAACAATTTTTTAAGTGCCTGCTATCCATCCATCACACTCTGCCAGAGTATCAGCATTTTTCACAGCCACAAGGATCTTCTACTGGATTGGAAGATATATCTATACATTTCATGGGAGATCTGGAACGTGGTAGAGCATCCCCACCATACAAGTGTCGAGATGATGTGTCAAACAGTAGATGGGTTCATGTTTTTAAGCATCTTTGTTTCTGACCATTCCTATGAAGGTGACCGATCATATGACTAGATCATCCGGTTTATGAATATTCAAAACCATTTTTCATCCATATCAGTTACCCCCAATGGACGGTCCTGATTGATGCATCAATCTGCCAATTGAGGTGTAGACTGTAGAGAGCTGTCTGTACCATATTCCAGCTCTAGGGTTTCATCTATCATATATCCTCGCCCCTACTTGACACTGGGTCGTCTACTGGCCGTTGAATGTGGACAGTCGCATTTTTTCTTTCTTTCGGTAACCGCCCATCTGTAGAATCTTTGAACTATTCATCTTGTGGGGCCCATCAGGTCAACGGTCTACATCAATAAACCATGGGGCCCACTTGTACGAATGTGATTTTCAAACCCACCTTCTCCGTTGGTACGATGGCCTACGATAGGTCTGAATTTTCACACTTAATGATAGCTGTACGATGGTCTAAATGGTCCAAAATTTCACACCTAATCATAGCTGTACAAAAATTTCTAGAACCCTTTTCGAAGACTTCCACATTGACGCGGATTTCATGAGAAAATGGCAGGTCCTGCGATGGGAATATTGGTGGGGCCCACCGTGATGTTTGTCAGAAATCTACGGTAGGAATTTCCCTACCCACCTTTTCCTTTCGTGTGGCCCACTTGAGTCTTGGATCCGTCTTATTTATGGCCCCACTTCTAAAATGTGCTCAGAAAACGAATGGACGGGGTGGATTTCTGAAAAACATCACGGTGGGCCCCACCTAGATTCCCAACACAGGAACTTCCTGCGTAAGACTTTCGCAGGAAATCCGCCTCACTTCCACAGCGTGTGTGTTCACATGGGTCTGTCCATTTTTTTTTTTTTTTTTTTTTCAACGGTTAGAAATTCAAGATTAAAGAACCTTCGTGTCAACGGTTAGAAATTCAAGATTAAAGAACCTTCTAGCCAGCTTCAGAATCGTCTAGAAGGAAAAAAGACTTTTGTGATGCTCTGGCAGACTCTGATGGTTGATGCTCGGGCGGAAAAAGAAAAAATTGTACACCGAAAAGAAAGTTATACACCCTCTATACAACTTTCAACCATTAAGATGCAATTATGCAAATGGACGGTATTCGATAAGTGAAAAATCGATTGATCGGATGACTAAGGTCATGCAGTTTTCAGTTGTGGCCCATCCGTCATCAGATCAAAGATATCAACGGTAGCAAGCATCCTGCAAACGTGCCATTTGTACAGAATACAACAACAATCAACATTTGATGAAAAATGGACCAAAGATCGATGATGTACGGCTAGGATTATCCTGATCATTGGAAAACTTTTTGAGTTAAAAATAGATGCATAAAAATGTAAGAGGATTCAATCGACAACAATCCTATGATCATAAGGGAGCCCATTGGATGAGTGGTTCTGATGTTGCAAGCCATCTCATGACATGCCACACACCATGACCTCATAGGTAGGGAAGCAGATTGCTTGCAACCCTACAATCAAACCTAATTGAGGCCATTTTAAAGTTTTTGAGAAATCTACTTCATTAAGTTTTGCTAATGTACCCATCCAGTTAGCTGTGCAACGCACCCACAATATTAGTCACACCATCCACCCCATGGTGCAATTAGTCTCCTTAGCCTTCCAAGTGAGACATGATGTTGAAACGTCAGGTATGGATGACATGATAAGGTAGAACACAGTCTCCCCTGTTGGATAGATAGCTTGAATCCTTGGGGTATTCTTGAATCTATGAAAAGATGGAGAAAATAATTTCATAAAAAAATATAAAATAATTTATTAAATGTATAAAATCATGTTTATAATACTCTAAATAGAAAACCAAACTTTAGAATAAAATATTAGATTCCAACTACAACTAAAACACATAAAAATCTCAACTTACTATAAATATTAAACTTACTATTTATACTCTTTCATTTCTACTAAAACATGATTCTACACACTTTTCTAAGCCTTTTTCATGCCGGTCACGACTTCTAGACCTTACGGATCAAAAAATATGATCAAAACAAAACTTAATATTTATAGTAAAATCAAATTAATTAAACTAGGCTGATCAAAACAAAACTTAATATTTATAGTAAAATCAAATTAATTAGACTAGGCTAATGACCGACAATCTAATTAAATCTCACAAATCCTATGCTATGTTGGTTGGCTTAACTAGCTCGAGCTACTTCAAAATCATATATTATATCTTTAAAACCTCATCTCGAATTGTGATCAATTAGACTTCCTCTGATCTATCTAAGCCATGAAGCAGTCAATGACCCGTTCTACATCAAAATGCCGAGGCGTCTTCAATTTTGCTACCCGACATTAAGACATGAGCTCCAAAATCAGGCAGATTCAAAACCATAATGGGAAGGCTACAGTGTAACCTTTCTAGGTTTACTGTGAGGCTCATTTATCATCCAAACAGTTCATACAAAACCATAATGGGAAGGCTACAGTGGAACCTTTCTAGGTTTACTATGAGTGTTAGACTGAGTGCAGATAGGCTCGTTTCAACACTGAGGTCATGGTATCAATCCCATAGTGGCGGTGGCTAACATTGTGATGTGAGTAACAGGGGTGTACTAAGAATGGGATGTGTGAACTAACTTGGGTGGGGGGGGGGGGGGGGACTGAAAACACAAATTCTAGCCTAATTCAGAACTTTTGTGGCCTAAGAATGTTTCAATGGTAGGCATTCAATCCCCATTGTTTCTTGTGGTGGGGTGCACTTGAGTTTTCGATCAATCTCATTTTGGGGTTCATGTCCTGGTATGAGCTAAAAAAACAGACGGATGAGATGGATTTCACACAACATCATGGTGAGCCCCACCTAGGCCGGTTAGACCGTAGGAACTTGGGTCCCATGCAATCCACGTCCATACAAAGGACTGAAGGAGCCCGCTCAGTGAGGCCAGGGAGTCACCGAGTTTGGTGAGGCGCTGACGTATTCAGGTTTGTGTGCTGGTGGGATTTGATTGGTTCAGCGGTGTGTGACGTAGCTGACATGATTGGACGTGGATTAGCTACTGAAGTGACGTCACCAAGTTCTGTGGCCCCACGATAATGTATGTGATGTATCCACACAGTCCATCCATTTGGAGAGATTATTTCAGGACATGGACCAAAGAATGAGCTTGATCCAAATCTCAAGTGGACCCCACCACAGAAAACAGTGGGGACTGTGACACCCACCGTTGAAACCTTCCTAGGGCCCACCATACTGTTTGTTTGAGATCCAAACATAAGTTAACACAGACGTGGATGAGGGTAAAACACAAATATCAGTTTGATTGAAATCTTTTGTGGCTCTGAGGAAGTTTTTAATGATAGGCGTCCAATCCCTATTTTCTATGGTAGGCCTATTCATTCTTTGGATTTGCCTCATTCTTTACATCATACCTTAAAATGATCTCTCCAAATAACACTTACATAATAATGAGGCCCACGGAACCTGGTGACGTCCCTTCACTACTAACACCGTGAGTAGGTAATCCACGTCCCTGATTACTTTTCAACCGTGCACGAATGATGCGGATTAGCTGCTGACAGGTTGTGTAGTTATCTTGCAGAAGTGAGGTCACCAACTTCTATGGCCCCACTTTGATGTATGTGTTGTATCATGCCGTGCATCCATTTGAAGAGATTATTTTAAGGCATGATCTAAAGAACGAGATAAATTCAAATGTCAAGTGGACCTCACCAAAGAAAACAGTGGGTATTGATCTACTACAACTAAAAACTTCTTAGGCAACGGAAGTTTTTTATCAAGCTGCTATTTGTGTTTTCCCTTCATGTCTGTGTGAAGTTATGAATAGGTTTGATCTCAAAAAAACATCATGGTGTTCCCTACGAAGGTTTCAATGATTGCATCATTGTCCTCTCTGTTTTCATTGGTGGGGTCTACTTGAGCTTTGGATCTCCTCATTCTTTTGCTAATGCCCTAAAATGATATCTCCAAAAAAATAAATGGTGTGGATACAACACATACATCACGGAGGAGCCTACAAAGTTGGTGACGTTGCTTCAGCATGAGATAGCTACACAACCTGTCAGTAGCTAAGCGAATATGCGTCCTGCGCGGAGTGCCTACTGACAGCATCAATAGCGTGGTGGCCACTGACAGTGCTACGTGGGACCTACCATGATATATGTATTTTATCCACCCATTCCATCTATTTTTGCTTGGCCATCATGCTTGCCGTGCAGGTGAGGCCCCGATGTGACTAGATTGGACTCCGATGATATATTACCCCCACTAGAACGCTACAGAGGGAGTGTGTGGCACCTCATCATTGGTGGATAGTACGGCCACACCAATGTGACAGGGGTTGCCAGCGCACCACCATCACATTGGTGCAGAGCAGCTCTCCACCAATGATGAAGTGCCACGCACCCGGTCTGGCCTCCTCAGCATCTGATTGGGGGAGAGCATGTTTGAAAGTGGGTAGGCCGAGGTACTAGTCTATCCAAGTTACCAATCAAGTACTGCCATGTCAGAGACTTATCCAACTCTCACTGATTCTGGTAAAAAAAGCAGCCCTTCCATAGAAGCTCTCGCGACAACGCATGCCAAGCACACATAATGGAAGCTCTCGTGACAATGCATGCAAGCACACATAAAAACCAACATATGGGGTCCACCATGTTGTGTATGTGAAATCCATACCATCCACCAGGAGGTGAGAACCTTTATGTTGCTCATACATATAAAAAATCATACTGATAATAAATAAATAAATAAACTCAGATGAGCCATTCTAATTAGAACAATGTTAAATTCTTGTTAGTCCCTTGGTATACATTGATGCGTCATCCTCTAACAGCTAAGAATTTAGAGAAAGTGGTTGTTTGACATGGTATTAGAGCGAATGGTAATATATTCTCTAAAGGGGGCCGTTTATGGTGAGTTGTGCATATTTCTCGCCATCATCTAATAGCTTGGGCTTTTAGAGAAAGTGGTTGTTTGACAATTCTGCTCAGGTTAGTTTTTGCTTGATGAACTGGTTTGATGAAAGATACACACCAAGGTGTCCCACATATAAACTTATGGTTAGTATTCCATCCCATTGTTTCTTGTGGTGTGACCCACCTGTGTTGGGGATATGGCTGGTTTTTGGCTTCATATCCTAGCATTAAAGAGTGCACCTGATGAACTTAGTGGATATGACACAGATGACATGGTGGGCCTACAGAGCTTAGGTGTTTTATAGTTTGTGTGAAACAAGT
>PVNU02004038.1:0-55084 GCA_003013855.2 Liriodendron chinense | reverse complement strand
ACATAACAAAATTACATCTAAGTGGTATTTAACCAGTGAAAGTACTTTACATATCGAAAGTAGAGATGCGAGAGCAGTATTGCCTATAACCACTGTCATGTTTTACTTCCTACTACAGTAGTAATAGTAATCATTACTCATTTACCATACATTACAACACATTACTATTATAATCGGTAATCCAAACAGGCTATGAGGAATTGGTCCCAAAAACAAGGAAAACCATTTCTTAGAAACAAGTGGAGATTTTTCAACGGCTACAAGAGATTGATCTTTCAACGGCGACAAGAGATTGTTCTTCTTGATGTTTGACCATTGGCTTCTTTTACCATTTTCATGGTAATTTCCATGTTTTTTGTTTTTTGAATTGTAGAAAGTGTCACACTAGAGGAATTCATAATCTTTTCCATGTTTTTTTTTTTTTTTTCCTTTTTGGAATTGGTCCTCAAAAACAAGGAAAGCCATTTCTCAGAAACCAGCTGGAGATTTTCAACAGTCGCAAGAGACTGGTCTTATTGTTTTACCATTGAGTCGTTGACTTCTTTTATATTTGCATGGAAAACAACATTCATAACCAAACAACAGAATTACTGTTGGATTCTGCAGTATTCCATTTCTTCAGGGATTTTCCATTTTTGTATTTTGGATTCTCTATATCCGAGTGTGGTGGAAATGAAATCCAATTTGGAGGAGTCTTCATTTTCCCTATTTACGAAAAATCGGTGAGGCAACCAAATTTTCTTTTCCAAAGTCTTCTCAGATAAATCATCTGGATCACAGAAAGTGTGGCCAACTGTCCTCACTTGGTCAAGCTTTGAAAATGGTGTCTTCCTTGCATTGGTGATTCTAAAAATGGTCTCGAAAGACTTCTCAGATGACCATCAAGCATGGCCAACTCATTTCAGATTCCCCCTCACACAATCCATAGTGTGTGAAAGAGTGCTTGAACATCACCTGCCATCTGATGCTGTTGCAATCATTTCTATTACTATAACTATTAACGAATAGAAAAACTTACTGGTTGACTCAGGACCGTCTATTTACAGCACTGATACCATATGGCCCATCTACAAAGTTGATTGAAATATCACTCTGCAAGTTCCTACAGCAAAGAAAACAGTATCATTTTTATTTACGTTCTGATGGACAGAAAACATGAAATCAATGGGAAAATCTCACCCGAGTACACCAGAAAGTTCCGGGCGCACAGCACTCGAATGGACGCATGGCAAAATGGTCATGATCTGGACCATTCATCAGGTGGGTCCCACTGTAGACGTTTCACAAGTTGCATGTTCATGGATTTGGTTCAATGTGGGCTGTTGCCAATATTCATCATTCATTGTAAGTCACTTGTTGGATGGTTGAGATCATATGATCAGTGAGACTTTTCTACCATGGTCAATCCACAGCTTGTACCCATCGGACGGTTCTGGATCACGAATGGTTGTGACATGTGCACTGAAAAGATAACCAGGCAATCGACTAATAGATTACCTGCTTCCTGGTCGGCTTGCCCATGCCATGGCCTTCTTCTCAAGCATCTCGAAATCAGCCTTTTCCACCTGTTCAAATAGAACGCTGATCAGCCACAGGACACATGAATGTAACAAAGAAAATCTAGACTAGACGGTAAAAGATCCAAATCTTATTTCTGTGCTCTGATTTCCATGTCAAAACCTTCACATTGCTTTTGCACAAGCTCATCCAAAGAGCCATCCTAACATGCTTTATGGTTCCTCGAGTGAGGTCACCTCATTTAGCTTGGCCAACTTACGAAGCCAGTGGGCCAGTGGATCCATTCCGGTGATATGAGCAATGAAAAGATCCTCAAACGTCCGTGCTTTCTCATGTCTATTAAACAAAAGAAATCATAAGGCAGCGACAAAAGATAAAGAAAAGCTATTGAGTGATGAGAATGTTAACGGAACTCGTGCTGCACTTGTGGGCATCTGGAACATGCGAACAAGACCCAAGCCACCCTTCAGGCAGGCCCCATGCATCAATTCCAATTCACCTGGTGTTTCGAAAAATTAAAATGAATGTGGACTGCTCGTCGTTTTTGTTTCAACATTGGATGTGTATTGGCCTAATTTTGGGTCAGGCAATCTAATTGTTCAGACAGCCTGACTAGTAGCTTGGATCTTGTAAACATCTGTACATGAGCGTATGAAGACCTATGAAGGATGCTTATTTGCATCTATGCATCTGCATGTGCGCCAAACACAAAGTTCCCACGTGTGCCAGTGGGGCACGCACCAGAAGATTTTACTTGGTCTGAAAATCTAGCCAGTCTGTTCATCAGATAGGACACATGTTCTAATAAATGGATAACTATGAAAAGGAAACCAATGGTCCACCTTTAGCATACGTCTCGGTCTGGCCCACCTGATCATTCAATCGGTCTGGTGTCAATCTAGGGCACCTTCCTAGAGAGGTCTATCTAATGAATGTCCTGGATATTGTGTGCCACATTGGCATGTGCAGAGTGCAAGCGTGTTCATCCATAGCTGAAAATAGCATTCCTCAAAAACATAGAATTCTAAAATGTAAACACTTGAGGTATCTTAGGGAAGAGAGGATATGTGAGATATGAATCTGAGGGTCCCCAGTGTTCGCATCAATATTGTCAACAACCCATTGATTCTTGCAGTTTCAAGCTCATGGAAACAGCTCTAGAAAGAAAAAGAAAAAATCAGTCTGGAGAGGAGATTTTACTAGAACTCGGGCTATCCCCATGAGATGAATAGAAAAGAATAATCACCTTTTATGAATGTTTGATGCATAAGGAGGCACACATACCTATGACCAGATAGGGTTGCGTGGTTACACTTCATATTGAGCTTGAATTCTCCTGCATGGAAAAACACACGCACGCACGCGCGTGCGTGCGTGCACACACGATAGGAGCACACACGATAGGAGGCTTAATGGTCATTCAGCATTTACTTGATTATTTCAGTATGTTGTGTGGGAACGGGTACGTGGTACACTACTTCCTCTAATATGTGATTCTCTACTTCCTGTGATATGTGGCGGTATGCTACAGGTAGGGTCATGTGGGCCCCTCCAGTACATAAACTAACTGTATGCAATATAGTTTTGAGAAATGCTCCAGTTCTCTCGGACAATTATTAATGCTCCTAGTTGCGTCAGTTTTTATCAGTTTCATTGGACAGTTCAATCGATCAATCTGAACTGTTCATTAAACTAGAGTGCACCCGTGTTCGAAATATCGGTATCGCATCCTCGGGATACAGATATGTATTGGTTATCGCACAGGATACATCGTTTGCATCGGGTAATTTATCGCACTTTTTAGGAAACATGGGGAAACATCGGGAAAATGGTTGAATTTTCAATAAACTTCATGGATTGTTAAAAAAGACCTTAACACACACTTTTAAATCATAGTATCTCAAAAAGGAAGTGCAAATAATAGGTTTCCTTTATATAAGGTCCTAAGCTATGAGTTGTTTGACTGAACTAATGCAACTATATTCAAATTGAATGCATAACAATTATAGTGTATGTGATGATCATTTCATCAAATACTAAATACTTCAAAATTAGTTTCAATTGACAGCTGGTTGAAGGGAAATTTAAAAAAAAAAAAAATTAATATTTTAATATTTCTTTTATTAATTTTAATTAAAAAATGATTTTTATTTTCCAAAAATTGACAAGGACTTAATGATTTAGTAGATCAGCCCTCATACATGCTTGATTTCATGTTTGGAGTGCAACATTGCAAGCAATTTAGGAAAAAATGGGAAAATTTTGATATATCCCACATGTAACCATTTGATACTAATTTAACATAATTTCAACAAAAAAAAATTGGAAATTGAAAATGCTCATCGGATCGAACATGTGGGGTATATCGGCATTACTTGTGTGTTTTATATCGCAGAAGTGGGATACAAGATATATTGTGGGATATATCGGTCAATATCGTCGATATTTAAAGCATTGAGTGCACCACATATTAAAATGTCACCAACCCATTTTAGTCGTTTCTTTCATATTGAATTGGATAACTGCAATCAACATAAATTGCGCACATATTCTAAGACTAAAGATGTGTTGCCTTACCAAATGATCAAGCTCCCTTTTCATATCAGTGTTCAAGAGGGTCTCATAGCCCACTTGGCCACCCCGAAAAACATAGTTTTCTCCTCCTAGATAATGAGTCACCAAAAGAAAATAGAGCAATTCTCATTATAACCACAATAACTAAACACTGTAGTGCTGATTCTACTTTCCACCATTAACACAGACCTCCATGGCCTTCTTAACTTGAGCCGTAGCATATGCATAAATGCCTACTTCAGAGTTGCAAATCTGGTAGCAGGCTTTCTTTTAGTAGTAAGGATATGATTAGCTGTGTTTGGATGATCGATTGAATTGAATTGCAATACTTCAATTGAAAAAGTTGAAATGACCAAATTTGGACTTGGGGGTGCAACTTGGGAGGTTGGGGATCAACCCGAGCCCAACCCAACATCAAAGGGACCCAAGCCACAACCTGATCCAACCAGAGGTGCCCAACCCAACCGACCCAAATACATGTGATTATTCCCAACCCGACCTAACCCAACCCGGATTCAAATCACGTTGGCAGTTTCCAACCCACATGCAACCCAAGGACCTTACAACCCACACCAAGGCTCTAGCCACCACGTTGCAACTAAGATCAATTTGGTCCAACTCAAAACACACGGAAAGCCAATTTGGTCATTTTTTGTCCAAATTGCACTGAATTATCCCAATTCAGTTTAACATCCAAACACAACATAAATTTGAGAAATTTTGTAGAATGGCTCGTATGAATAAATCAGATACCTTGTAGCTGCTCCGTACATGCAGCGTAGATGCATGAACAATTGAGCCATTCCCCACAAAGGTTGGATTTTCGTTCCTTGTGAAGAGAAAAAGGTTTTACTCAATGGACAGAAGAACGTAATACTTCAAAAATGAATGGAAACAGATACCGCAATATTTATTCATTTGCATGTGATTCAGAATATTTTGTCTGCGAAATGGTTTTCTACTTCCACAGTTTTCCTCGAAAATGGCGATTTCCATTTCCTAAAAAAAATATCAAATCTACATTTCCACGTTTAAGAAAGAGAGACCGTTGACCTTTTAACATTTCTAGGATAATCATATGTGTGAAAACAAAAGGTGATTTCTTTTCCCTTTCCTCTGATGTCATGCTTGGTTTTACATATCCATGTTTTGGTTTCCACCAATCCAAACAGGCTGTAAATACATAGTCATGTCCTCATGCCCTAGCATTAGGTGGTTAAGCAAGTTCAACACACTCCCATCCCCACATCGAACATAAAATATAACAAAATGGTGTTATACAATGCTTGGGTCGAAAGATTGTACAAAACAGCAGGACAAGGCTCATGGTTCATGATCCAAAATCCAAACCATTGATGTGGTGCGCCTCATTGTGGATGGACCATGTGCCAAAAATCTCCTGAATGGAAGATACAGTATTTGACCCTTTTCTATGGTTGAATGTGAACCATTACCATATTTTCTCTCCTGACTGCCTATTCTTTACCACCTGTTGAAGAGTTTCGATTCTCCCAATCTGGGGAATTTTTGGTGCCTGGGCCATCCATGGTGGGAACTGGGGATCATAATATTGATTGTTTGGATCACTTAACAACAAGACCCACTTGCCCTAGCTAATAAAAACTGAAAACCCAACCATGCTATACAACTTTTAGGTAGAAGCATTCTGTAATTACAAGAATGTCCTCAATAGCAGGCTCAAATCATGCAACCAGATAGCATGGAATATCAAAATTTAGGAGTCATCACCAATTCATTTCAAACAAGGACTGTTTGTGGGGAATTGGAAACCAAAATTATTATTATTATTATTTTGAAAGATGATGAAATTTTATTAAGGCAAGCAGCCAAAAAAAAAAAGCAAAACCATACAAACAAACCCAACCCAAAAAGGAAAATAAAAATCCTCAGGGAGCCCACTCCTTGATAGACAAAGTAACTTGGTTACAAACCCCAATAGCAAAAGAGATTATGAGAACAACAACCATTTCTTTCTAGCTAGATGAACTATAAGGAGGCTAAATAGTGTCCGAAGTATCGGTTTCGCTAGCCGGGGATACGGAAACAATATCGATGTTGCCGAGAATATCACAGATAACCGGAAATATGGGGAAACATGAGAAAAATGATGGAATTTTTCAGTTAAACTCCAGGAGATGCTAAAATACACACATTTTGCATATTTAGGAATAAAAAAAATTACAAAACGAATGCATACATAATAAGTTTCCATTTAATGGGGGCCTAAAAGCATGTGTCGTTGTAAGAAATCAATCCAACCATCCCATCTATCTATCCAACCTTCCATCCAAGCATCAATCGATATTTCTGAATATCAACAACACAATATTTCACCCAGAAATCGTTGACAACTAGAAAGGAAATGAAAGATTGTGGTCTTGATATCGCCCATGTTGCCATAACGATAATTACGCAATATTATCGATATTATTGTCAACAAATTGAACACTAAGTACAATCATGCACCCATAAAAGAAATTTGAAATAGATTTTTTTGTAACAAGCAGATTTTTGGCGATACCGATATATTGCAAATATTATCATAATATTACTGATACACTGGCGATACAAACAACACCTACAATTTATAATAAAAAATATTGGCGATATTGATACATTAACATTGGCAATACAAGCGAGACTTGGAATTTACACAGTCGAAAATATTGGTGATGCTTAGAGATACATCGCTGATGCCTGGAATTTATGATATTACTAGTGTTATCAGTATCACCGAGGTGGAGATATGGATAATAATGGGGTTACTTCGAACAATGAGGCTAACAAGGCTATCCTCCATATCACAACGCCTAGAGAACTCCCACCTAGTTCAGCTCCTCCACCTTCAAAAGGATAGGGCAATGGTCCGACACAAGCTTAGGGAGACCAAACTAATTGGGGGGGGGGGGGTTCTCCACTCATTCAAGAGAAACACAGAACCTTTCTAAAAAAGATACGACAAGAGTAGACCTAGCAAAATTCTGTTATTGACTGGTTGCGCTAAAAGCTCGAGCTGTTAAGGAACGATAGAACAATGTATATCAGGGGGTTTTGATAAGTACCTAATATTGTATAATTAACCCTAGTTGTTAAGGGCATTATCATTGTTTTTCGAGTTAATTATCCCTCATTAGGTGAATTTTCTGTCTTCAGGTGATCAGGAGAGGTTGCGCAAGATTCAATCCAATCAGGGCATTTAAAGGCCCAAAAGAAAGCAAGATCAGGCGTCTTGGTAATCTTGAAGCAAATCAAGCCATGGAGATCGAACCCTGGACTGTTTTAATGGTAGACATGAAAGACCGCATCACAGCGCCACTCATTTTGGAGATCCAGGTTGTGCAAGTTTGGACGATCAAGATTGGATGTCTACCTGTGGGACTAGCCGTGCATCAAGTGACAAGTGGAGGACGTCTCAACCATCCGATCAGCTGGTCAGCATGATGGAGATCCAACTCCACCAGCCGCCCAAACTTCACTCCACCAGCGTCCAAACCATCAAGACCGTCCAGTAGCTGGAGATCTCCAGCACCGTTCATCTGCAACCGTCCACCAGAGCTGAACATCACACCGTCCACATCCAGCCTTCCTTCATCTCCATCATCGGCCAGCATGATCTCCACCGTCCAACAAAGATGGACGTCTTCCAGCCCACACGTGCAGCACATGCAGAGCAGGCCGTCCATCCATGAAAGTTGGATGATGAAGAGCACCAGCGTCCATCAAGCGCCCCACCTGTTGCACGTGCAGCAACTCCGTGCAGCAACGGCCAGCAGAGGGCAATCCACTGTCCATTTGTTGGATGCCCAACAGAGCTTGCACACAAAAGCTCTTCATCTGCGCCATCCAAACATGACCAGGTGTTGAAACATCCACCGTCCATCCCATCCCACACGTACAGCCAAGGGCTGGACGTCCTAATCAGGAATGTATGCAGCACATCAGCCCATCATCATCACACATCGGATCAGCTGGACGGTCCAGATTCCAGCACCAGCTATGGTAGCCCCATCCATCCAGTCGTTAGCTGCATCAAATGCCAGCCGTCCATCTCCAGACATGCTGAAATCTCAGCACGTCCCACCATTTGACGGCCAGCAATGGCTGGACTCTCTTCCTCCTGCCTCATCACCATCCAACTATTGGACCGCACCATCTCTTCATCCAGTTGAATGAGCCCTCAACATCCACACATGCAACAGAGGGTGGACGCCCATCATCCAGCAACAGTTCTTCCATGTCAGCTCCAACACGTGCCAACTCATCCTGCAGAGGACGTCTCCAACAGCAGTAATGGAGGAGATCTTCCACCGTCCATGAACAGCAACGATGGAGATGATCTCTCCAACGTCCAAAGCAGGTGGACCATCACCATGATCTTCACCGTCCAAGGCCACCCAACCTTCATCCGTGTCTAGCTGGAAGGTGGGCCACATATCAGACAGCTCCTCAGCCGTCCATCAAGATGGCCCCATGCACAACGTCCAAGCTTCACACGTGCAGCAACTCCAGCAAGTGGCCACCGCCCAAGCTGCAGTTTCACCAGCCGTACACACAGTGGACAACAACTACTCAGCTTCCATCAACCATCGTCTGCACAAAGGACAACCCCATCCCTCTCTCACTTGTGTCAGCCACCAAGCAAGGCATCTCTCCTCCACATGTGCAAGCAAGAAAACCTTTCTCCACTCCCACATGTGTGGAGGCTAGAAAACACACACTCTCTCTCTTCTCTGTACGACTCTAAGGAAACTCTTTACTTAGACTCTAAGGAACTCCATACACTTAGACTCTAAGAGAACTCACTATACTTAGACTCTAAGGAAACTCTTTACTTAGGTTCCAAGTAATTTCATTCTCCCTTATCTTATAAAAGGGGTTGCTCCCTTATCCCTCATCATCCCATTCTCTACAACTCCTCTCTTCTCTTTAGTTTTCTTTCTTTCTTTCTTTTGTAGTGTAGAGTAGTTTTCTCTTTTGTAGAGAATTTAGTCTTCCATTGTAGCATGGTTGGCTAAACCTCTAGCTAAGGCTAGGGGTGAAGCCTTTGAAGAAATTTGCAAGCTATGATTCTTTTGGTTCAACATTGTGTGGTGTAAATGTTGGAGTTCTCTTTGGTTGATTGGTTCGGTTATCCACCTCGGCAGACGCTATTGTTGTGCAAGCCCCTTGATCCATCGTCGACTCCGGGCACATTGGATGCTTGGGATCCCTTGCACACCAATTAGCTAGTTCATGATCGATAAAGTCCCTTGATCCATCGTCGACTCCGGGCAAGTTGGATGCTTTGGATTCCCTACGGTCATCGAGCTAGTGCAGGTAAAGTCATCGATCTGTAACATCTCTTGATCCATTGTAGACTCCGGGCACATTGGATGCTTTGGATTCCCTGCGATCGATAGACGAGATCTTAACGGTTGGATCGATCAATCAAAGCCTCCTATCTTGTAAGTATGCATTTGATCGTATGAATTGTAATCTTATCGGTTGACTTGTTGGAAAAGTTGTTGATCTGTACAATTCCTTGATCCATTGTCGACTACGGGCACAGTGGATGCTTGGAATTCCCTACGATCAACTAACGAGTGCTTCATGGTCAAATCAATCGGTTCAGATCACCATCTTTTATGAAATATGCAAATGGTTTAACTGTTTCATCTTCTGATTGGAATGAATCTTTATTCAATTCCAGTTGAGTTATAGTTGGACCAATAAATCAAATCTTGTGAATGAATCAAAGGTGGATCCCTGATGCCTTAGCCCCTTTTCTATTTTTGTCTTTCACCACATACAACTTGCTCCACTCTCGTGGATAAACCAGATTTCATCTCACTCACCTAAACTAATTCCTCTAAGTGTTCTTAACCCCAATCCCTGTGGATCGACCTCGGTCTTACCGAGTATTTTACTACTTCGCTACCTGCACTTGGGTGTGCAATCTTCGGATTGTAGCAAGTTTGCTGACGCCTCCAACACCTCCCCTCACGTGCGGGTGGTATACTGGCCCCGCACGTGATACTCTGGGCTGATACAATAACGGATGCCCTATAATACCAAATTTTGCAAACCCCAGGACTTGAACATCGAATGTCCTGCACTGATACCATGTTACTGACTGGTTGCGCTAAAAGCTCGAGCTGTTAGGGAACGACAGAACAACGTAGATCAGGGGGTTTGTTGTCGCCTCCAACAAATTCAACCCGACCCGGTTTTTTCCAGTTTAGGGTTGGAAAATTTGACCCGAATTCAATTTTTGGGTTGACCCGACCCGACCCGAATTTTTATGGGTCGGGTTAGGGTTAAAGGTGACCCAACCGAATCATATAGGGGTTAAGTAGACTATTATATATTGATTTTCTTATTAGTTAAATAATACATAGTTTTTTTTTTTCTAATACACCCTGCTAGAAATGGTCCACATGTCTATCAATTTAATAAACACGTACACACTAATGATCACATTTTATGACATGTAGAACTAAAATATCATGAGATTTTTTATTTTATTTCTGGTGCTCATTTATTGGAGAACTGAAATGGTAGCTAACAGTCCATAAAATAAATTAATAAAATTATCTTAGTGGTTATATTTATTTGGTTGTTGATAGGAATTTATTGGACGGTTAAAATGAAAGGATCAAATGGTTCCATTTCAATAATTGTGTCCACAATTTAACTATTTAAAAAATTAAATATCAAATGGTCTTGTTGATTTGATCCAATGGTCAAAAAACAAAAATAGAATTTGTTATAGTCAAAATAGCGGAGATCAGCTATTCGTTGCTCGATACTCTCGCGACGGCTTGATTCTGCGAGTACATTTATTCGACTCTCGAGATCATCTGCTCGAGGCTCGCAGATTGGATAAATACGGAACACAGTTATCGAGGCTTCGAGCTCTCATGGTCGATGGTCGGACGAGACAGGGAATTCCCTTCTCAACCCGCGAGCAGTCCTTCTCTCGAGTCGTTAAAAGGAGTTACATCCCAAGATGCGAGCACTTGGTCTCACGAGCATCTTCCGTTGTGCGAGCAGCTTTTATTGATCAGCGATGACGTCCTTCATCCTTTAGTACCAGCAGCCCGTATAGGCCGATTTTGGGCTTATCTTCGTTTATGGCTCCGAGTCTCAAGGGATTGTTATCAAGGAACGTAGTTGACCAGGTGACTAATCGAATTAGATTGTTCCGAGGATAAGTAGGATTAACATCCTATCCCATAAGATCAGGAGATGATCTTGGCATCTAAACGTGACAAAGTGGGACATTCGAGTATATATAAATGGATGGTTTTATCATCAAAAGGTACACAATATTCAATCCTTAATCTCTATCGTTTATTGGCTCTCCTTCCATACCCTATCTAACTTAGGCATCGGAGGGCCGACGGCCGATCGCCGGCCACCCTTAGTTATTTTGTCTGTCTCCTTTCAGGTGCAAGGAGAAAATTGGCTTGGAGGAAGGTGGACCTTCTGGAGGATCCTGTTACAAATATCGACGTAAACAGAATTGCTGGACATTAATTGGATGGTTCAGATGAAATATTAAATGCCAATTTCAAAAAGTTTTACATGCAAGAGTATCAAGCACTATTCTTTATCGATGCATTTAAAAAAGCCATTATAAATTCTCTCTTTCGAAAACCCTAACTACAAGTTGCAAAGAGAGGGCTTCTTTCAGCCGCACGAGATAGAGAGAGAGGAAGCTGCTGCGAAGAAGCCATTATGCATCTAGTTTAATCTACAAATTAGTTAGTTGATCATTAAAATGCGGGTAAACCCGACCCGACCTGGTTTAATTTGGGTCAGGTCAGGGTTGAGGTGGAAACGACCCGAACCCGAACCCGACCTGACCCATTGCCACCTCTAAGAAAGAGAGGTTTGGCCATTAGACCAAGTGAACCTCACTCCTCCCAAAGGAATATCCATCGGATTATGCTTAAGGACCCATTCAACGAGACCATGCATACAAGTAGACACCCGACCTCCATTCAACTTCTCGCGAACAACCCCCCCCCAAGGGAGCTGTCATTTGTCATGGACCGAAGACAGCTCCTCCCAAGGGGGAGGACAAATGGAGTGTCGATTAGGCCAATATACAATAGAAAAATCCATTTGAAGCCTAACGAAATATCTAGGAAGGCAATATTGACAGAGAAGGACCCCACCCAAAAATGCTAGGGAGGGGGATTCCATATTACAATGATACCCCCTCCAACCCTATCAAACTCAGGGCTATCGAATCCACAAACCTGCAACCCCAGATGGACAACGTTGAGCCCTTAACGACGGATTGGATTTTGAACTCTTGCAAAACAATGATACTAGATTTTGACCGCTTATAGCCAGACTTAACTTGGATGCACTTCTGGGGCATCCAAGCCCACAGACATTCCAAGAAAAAATCTCCATTGGAGCATAACTCTGACCCCTCTCCCTCTCCCTCTCTTCTCACCTTGAGACAATGCTTCGAACTGCCCATCTGGGTCAATCCCTAGAGATTGATGAGCTCCGTGTTACCCTCAGCGGACCTTGGGGATTTCTTCTGATCCTCCCCCATGGAAAGCCGAATGCCTCTCTTCTCCATGAGCTGGAAAAGGGCTATATATTCTTCATTGCGATCTCCAAAGACAACTCCAAGAAGCCTACCCACATGGCATATTACCTCCCTCACCCACCTCTTCCTCATAACAGCAGCCACAGGGTCTTCCAAACTTCCAGAAGAAAGAATTAGAGAGAATACGTCATCGTCAGGGGGAATACGGATTTCGTCTACAGAAAGTAGACTAAAGAGGGGCCATGTCCAGAGCGTTACCATTGGCGCAATGACCAACACACTCACAAGCATTTGGCGATGACCCATCCCCCTAGATGAGATACAAGGAATGAGCCTCGGGAGAGAAAGAACAAGAGCAAAAGACTCGATGAACTCAGGCTGACTATGCTACTCCAATGGTTTGTATGCCAGACTTCCAAGTAAGAACCTCAGTGGTGGGAACAAGAGCAAAAGACTCGATGAGCCTCCAGCTGACCATGCTACTCCAATGGTTTGGCACCCTTCTCCGCCCACAAATTAGCGGTCTCTATTCAACAGCGAATGAAATTCAGTTCCGAGAATGAAATTTATGCAAATTTTCCTAAAATCTAAAATGAAACAGAAAAGGAAGTCCAATCTCCTGATTTGGCCATCTCTGATCTATCCTTGCTTCTGCAAGTCTTCAGTTCAAGGAAGAAGACTTTGAAAGCATGTACAGATATGAGCACTTGAGTTATCATAGAAGCAAGGGCCTTTGCCAAATGAGGGAAGCGGTATTTATCGAATTTTAGAATGGCATAACTGCAATTTGAAGGAATGTCATAGTTTGATAAAAGGGTAAGGATAATTACATGTCGCTTAAACAAAGCTGTTGATTTCAAGGAAATGAGGGTAAATTGAGAAATTTTTTGAGGGCAGATGAGGAATTTCCTTGGGAAGGGTTAGTTAGAATGGTAGGAGAGTTGTTTAAAGGGTAATTGAGTGTTTGAGTAGAGAGTGATGCAAATTTTGAAGGGAAAATGAGACATTGGTTTTGAATTCTCAGAATGGCAAAACTGTAATTTCTACAGAATTTTCCACAGAAAACAGTAGCAAAACATCCAATTGCAGAAAAATGGAATTTTGCAATTGATGTAGGTTGGCAGGAAAATGATTCCCACCAGCCAGGAACACCAATTTTTTTTTTAAATGGAGCTCTCTACCTGGCAGGAAATTATTTCTGCCAGCTAGAGAGCTCTCAATAAAAGCTTTTGTCTGGTGGCTTTGCTAAACCCACATGCTTGTGCAATAAATCTCATCTACACACCTGGTAAAATATGATTGGTCTGAGACAATCCATTCCATCAGAACAACACGACTATATTGATGGCCTAGCCCAAGAATTAGGTTGGTCTATGGGTCTGGTGGGCGACAGTTCGTAAAACAAATGTATGGGCTCTGATTGGACCACTATATTGAGGCCCACATGCTGATTGGACCAGATTTTATTTTTGGTAAAACATTTAAAGGGTTGGATCAACCTGATGGTAAATCTTGCACCAGTGCCATGCTGGCACATGTGTGGCATGTAAACCAGCTTTATTGCAAAAGTACGAGCGCTGAGCAAAGCTTGGAACAATACTTCCACCACCTACAGAAGAACATAAAAAAATATAGGTGTGGACCCCAAACCCAGAACTGAGCTAGGCCCCACAAGTGTCATGTCGGATTGAATTTACATGGTCTCTGCAAGAGAACTCACGCAAAATTATGGATAAGTTCCAATTACAGAAATGGTTCAAAAGGATTCAATGAAAAATTTGGGTTGGGATCAAGAGTTTCGACTGACATCCAGAAGACAATAATCAGATAAAAAACCCTCCTTACTCATGATTAATTGAGGCAATTGATCTAAACCCCACATGAAGTGGGGTATCTACAATAATATATGATTACAGAAACAGATCACGTTTGAAGCGTACCATCCAGACTCATGAGAAATTAACCTATTCAACAATGCAAGCTGAAATTCACCAACTTAGGTACATTTTGCAATCAAACTCTAACTCGAATTACATACTTTAAGCTTTGATTTGATTGCATGTTTATCTTTATTATTGTCGATATACATGAACAAGAAAAACAATGGCATTCAACATTGTTTGACTCACCGCTAGCATTTTACGAACCAGAGTGACATCTCTATCATGAAAGCACCACCTTTCAACTCCCAGCTTCTTTATAAATTCAAAGTTGGACGCAAACTGTATCATCGGGGAAAAAGAAAATTTAAGTGCCTATGGCCTATAACTCCAAACATAATGATATTCAAAGAAAGTAATCACTTCTTTTGGCCATAGCCAATGAATTTGTACTCTCCTCCCAACGCCAATACCTCATCAATGCACCGAAAGGGTCTGCTCTGCCAGAATCCAAAATTAAATCTCATCCAATCCTACAAATATCATGTGCCATTTGCTAATGATAAGTAAATAAGTTGGGAGCTTTCCTAAGTGCATATGAATGTGTAATAAAGCTCGTGTACATGCCACACCTGTGCCAACATGGCACATAGGTGTGAGATCTAATCCATCCATCAGGTTGGTCCAACCTTCTACATATTCTTTTTCCAAAAATAAAATCTAGTCCAATCAGCATGTCGGCCCCTTAATATTGGAAACCAGGGATGAGCTTGAAAATTCAGCCAAGGTTTTCAGAGTCGTACATTTGTTTTGCAAACTGTGGCCCATCTGACTAGTGGATTAACCTGATTCTTGGGCTAGGACATCAAAATAGTGTTGCTGTTCTGATGGATGGATTCGATCTCAGAACTATCGTGCCATGCTGGAGCATCTGTGGCAGGTAAATGAGCCTTATTGCACACACGTGTGGAAATATTGAGTAAGCAGCACAACGAGTAACCATCCATTCTGGCTGAAAATCAAAATCCATCACAGCATCTATTCCAATGAGGTGAAACAGAGAGAGCAGACTTACAACTACAAACAACACCAAATCCTAGCAGAGAGAAATGACAAGAAAGACTTCAGTTTTCTACCTCATACAAAAGTCATCTGCAATCCAAAAAAGTAACAATAATAAATAAAGGAATCATCACAACAACCACTACAGGTTTGAATTGCGATTATTGATCTAACCAACACGGATATGACCAAATTGCAGTTGCTCCAAATTGCTATGACTTTCGAGTTTGAATTGAAAGGAATGTAATCATGGCTTTCATGACTCATCCTCATTCAGGACATGTTATTACCTGTCAAACAACCACGTTCTCTAGAAGCTCGAGCTGTTAGAGGATGGTGTATCAATGTATATCAAGGGACTCTAACACTCCACCGCACGTGCAGAAGGTCCAGGTGGAGGTGGCATATTTGCTACTTCTGGGATTCGAACACAAGACCTTCTGCTCTGATACCATGTCAAATCACCACTTGCTCTAAAAGCTCGAGCCATTAGAGGATGATGTATCAATGTATGTCAAGGGACTCTAACATTACCCTTGGGCATTTTCTCTGTTCAAACTGACTGCTGCAATTCAAAGCAGTTATATGCATTCAATTAACTGAAATGTGTTGGGCTGTCATCAATTTAGATAATGAGGAATTGCATGATCATTTGGGTTTTCCATTCTGACATGTAAGGTCCATGGTTTTAGTGATCTGAACCACTAGTCCGCTGGGCCAGGAGTATGACTATGCACTGAAAATACACTTGTAAGAAGATCCTAACTGAAAGATTGTGGCCTACAAATAGACAGTTGAAAAGAGAACAACAGTACACATTCAACTGAACGAAGGCCAAATACCAGTGGCTAGGATGTTCCAATATGGGACAATTTTGGGGCATAGTCCATCCATGATGGAATGCAACCGACCAATGGTCTGGATTATTGGATGACGGGCTCTACTTGTCAGAACCGAAAACCCATTATATTGTGCAAAGCGTCGGGTCAAATATCCTAAAACTACTGTTAGATAATTGCATTTTAGAAGTAATTATTCCAATTTCTAGAGAACACCCACTTAAAAAAAAAATTAACAGAAAAAAAGGGTCCATGATCAAGACAAAATATACCATGAATGGGAAATCACAAGTCCTAGTTTTCTAGGGTGTTGCCTTAAAAGCAAAATTCCAGTTCTTTGAGGATATCAATTATAAAGAACTTGTGAGAAGACGAAGAATAGACGAGAACTAGCAAGACCACTGATCATCACGCAACATGATTGTAATCTAAAATTCTCTTCTTATAAGACAATGCCCATCAAGACACCAAACAAGAACTTTAGAGGATACCCATTATCATAGAGCTGCCAAAAACAACAGTAAGCATTTCTTTTGATTAAAAAATCGACATTCTAACCAGAAACTCAAAATTCCTATTTCTTTGGTGTTCTTGTCTTCTACTCTAACAACACCCAAAAAATACAATTAAATATAATCAAATTTCCACATTTTAAGAATACCTTTCCTTCAATTCCAATCCAGAAGAAGAAGAAGAAGAACTACCATCAAAAGCAACAAATTCCACCAGAAAAAAAAGCCCATGAAATCAAAACCTCCACATATTCTAGTTCCAAGAGACAATCCAATGCTCTTAGAAAACTAAGTTATATTCCTCCTAGTTGCATCCAGATCTGGACATATCAATGGATTGATCTGGACTGTCCATTGTGTCCATCACATATTTCAAGGACCACCAAGCAAAATCACACCGCCCGGACGATTCCAACCATCTGATCAATAAACTATAAAATGCGCAGGCTAGATTATTTATATAAAAATTGGCCCACTTGGAAATTTGAACCATCTATTTGTCAATGGTGAACTATGGACCACATATGGTACTAAAGAATCACTTCCATCAGGAAATCCTAACCATCCAATTCCACGGCATGGGAAATGGACAGCTTTAACAAAGAAGCCTAACTTCTCGACATGTCCAATCATTCAATCGGCATTTTGTTTTGCATGGTAGCCCATGAAACGTGCGATGAACATAATGGAAAGTCCGGATTGATCAATTGTACTGTCCAGGTGCTCCCATCCAACGTGGAAGCACCATAACTTATAATGTGTTGGGAAAACCGGCAGCGGAAGCAGAAGCCGAAACGTGTGGAGTAATGCGAAATCAAACGAGAAACACAATGAAATCAATCACACACAAGCATTCACCATAAGAGACTCCGAGTTTATGTGGAAAAACCCCTCAACGGGTAAAAAAACCATGGCCCAAAGCGATCCACTATGAATAAACATAAGATTACAGAGATTGACAGCCCACAAGCAAGGAATAAACAGAGAAAACCCCAAGTTCTCTCTCACACACACCTCTCCCCTCTTCCTAACACGATTAGGAAACCTTGGACACCTCAGGATTACAACTAACCATGATTACAACTTGCTTATATTGGCAAAAGTCCGAAATTAGCAACATCTTACGCACTACTGTGTGCTGCGCAAGAAAGCCGCGCGCACAGCTGACCAGTCGGCCAGCGTACAAAACAGTTCAGAGGAGAACATCCAACTCGCTGCCTCACCACCGACCGGTCGCCCCCCCGGTCGGTGCCCTCTGCAAACCGGTCTGCCGACCGGTCTAGGGCAACACAGATGCTGTCCAAGCCTCCTCGTGCATCTGGGCCACGCAGCCAGACCGGTCGCCCGACCGGTCTGAGCACCCAGACTCGCACATGTTTGAAGGCTACTCCAACATAATGCTCAGAGAGCAATGGATTCATTTCTCTCTATTTCCTTATCAATCAAATGCCCCCAAAAAATAAAAAACACCCAACTCAAGAAACACAACTTCCAAAAATACCAACATGCCAATTCCATCAGAAACAACAAAAAGATCAGTTAAAATTCCAGCAGAGAGAAGAGCTTTGAAGATATGAAGAACATTTATCTTTAGAAGATCAAAAGGAGAGAAAACCCACATAAAAAAAAAAAAAACCATGAACGGAATAAAAAATGGAAGATTTTGAAAAGAAAAGAGAGGGATTGCTGCATTTACCAGAAGAAACAGAGAGGAAGATAGGGGCGCGGATTTCCTGCGAAAGCCTTGCGCAGGAATTTCCTGCGCTGGGAACCACGGTGGGGCCCACAGTGATTTTTTTTCATAAATCCACCCGCCCATCCGTTTTGTGAGCTCATTTTAGGACATGTAAACAAAAATGAACCGGATCCAAGACTCAAGTGGGCCGAAAACGTGAGATTTGAACGTCCACAGTTGAAATATTTGTGGAGCCACAGGAGTTTCGAATCAGGATAATATTTGTTTTTCCAGTTCATCCCAGTAGTAGTGACATTATGAACGGTATGGATGTCATATAAACATCACTGTGGCCCCCAGGGAGGTTTCAACGGTAGTAATTTACCTACCCACCTTTTCCTTTAGTGAGGCACACTTGAGTCTTGGATCCGGTTCATTTTTGTTTACATGTCCTAAAATGAGCTCCCAAAACGGATGGACGGTGTGGATTTATCAAAAAACATTACTGTGGGCCCACCTTGGTTCCCACAACAGGAAATTCCTGCGAAAGCTCCGCGCCCGGAAGATAGCTGCGTATTCAAGGAAGGAGAAGGCTACTGCAACAGTGAGTACTTGTTTTATTTGAGGAGAAATGCTCCAGTGCTCTCTCAGAGCACTATAGGTTATAGTACTCCTATTTGCATCGGTTCACTTGAATAGTCTAATCGATTGATCTGAACCGTCCATTAATCTAAAATTGCATTTTATACGGTAACATACAAAAATCAAACTGATCGTACGGTCCAATGCTTCCTTAATTTGGCCTTATTTCTTTATCCATCCTTTTTCAAAGCTATGGATAGCCCGGTTACAAGTTACAAGGGATGCGGCTTGGCTGGTGACCCCAACATCAGCCAGCTAGCTTATGTCAATGCTGTGGGCGCCAACATGATGTATGTGTTTTATCCACGCCGTCCATCCATTTTTCCAGCTCATTCTAGGGCATGATCCAAAAAATGGGGCACATCCAAAGCTCAAGTGGACCACACCAGAGGAATCAGTGGGGATTGAACGGTTACCATTGAAATCTTCTTGGGGGCCACAGAAGTTTTGGACTTCCTTCATCCAGGCCCGTGTGACCTTATGAACAGGTTGGATGACGAATAAACCTCATTGTCGGCCCTAGGAATGTTTCAACGGTGGACATCATTATCCCCACTGTTTCGTGTGGTGTGGTCCACTCGAGATTTGGATCTGACTCGTTTTTGGGTTCAACCCCTAAAGTGAGCTGACGGAATAGATGTACGGCGTGGATAAATCACATGCATCATGGTGGGGACCACAGAGTTTTGACATCAGCTAGCTGGCTAGTGTTGGGGTCATCAGCCAAACAGTGTTCGGATGCCCATGATGGTCTGTAAGGCTGTAACAAATAGATGGATCAGATTTGTTTCTTAGAGCTATATTTGTGTAAATGATCTTGATCGTCCATATTTAATCTCATTGATCTAATGGTTAATATTTCTCGGATTAATGTTATGCTTTCATGGTAGCCCAAGAAAAATGCTTTGGACTCAATGAACAGTCTAGATCAATGAATTGAACGGTTTTAAGTTTCCCAATGCAAGTAGGAGCACTATAACTTACAGTGCTCTCAAGCACTGTAACATCTCAGGGGTGGCGAGTCACTCAGGTAGAGAGCCCGATCGGGTTGCGTGAGTTCTTGACCATGGGACCCACCTTGATGTATTTGTTGAATATCCACACCGTCCATCCGTTCTGCGAGTTCATTTTAGTACTTGGGCACAAAAATTAAGCTGATGAAAATCTCAGGTGGACCACACCACAGGAAACAGAGGTGATTGAACGCCTACCACTAAAAACTTCCTAGAGCCCACCATAATGTTTATTTTACATCCAACCTATTGATAAGGTAAAAAAAGATCTGGATTAAGGTAAAATACAAATATCAGCTTGATCCAAAACTTTTGTGGCCCACAAGAAGTTCTTAATGGTCAGTCCCTGTTTACACTCGATTGTTCCCCATCCATCCGTCGATCATGTGGGTCCCACGTTGAAAAGGAAACAGAGATTTAGAAAAGTGAAACCAACGGTCCACATGCAAGATGCATGTGTTTCGCCTAACAGAGGAATCTGCAGGATATGGCCAAGTCCCCTTTTTTTCGCTCCTGTGCTCTCAGAGCATTACAGGTTATAGTGCTCCCAGTTGCGTCGGTGCACTTGGACAGTCCGATCGGTCAATCTAAACCGTCCATTAAGTTCAGAACATATTTCATGGGCCACCATGAAAAAATCGCACTAATTGGATGATCCAATCCACCATTGTTTTGCCTTTTTTTTTTTTTTTTTAATAGCAATCCGTTTCTCAAGCCTGGATCAGATGGTTACAATTGCTTGAAAAGGTGGTTCTTTAGAATCATAAGCAATCCATGGTCCCTAACAAATAGATGGATAAGATTGTTACTTAGAACTAATCTTGGCCGTCGATATTTTGGCCACTGACCAAACGGTTGATAATTGTCAGGAGTCTGAGATGGGCTTGAAGGCTACGGCTGTACATCGAGCCGAGTCGACTCGAGGTGGGCTAAGCTTGGCTTGACTTGTTGTGCTCTCTTTGAGTTCGAGCTGAAGCTCGAGCTTACCATTGATGCTTGCCTTGTTTGCTGTAACTTTTGAGGCGAGCTAGTGGATAGAGTGGAGGTGAGCTTCTGACGAGTCTAGTAAAGCTTGCTCTCACCTCAATTTATTATATTTTTTTAATATAAATTAAAAGTCAACAACAATACGTTCAAGAAGTCACACATATATTAGGGGAGAATAATATTTCTACACGTGGGACCCTGCCATTAAAATGACCTAGCTCTGATTAGTTTTTTCTTTGGCCAGGTCACACATGCATTAAATGCAAACCACTAGTAATATTTTCTAAATCATAATAAACACAGTACGTGCATAGCTCACCACATGAATGGATTGCCTGATTATTGTGTGGCCCATCTTCATGATGAGGCCCAGCTAATTCATGGATCAGATGCACCACCTCCGTCGTAAAATTGCAATCAATAGTTGCATATGATGTTTGGTCTTACCATAGCCCATGTTTTTGTAGATACGTATGGTGTGTGATCTCACCATAGCACTTGTGTTTGTGTAGCGTGTTAAACACACAACCACTATGTGCTTACCATGTTTTGTTCTTGAAATTACTCAATTCATCAAATATGCTTAATAAGGAATGTTCTTACTTGAACAAAATAGTAAGATTAAGAAACCTCCAACATATTAGGGTTTTATATGTCCTAAGCTTGGACCCTAATGTGTGTGTGTGGAGGAGGGGGAGAGAGAACCAAGAAATATAAAGATTGGGGTTTTGTTTTTAACAAATATCTATATGAAATGAGCCCAGCTCGAGTCGAGTCAAGCTTGAATCGAATCGAGTTTCGAGTCGAGTCGAGTGATCCAACGGTCGAACTTGACTCGATTTCTGACTCAAGCTCCTAAATGAAGCTTGGCTTGACTTGTTTTACTAAGTCGAGAAGCAACTTTTTCAAATCGAGTCG
This sequence comes from Liriodendron chinense, assembly GCA_003013855.2. Taxonomy (NCBI): domain Eukaryota; kingdom Viridiplantae; phylum Streptophyta; class Magnoliopsida; order Magnoliales; family Magnoliaceae; genus Liriodendron; species Liriodendron chinense. The sequence goes on along the minus strand of PVNU02004038.1, from coordinate 32,892 downwards.
ATTGAGTTTCTCAAGCTGACCCGGCTCATAACCAACCCTATTGAAGGCCATGGGTCGTGCAATGTTCTGAGTAGGGTTGTTAATGGGCCAGGCCCAGGTCTGTCAAAGACCAGTTGGGCCACGTGAGTCTAGGGCTGTTAGTGGATACCCTGACCCACAGGTACCCGGTGGACCCGGCCCAATTTTAATGGGTCCAAATCCCAGTATTTCTTTGGACCCGTTGAGAAATTAGATTGTATTTTGGTCTCACCTTTTGGACCCACTACAAATCGAGTCTAGCCAGGTCCGGATTGGGTCCATGGGATGAACCCGGTTAAAAGTTGGTTCAGGGCGGGTCTTGGATCTAGATTTTTTTTACTCCAGTTCAAGACAAATAAGAACATTTACATGGTTGGGCCCACCACATGGATGGATTAGATCTCACATACATGTACCATTTTGACATGTCCATGGTGTGCGTAGACAGGCTCTCTTAAATTCCTGTCATTTAGGAGATCTTTTTTTTTTTTTGCTTGATATAAACACACGTGTCAATGTGGAACATGCATGTGTGATCTAAGCCATCCATTGGAGTGGGCCCAACCATGTAAATGCTCTTATTTGTCCCTAAACTAAAACCTATATCCAAATACTTAATCGGATCCTGGTCTGAGTCTTCATCATGTACTCGAACGCCATCCAGACCCAGAGGGCCAAGACCCAGTCCTTGGCTCACAAGTTGGCTGAGCACATGGGCAGGGCCTGGACCGACTTCGAGCCCACCCAGTCCAACCCTGTTGCCACCCATCCCGGTCTATTATAAATTGGGCTTGCACCTTTTCTTCTTTTTTACATTTTTATCAATGATGCATAGAGTTCCTCTTGTGATCTAAACCATTCATCATATGGGCCCCACTATCGATGGGCCAAGAATCCACACCTCAAAATGGACTTTTGGAAATCAGAGTTTTGAAATGGTGAGAGGCAATGGCGCATGGCTTTCAATGAGCTCATTCTAGAAAGGTGGTCCACACAGATCATGTGAAAAAATCAGGACCGTGTACTCAGCAAATGGACAATTGCAATTCTTCAAAACGCTCATTCTTTTCCTGCAAGCATGGCCCACCTGATGAATGGGTCAGCTTGACATTTGTGTATTGTCATCTCCAGATCCGTAGACACACCAAGTATCTGACGGGTCCAGATTTGTGGGCCCTAGTAAAGATCGGATAGCAGCATTTCAATTTAAATTGGGAGATGAATGTCCCATGATGGCAAATGGGTCTCATCTGATTTAGTTTGTGGGGCCCACCTAGAGCTAAAGTAAATGTGATGTGGGATCGATCATGGCGTGCCGTTCGCCGCAATCTTAGCCGTCCGTGATAGCTAATCCAATCCACACCTTGCATGCATGCTCGAAAGCCCAATCCACCCAAACCGTCAAATCCGTTCTTCTACAGCAGAGACTGAAATCAATGGTTACCGCGTGATCATAGCCGTCCAACCAATTGCAGTTAGTTAGAAAATGGTCAATAATCAAAACTTGGATGAACGCATAAGATCGTACAATTTGTGTGATTTTAAAGCTACGTAGATGGCCCACTGGAGACAAGTAGGCTGGGTACGTCCAGGCTCACCTGGCCCGTCTAAACTGGGAACCGTCCAGATCGGCCGGGAAAGATCAGTCCACGCTGGCCCATTTGCTCAACGGGTGTAAAAAATCAGGCCCAGGAAAGATCTCAGGCCTTGATTGGAAGAGGGCACTTTCAGCAACCATAGTTCAAAGGGCTCACAAGATGCCACATATCTGGCCTGATCTTCAGTAGGGGCAAGAATCTTTCAATCAATGGCCACGATCATCTTGCTGAGTTTTTGGGTCACCCCACAATGAGAACATGATGCCTCAAAAATCAGGCCCATCCAACATCAGGTGGGCCACTACGTGTTGATTGTTTTCTGTGATGTGGGCCACCCACTAGACACTTGCAGCAACGAAACCGACGGTTTACATTCAAGATGCATGGTTTGCCTAATTGACGATTGGAATGTGGACCGTTAAATGTCTATTTCTTGGACTACCATCAAAATGCTTACGATTTGGGGGGCATCCCTCATCCACAGAGAATCCCATGGAATCAACGGTCCTAGTTATCTGTACCGTGGGCCCCACATGAACTGCAGGATCCTGTAGTTCCCCTGATTCATGTTGCCCAACGACAACAATCCACGTCTACGTATGCCATCTTATGGATTGCCTGCGACTCCGACTAGGGGAGCTTCCTGCAGTCTGAAGCTAGGTGGGGCCCACCGAGATGTTTGTGAGAAATCCACCTCGTCCTTCGGTTTTTCCGGCTCATGTTAGGAGATGTTCCAAAAAACATGAGGTAGATCCAAAACTCAATTGGGCCACACGACAGTAAAAATTGGGGAGGAAAATGCTTACCGTTGAAACCTTCCCAGGGTCCACCGTGATGTTTACGTGCCATCCAAACCGTTCATAAGGTAGTAGCAACGTATTGTCCATTAAACGCTTATCTTGTGTTTGCTTTTGCCTGATCTGTGGCCCCAAATTGGCTAAGCTAGCCATTAGCCCGTGGGTGGGGTTTGAGGCAGGTGTCTGGCCCAGATATTTTGAGGGGTATTTTCGGCATAGAAAATATGATCACTTAGTTTGAGTAGTATGTGAAGCAATGGTTAAGATCAGATCGGTCATCACCCAAAAGCCATATCCATGGTTTTGGCTGATATGAGTAGGGTTTCCAATTCCAACTAGTGGGGCCCATGGATGGGTGATCCAGGCCATCCAAATTGTTAGCCCCGTTGTGGATGGAGTGTTTCTTTGTTACTGATCTGGCAATCCCACCCATCTAATTAATGCCAATCAAATGGATGGTTAAAACTAAAATAGTGTGGTCAAAATTTGAAGGGACAAAAATCAGATGATTAATAGTAGAGATACTTAGCAAATGGGTAATGTGATTATGACCGCTGGCCACACACATTCTTTCACTTCACTGCAGGGGACGCGGATTGCGTGGTGACCCCAACACGGACTCTGTCGGGCCCACCATAGTGTATGTGTTTTATCCTCACCGTCCATCCGCTTTGTAACCTAATTTTAGCGCATCAGCCCAAAAAATGAAGCAGATTCGAAGCTCAAGTGGACCACACCACAGGAAAAAGTAGGGATAGTGACACTTGCAGTTGAAACCTTCCTAGGGGCCACCGTAGTGTTTATTTGCAATCCAAACCGTTGATAAGGTCACATGGACGGGCGCGGATTTCCTGCGAGGTTCCTGCACGGGGAACCAAGGTGTCGCCACAGTGATGTTTTTTGATAAATCCACTCCATCCATCCGTTTTGGGAGCTCATTTTAGGACAACAGAACAAAAATGAACCGGATACAAGACTCAAGTGGGCTGAAAACGTGAGGATTGAACGTCCACCATTGAAATATTTGTGGAGCCACATGAGTTTCGAATCAGGATAATATTTGTGTTCCAGTTCATCCCAGTAGTAATGACGTTATGAACGGTATGGATGTCATATAAACATCACTGTGGACCTAGGGAGGTTTCCACGGTAGTAATTTCCTTACCCACCTTTTCCTTTAGTGAGGCTCACTTGAGTCTTCGATCTGGTTCACTTTTGTTTTCATGTCCTAAAATGAGCTCCCAAAATGGATGGATGGGATAGATTTATCAAAAAAATCACTGTGGGCCCCACCTTTGTTACCAGCGCAGAAACTTCCTACGCAAGGCTTTTCGCAGTAAATCTGCGCCCCACGTGGCCCGGATGAAAGCTCTTAGAAAGTATTTAATGTTAGACCTTCAGATACTACTATTTCCTGTGGTCTGGTCCACTTGAGCCCGAAAAATGGAAAGACAGCGTGGATATAAAACACATACATCAAGGTGGGCCCCACAGCATCCAACACAACCTAGTGGTGTTGGGGTCACCACCCAATCTGCTTCCTCATTTAAAATCAGGTCAATCCAGTCATTGGGTGGGCCATGCCAGTACATTGAGTCATACCCCATTGGATGTCCATTGATTTCTACATCTAGTTCTATGGATATGCAATGTCCTCATATTTGAATTTTGTACAAGTGGGGCCCACCATTCACCGATCTCTCTCTCTCTCTCTCTCTCTCTCTCTCTCTCTCTCTATATATATATATATATATATATATATATAATGGGTCCCACTAAGGTTCGACCCAATCCGAATTATATTCCCCAAAAGTCAATCCTTACTCTTCATCGGTCTCTCCATAATGGGTTTTCATGAGATGCTAGCACCATCCGATCACGGGATCTTTAAGGCACGGCCCATCTACAGTGAGGCCCATCAGATCAACGGTCTGGATAACAGAATTTTTTACCCAAATGGTACAATTCCAAAACTCACGGATACTGTACACGACCATAGGTCGAGGATCATACACATTTCACCACTGTTCTAGAAGCAAGTGAGATGGCATGATGTGATCTGAATCTTTGTCGGCTTCACTCTCTGGAAGGAAACAAAACATGGCCCACCTCTACTTTTCCACTTGATATATTGTGTGGCCCACATTCCACTAACCCTTGATTTCACAAAATAAACATTGATGCTCTGGCAGAGTGCGAAGGTTGATATGCAGGCACTAAGAAATTACACACATGAAATACAGGTAACTCAAATCAAACCGTCTAAACCGTGGGACTCATTTCCGATGGCTCACAAACCCCAAATTACACTTACTTGATTTTCTAATTTTCTGATTGGTGGACAGCTTAATGGACGGCCAAAAATGACAAATAGTTAATGGTCCAAATTCAAGAAACAAGTCAGTGTCCAGTTCAACCAATAAGAATCCCGGACAATGACCTATCTAGTATCTACAGCGCGATCTGTAATTTTGGACCGTTCAAGCTGATCAGGTGTGTAGTACGTATACAATTCCCGAGAGCATGTGTATCAACCATCATAGTTTGCCAGAGTATCGAATAAAACAAATCTCGCATCCATTATTTGGATTTTCAAGGTAAAAAAGGGGATCGTCATGACCGACAATCATTTATAAAATAGAGCGCTCTAGTCGGACGCGGATTGCGTCCGACATTAGTCGGACCTTTAAGCGTACGACCAGAACTGTTTGGGGGTCCACTGTGATGTATCGGTTTATCCAAGCCGTCCATCCCTCTTATAAGATTATGTTAAGTTATGAGCCCAACAATGAGTTAGATCCAACGCCTTAATCGACCACACCAAATAGTAAGCTTGGTTGCATTAAATGCACAGCTCATAAATTCAAGTTGCATTAAATGCAAGAGTAGTCTCTGGTGTGGTCCATAACACTGTTAGATCTGCCTCATTTTTTGGCCATGGCTTAACATGATATCAGAAAATGAGTGGACAGTGTGGATAAACCGATAGATCATGGTGGGCCCTCACATAGATCTGGTCGGACGCTTAAAGGTCCGACCAGGGGTCGGACGCAATCCACCTCCCTCTAGTACATTTAGTGGGACAACAAGTTATGGTCCACTCAGCTGATAACTTCTAATCTGTAAAGTGTATGTGACATCCAACCCTTTCAATAGGCTGGCCCCACCATGAGGATCACCTAATGTAAAAATCAGTCTCATCCACTCATCAAATGGGCCACATTGTCTAGCCATTGATAAATATAAAAATACAAATGTGGTCCATTTGATAACTAGTGTAGATAATTTTTTGATAAGATAATCAGCATGATGTGGACAACATATATAATGTACGGTTGCAATTTCTCTATATAATATATATTTTAATCTTGTCTCATATGTCTGCCATCTAGTCTTTTCTTATCATCAAGAAAGATTGACTTTAGTCCTTCCCTAAAGAAATAAAAAAAAAAAAAGAAAAAAATTACAATGTGTGGCTGCAATTTCTCTATATAATATATATTTTAATCTTGTTTCATATGTTTGCCCCTCTTCTTTTCTTATTATCAATGAAGGTCTTTGGGTCTTATTGTCAATCTCTCAATATAAGGAACCACTAAATTGATTCCCTAGCCTAAGAATTAGGTTGATCCAGTGATTCTGTGGGCCACAGTTTTCAAAATAAATGTATGGTGTGTAAAAAAAATTTACTTTAGCTTCTAATCCATCCACTTGTTTCGAATATTGGGGCTCAACCCTTTTGAGACGTCTTAGATGGGCCTATTGAACTTGTCCAGGTGTTAAAACCATGGTTTCATGTCCTCTCCCTCGAAGTACCTTTGATGGCCTATCTTTCCCGAAGATTTTTTATCGAATGATCCTGACCATCCAATCAATGGATGAAAATAAGCTAGCGATCATATAGAATATACTAGAAAATATCTGATAGTTGAAATGGATTATCTATAAAATTGGACCCATCCTTCTCAAATCACTTTGATTTCTCAAAATTGAAATCTTGTGCATGATAGACCCGTTTATGATTGCCTTGGAACCTATTATAGATTTCCAAACACAATTTGTGGGATCAACTTATCATGTGCTATTGAACAAATAAATTGTTTTATTTGTTAACCATTCATAATATTTTTTTACAACTATTAAAAAAATAGATTTTTTCTCCTCTCCTCTTTATTTATAATAAAAGTGTAGGGTAGTTTGGGGGACTATCTCGTTAAGTACACCACAGTAACACTCCCTTTAAATTAGAGCATTGATATAAATTATACTTAATTTGGATACAATATCTTGAAGACAAGCACGAGAAACCATTTTCTTAAAGACATAAGCAAGTTGCTCTTTAGATGACAAATGCAGAGTATGAGCTTTTCATGCATAAAGTGACAGTCAACTTCAATGTATTTCATACATTCATAAAAAAATGAAATTGAATGCGATGCAAATGACTACTTAGTTGTCATAGAATGAGAAATAAGAACATGAGTGGCTACCCCAAGAACAATTAAAAGTGAACAGAACCTTAATATTTCATTAGTACCATGAGCCATGGAAAGATACCCAGCCTTAATAAAAGAATGAGCTACAACAAGTTACTCGTACTTTTTAAGACACAAAATTACTATAAAAAAAAGTATCAAAGTTAAAAATAAAGTGACGGCCTTCAAAAGAACATACTAAATATGTATGATAATAGGCATGGATATCAAAAAGACCATGCGATGATAAAGAAGACTTTTATTGGAGGTAAATTTGATATGGTGAAGAAGGCAATGTGCAACATTAAGATAATGGGAACACATAGCCTTCATCAATTGATTGACCGGTCCAAGAGAGAGAGAAAGAGCCTACTTGAAACCTAGTGTTCTAATACCATATAGAAAATAAGGTTTTCATTTTTAGGTCTACCTCATTGAGTACACCATACTAACTACAACCAAAGCAATCTACTATTAGAAATTACTTTTCATACATACACGAAATTGACCTAATTAATTATTTATTAAACAGCGTAAGAATTAATATTATTCTTATAAATGGATTAAAGGCATGCCATGATTTATTCAAGTCACTTTCATGTTTCCTTTGATGCCCAAAAAGTCAAGCCCATCCAAAATTTAGGTGGTCCACACAAGCCGGATGGTGATGGCCTGATGCCCCACCCTAAAGAACCTACTAATTATATGTAGGTCCACCATGTTTTATACATATGTCATCCACCTTGTTTTATACACATATACCATCCCATCCAAAATACACACGGATGAATAGATTTAAACAAAAAAAATAAAAAAAATAAAAAAAATACCATTTTGAAATTGATGTGGATTCCACACTAGATGTTCCATGCATGGCTTTGCATGACATGGCCCACCTGAGTTCTAGATGGATTTGGGAACTAAGGTGAATATAGGAGGCAACCGTGATTGATGGATTGGATGTCATGTCCACATCACGATGGGCCCCACAAATGGCATTTGTGCTAAGATCAACCTACACAGCTTTTGCAGCTGATCTGGTTTCAAAATGATAAACGGCCAAAGGCTACGGTCCAAAAATCCGAGTGTTGTATTTGCGCAATCTCTCTTTTTGGATAAGCATTATCCAAACCAACTCAAAAACAGTCGCAGGAGGTTTACGAATCCTACACGCGTGTATAAGATAGCTCACGTGTGAGCCACCACTTTTTCCAGCATGGCACGTGAGTGTACGATCCATCCTGGCCCAAGAATCAGGTCGCTCCATTTATAAGGCGGATGAGATTTTATGAGACAAATGAACGGTTGATAAAAATTAAGAGAAGGTTTTGAGCCGTATGATTGTTTCTAAAATCGTGGTCAATAAAATGATTTTACCAATCTAATTTTTGGTAAATATCATCTAGAAAAGAAGAACCACCTGATTCACCGCTTGGATATTGTAATATTTTCTTTTTTAGCAGTTACCACCGCGTGTGAATGTTATGTTCTTACAAACGCGCGTCAGCTTAGGAAGCGCCTTGTTCTAGAAAGTAGAAACTGCCTAGCATTGAGAGTGGAGCCTTTCTAACCCGAAGACGCTTGCGTCACTTCAGTAGGCAGACGGGAGACCTGGCTTTCCCTGACGTGGACGGAATGCCTTCATGTGGATGAGATCCACACCGTCCATCATGTTAGCCGCCTCGTGTTTGAAAAGGTGGCATTAATCTGGAAAATTCAGTTATCCGGTGGGTTCCACTTTCGGAAACAGTTGAGGCGGAAATTCCCACCATTAAAATAATCTAAATTGTGTGTGGGGTCCACTGTTGTGTTTATGTTCCATCCAATCCAGTTATCCGTCGTACGAAACAAAGATGAATGGATTAAGTTAAAATCAGTACATTATAAGACTCATGTGATCTACACCACGTAGCTTTAGAGGTTTTATGCATTCTTTTACAGTGGTCCATATGGTGTGGTCCACATTAGTTTGAATTAGACTGATTTTTTTTAAACAATGAAAATATTTCTAAGAACCTGATGTACGGTGCGGATCTAATGCATCCCTTATCGTTCCACCCCAAAATCCAAGAAAATAAGGGCTCGTTTGGCACCATAGATTTGAGGGGGGTTTGAGGTGTTCCTGATCCCCTGATGTGTTTCGCACGTAAAGCAACTGGAGTTTCAATTCCACGGGTTTCAAATCCCTTCGACGCTAGGCTATTAGTCTATTGGGCACATGGCACACGAATGATATCCCAAAACAATCAGATTATCAACTGCATCACTAAAATTATTTTAATATGAAGATCTGCACCGTTCAAATATTGTCCATGTAAATCAACGGTTAAAAATCATTGGTTGGTCATTCAGATGTGATCTTGTGCTTGTGGCCCATCTAAGACTCAGAATTTCATCATTTTTAGCCTAAGTATATATTTCAACAGACTTATCATAACCATCGTGCCAAACATTACATAGGTACAGTAATTAGGGATATTAAAGTTGATTTAGTAATTAAATTCAAACCCCCCAAAATATCATACTTTTGGGTTACAGGGAATAAAAAATATAGGGTGCCAAATACAACCAGGGGTTTTCAAATCAAGGGGGTTCCAAATAGGGCTATGCACGGTTCGGTCAGTTCGATTTTGAGGGAAAATATCCAACCGAACCGACTTGGTCGGTTTTGAATATTTAACAACCGAACCAAATCGATGAACCATCACCCACCGAATCGAACCGGATAAATTCGAGTCAGTTCAGTTTTGTCGGTTATCGGTTTGGGCCTCAATCCAAAACTTTTTTAGCCCATAAAATGCTTCTAATGGTTATTCATCATTGTTTCCAATGGTATTGTTTACTTGAGATTTGGATCTTCTCGAGGTTTAGAATCATGTCCTAAAATGATAGGCGAAAATAGATGAACGGAATGGATATACAAAATATACATCAAGGTGGGCTCCACATAGTTAGGATAACACCCACTGAACCATTACCCTAATTCACTCCCTCACTATGCTGTAGAGTTGGTATCTACGTAAAATTCTTTTACTTGACATGAGGTAATTGGTAATGTAATTTAAATGGGCCGCACTATCATGCATTTTAAAAATCCACTCTAACTAGCAGGTGACTAACCCAAATTTAGACCTAAAGATGAAAAATCAGCGTCATCTTTGATACAGGCGAACCACATGATTGGAAATAGTATATAGGCCACATTACCCTCCAAACTCTTTTTTTTTTTTTTTGTGGCCCACTTGAATTACAGATAAATATAATATTTCAATCTTGGGCCTAACTTGGGGTGACACCCTTACTGGCTAGAGTGGATTTCACGTAAATATTGAAGTGGGGCTAACCTCAACTTCTCTCTCTCTCTCTCTCTCACACACACATATTGGTTCGGTTCAGTTGAAAACGGTTTATAATTTTCACAAACCGACAACCGAACCGACATTCTCAATTTTTTATATTAAAAAACCAACCCGACCCGAAATAAATTGGAAAACCAACCGAAATCGATCGGCTCGATCGATTTTTTAAACATCCCTAATTCCAAATCCTAGGGTTCTGAATCAGGGGGGTTCCAAATCCATTGCTCCAAACAGGCCATAAAAGGATTTGACCTGAGCTGTCAACGTACCGGGCTCGGGTCTCTCTAAACCCGGCCTTCAAGGTAAAACATTGGTCCGAGCCGAGTGAGGCCTAAAGAATGGGCCGAGATCCGCCAATGCCTAAACATGGCCCCTGGATTTTCTGCAAGATCTGGGCTGTTCATCAAGTGTCCCCACCATGCATGATAGATGAAGAAAATGCCCTAGATACTCTAAATGGGCTAATCAGGGCCGAGAATCTCTCAAACATAACCCGCAAAGTCCAATCCCATGGGCATAAGCCTTCTTTCGAGGCCTGCCCAAAGTGGGCCAGGCCCGAGCCCGCAGGCCATCACGGCCAGCAACATCATTACCAAGGTTCTGCAACTCGGACTACTCCCTTATAACTCGTCCGAGTTGACCAGGACTTGATCGGACCAATCAGGTTCAAATCCATGAGTCTCCCAGACGAGTCATCCCTGAATCGGCAGAATCGGACCGATTCAACCCCCAACTCGGGCGATTCCTGATTTGATTTGAGACTGGATAAGTCGGTCTGAATCGCTGACCGGACGAGTCTTTAGAAACCATGCTGACTAGGGCTGTTATAGGTTGGACGCGGATTAGCTACTGAACCCAACAGTAGCGAGACTCGCTACTGAGGTGACGTCACCAAGTTCTGTGGGCCTCACCATGATGTATGTGTTATATCCGCACCGTCCATCCGTTTGGAGATACCATTTTAGGCCATGAGTCGAAGAACGAGGCAGATCCGAAGCTCAAGTAGATCCCACCACAGAAAACAGTGGGGATTGAACGCATACCATTAAAAAATTCTTGGGGCCCATTTCATTTTCGGACTGCCTTACTTTAAGCTGAGGTTGGCTGCAGTGTAATCCCGAGGGCTGACCCACTTGAGTTTGGTCTAAAATGCAGCCACGGCTGCTGCCATCATCGCTGTCGTCATCGCTGTCGTCCACGTAGTTGACCATTGACAAAGAAGTATACGTTCGTGATGCATCAAAACGTGAATAGAGGCATCATGAGCAAGTTTGTAGTTGTACACGTGGAGCCAATCGAATCCTGACCGTTGATGTGATGTGCCCCACTCAGGATGAGCTATTCATCCCAAATCCAAATCGAAAGGCCCTAACCTTTTGATCAGGGCCTTACAAATAAACGATCGAACTCAAGACTCAACCATCCAAGCAATCAGGAAAAGAAGAAGAAGCCATCTTTCTGATGGCTAGGATCATCCAATCACGAAGTAGTTTACCCCGTCAGATAAGGTCCAGATCTCCAAACAGTGGGCCCCACCTGTACAAAAGGCGTGTGAATCATAACTCTGTCCACATCATATGATCAAGGAGCCTAGTCAAACCCTGAAACCTTAGGAAGAGAAGGCGTGAGGTGTACAATCAAACCGTTTAATGTTTATTGGTCAAAACCCGTCTTTAAAATTCCAATCCAAGATGTATTGTGTTATTTTGTGGGCCCCACATGAACGGGACACGTAGTTTTCTTTTTCTTCCGTCCATTTCTAAGCCACTGATCTAAGGGTGAGGATGTTCCAGTGTGTGTGATTTTTGGTCAATCACCCATCCACATTGTGCCCACTAGATGAATGGTCTCAATCACTTGAACATTGACCCTTACTGTACGGACAAGTAAATGGTTCATATTCAAACTTTGCTGGGATACTTGTTGGGAGTTAATAGCCCTGTAGCGGAAGCAATCACACCATAATAGCAATCACACAAGAAAATCGACACATACAATAAGTAATTTGAATTTTACGTGGAAAAACCCTCACGGGTAAAAAAATCATGGCACAAAGCGAAACTAATTTACTATGATATCATAAGTTACAAGAGAGAAAAAACACAACTCAGCTCATAGCCCACAAGAAAAATCACAAGCTAACAAAGCTAATTCTCATATGAGAAGGATATACCCATCCATTTCCCTCATCTTAGAGAACTCCAAGCTTCCACATAGCTCTTTCTCTTGCCCTAGAACTCTTTTAATCTCTTGGTCCATTGGCAGCAACCTTAATTTCGGATTACATCCTGTTAAAGATGAGAAAACCGAGATTAGAAATTCCTTGCGCGAGAAACTCAGTCCAAAAAGGAAACTGTCGACCGGTCGGCCGGTCGGCTAGACACCCCTATCGGCGGGCTGGCCAGATGCCCAAAAAATAATTCTAACAATTTGCTGCCTTGGCTCCATCGTGATCGACCAGTCGGACGATTAGTCAATGGCCTTCATGCATGCATGACGATTTGAGGCATCATCAATCCCAACTAAGTGATGGGGCCCACCTGATAAGCAACTTTGATACCATGGCAAGGAGTAAGAAAGTGCATGGTTGATGGCTCATTTTGCAAAAATCAAATGAAAAAGACAATCATAACCATCTAATTAGTGTCATCTGCATGATATCTGGGCCATGCTCCATCCACAATGGTCAGTGGAGTGGGTCACCATGCTTCTGGAACCGTTTGATGAACGGTCTGGATCTTCTGCCACATTAGCACCTATATTGTTATAGAAAATGTCGTGTTACTGTTTGATGAACGGTCTAGATCTTGTTCTACGTTAACACCTACACTGCTATACGAGAACGTCGTGTGTTCCCTTGAAGTGCCCCTTTTAACTTGAGATTGTGGTGAGCCATCATAGGAGCGTAATCATAAATAAGAAAAAGGAAGTGGACGGTTGAAATTAAATGGGACCACATTGGTGCAACTCACAAGTATTAGACATGTGGACAGCTCTAGCATTGATCTTGACATCTGACCCGTTGGCTAATTTTCATGATTCACGGGAGCAGCTCTTCTCAAAATCTCAAAAAGTGTTGAGTTAGAATAAGTACATTAGAGTACCATTCTAAAAATTCATGGAGGAGAATCAGGAAACAGGAATAGAGAGAAATTGGACTGGGAATTCGATCCGAAAATAATTGGTAGTATAACTTTCGATAACTATAACTTTGTGAAAGGTGATTTGTTTTATATGTAGAATATGTTGTTAAAAACTTATTAATGGGTCCTATATCATGCCTTATGCTAAATGGAATTAACCTATAAATGGTTTTCTAAAATAAGGTCATTTTAAGAGTTAATTTTAAGTTTAAAGTTAAAATTTACTATCGTTAGTAACTTACCGTTTTTGTTATTTTTAAAGTGTTTTAGTGTTTGATGAAATACAATTATGTCCCCCCCCCCCCCCCCCCCCCCCCCCCCCCCCCGAGATGATATTAATGTTTGCTTAATTGGCTGTGACCATCAAACTTTATCACAATCAAGGCAGTGAATGGTCAATGATCATCCAAGGGGCTTGTGGTTAGCTAGTTCATGGGCTAACAGGTCCAACACTCATGTTAAGTTGTAGGTTTAGGAGGCTAGCTAGGAAGATGGGCATTCTTAGAGTCTTGCTTTAGAAAACCAATGCAAGGCTAATCTATTGGCCAAGTGGATGTGACAATGATGATCTTAGCCATGGATCATGATGACCAAGTTTCTTACATACAAAAATTGTCATGCCTTTGTTAATATATGATGTTGCTTTAAAAATACATGCACATGGGTTATAGAGGAGTAACTCTTCTGATTGTCTTTGGAAACTTGAGACTAGAGACAATGGTCATTGGCCAATGAAAAGTTGTAATCTATGAATATTAGTATCTTGTTATATTATATTCATTGGTGATTTTATGATAGACCTGTAGCCAGGTATGACCATCCTATGTGAGGGAATGACTTAGGTTAGGATGGAAAGTACCTAGTATTGGGCTCAACTTGGGTCAAGATGGAAAGTACCTAGTATTGGGCTCAACTTGGGTCAAGATGGAAAGTTCCTACTATTGGGCTCGACTTGGTGTGTGTATGCTTTTGCCTTTTTTTTTTTTTTTTTTTTTTAGGGGGGGGGGGGGGGGACATTAGCCACCCCCACTTGGTAATTGATACCGAGACCTTAGTGTTGAAATGAGGTTATCCTCACTTAGTCTACCACTTGAGCTATAAATTAGGGTGTGGATACAAGAACCTGTTGGATTTACTGGGCACTTATATTGGTGGATTGAGTTTAACTCACTATTTTGAGGGCCCATTTCCTTGAACTATGAGTAGTTTTGGATGGGTACAAACTTACCTAGCTCTACAACAGGTTATTGTGGGGTTAGTGTCAGTAGTAGGATGCAACTCTTAACACCACACAATGTAACAGACTCAGATAGTGTACTGACCCAACATCACTCGATGGGGTTGGGACATAGTGGGAATTGATTGAGATACATGCTGCCACCAGAGGTGGGCTACTCGACCTAACAACTTTCGAACTTTCTTTGTATGAGTCTTATCTCTAACAATAGCCCAGTTAAATCCCGCCGTATCCTCACATCCCAGAGCTAGGTAGTGTTGGGGTCACACTTAATCCATGTCCCAGTTTGATAAAGGAAAAAAAAAAAAAAAAATACTAATTAGTTGCCACTTTCCTTTGGAAGGAATTATTAAAGCAGCATTTTCAATTGTTTTATCCATTTGACAAATATCCTCTACATAACTCATCAAGCAACCCAGACAATTGGTAAATCAAGTTTAAGATATTGCATGATGCTCTAAGGCAATGGCTTCAGTGAGCTCTATTATTGACATACACCGTTCGAGCAACAATGAAGTTTCACCATTATGATACTTAAATAAGAATTCTGACACAATCTCTAGATGAGAAAGTAAGTGGGTGAGATTTCTTCGCGTCAAATGACAGCATCCATACGAGTCTGATCGTAGGCATGACTTTATGTGAATATGAATGTGGAGACATTGACAAGACACCTACCACATATCACTTTTTAGGGCATGTTTGGATGGGGGCGGTTTGGGTCGATTCTGAGGTCGGTGGATCCCTAACTGTGGAGCTCCCTGTGATGTATGTTCCTTACATCCACACCGTCCATCTATTTTGACGGCTCATTTTAAGACATGACCTCAAAAATGAAGCAAATCCAGATCTTAGGAGACCATACCACAGGAAACAGTCTTGATTGAATCCTCACCATTAAAAACTTCAAGAGGGCCACCGGAATGTTTATTTTCCATCCAACCTGTTGATAAAGTCACAAAGACCTGGATGAAGAGACCACACAAATATCAGGCTGATCCAAAGCTTTCGTGTCCCTTGAGAAGTTTTTAATGGTAGATTACCTCTGTTTCCCATATTATGGTCCACTTGAGATTTAGATCTGCTTCATTTTTGGTATAATGCCCTAAAATGAGCTTTAAAAACAGATGAATGGCTTAGATATAAGGAAGATACATCAAGGTGGATCCCACGTTCATGGATTCACCCACCTCAGGATCCGGGGATCCACCGAAACCGCGCTATCTTTTGGATTCACCTCTTGACTTGTATTGCATGGGACTGTACTATAACGTAATGTCACATCACTGTTTTGATGGAAATGGGAGGTATCAATCCAAGGATATATATATGTGTTGCTTTGATTGTGGGGGTCACATTGATGGATGTGTCCTATACCTATGCTGTCCATCTATTCTATCCTATCATTTTATGACGTGCCCTCGTACTTAAAGCAGATGGAAATCTTAGGTGGACCATACCACAAGAAAAAGTTGTTATTGAATACCCTGCTGTTAAAAACTACTAGGGCCCATGTAATGTTTATTTGCCATCCAATGTGTTGATTAGGTCAAACACATCTGGATGAAGCAAAAACACAAAGATTATCTTGATCCAAAACTTTAATGGCCCACAATAAGTTTTTAATGGTCAATCACCACAGTATCCAATAGTGCTGTCCACTTGAAACCGGATGAACGGCATGGATATACAACATATTCATCGAGGTGGGCCCCATACGGTCAGGGTTACACCCACAGACCTGTTACCCTGGTAACATCCAATCCGCTCCCATGTGCAATGTCCTACCACACATTTTTCCAATGCCTTTGCCGCTCTTAGAAAGGCTCGTTGTCCTAACGATATTGGATGATTTTAACATATACAAACGTGCCGCGTGGATTAGTTGGCACGGTTGCGGCTTCGGTGGATCCGTGACTGTGGGTCCCACCTTGATGTATGTTCCTTAAATCCATGCCTTCCATCCGTTTTTAAAGCTCATTTTAAGGGATGATCCAGAAAATGAAGGAAATCCAAATCTCAGGTGGACCACACCACAGGAAACAGTAGTGATTAACCATTAAAAACTTTTTTGTGGGCCATAAAAGTTTTGGATCAAGCTGATGTTGGTGTGGTCCCTTTCATACAGTAGTGATTAACCATTAAAAACTTGTTGTGGACCATAAAAGTTTTGGATCAAGTTGATATTGGCGTGGTCCTTTCATACTTTGACCTTATCAACAAGTTGGATGGCAAATAAACATTCGGGTGAGCCAAGAAGTTTCCTTATAGTATGGTCCACTTAAGATTTGGATATGCATGCTTGATGATTGAAATCATCCTCTAAAATGAACTTTCAAAACGAATGAACGGCATGGATGTAACGTGGGACCACAGTCGGGTCGGTCAAGACCCTGGAGCCACTAAGGTGGATGGACCCCTGACTGTGGGGCCCATTGTGATGTATGTGACTACATCCATGCCGTCCATCTGGATTGAAAGCTCAGTTTAGGGCATGATCCAAAAATGAAGCAGTACGAAATCCCAAATGGGCCGCAGTATAGGAAACAGTGGTAATTAACCATTAAATACTTCTTGTGGGTCACAAAAGCTTTGGATCAGGATGATATTTGTGTGGTCTCTTCATTTAGGTGTTTTCTGACCTTATCAACAGGTTGGATGGCAAATAAACATTCCAGTGGAATCCATGAAGTTTTTAGTGGTGGGTATTTAATCACCACTATTTCCTGTAGTGTGGTCCACATAAAATTTTAGTCAGCTTCATTTTTTCATATCATGTCCTAAAATGAGCCTTCAAAATGGTTGGACAGTGTGGATTTAAGGCAAATACATCACTGTGAGCCCCACAGTCAGGGATCCCACCCACCTACGAGGATCTCCCCTAATCCGCTCCCCTCAGTTCAATCCACACGTACGGTTTCCTGTAGTGTAGTCCACTTGAGCTTTGGACATTCTTGAATTTTGGGACCATGCCCTAAAATGATATGGAAAGGCGGATGGACAGTGTGGATATGACACATAAATCATGATGGGCCCCACCAATCAACCAAATATTTTCCCATTGAGGTTTGCTTTAATACATATGATTCTCTTGTAATAAGATATATAGGAATTCTTGAAGTTGGATTTTAATTTTTCTTCTTTAATAATCCAAACCGTTCATCGTCTTGTGATCGTTTCCCTTAAAACAAGGTTTTCTAGGAAATTTTTTAAATTGAATAAGTAGACCCTTTAATTATTCAAAGCTTAGACGGTCCATTTTTTAAGCAAAAGAGTCAAATTATTAAAGGGTTGGAATAATCCAATTGAAAGCTTCTATTTGTTTTCTATCCACCGTACAGAGTGAAGCCCATGGTATCAACGGTTTCGACCATCGGAAGATCACCTAGAGTCAAAGGCTGGACGAAAGAGGTTCGCTTGAATACATCCAGACCAATGCAACAAGACACTTTTGGACTGTAGCCGTTGGATGTGAGTCATGCTTGGTGATCCAAACCGTTTATAAGGTGGGCTTCACCGTAGATTAAGGATGGCTGATGATGAAGCACTCAGATTGAAATACTTTAGCACTTTGATTATTTAACCATGTTCCATGCTATATTTAGTCGGATCAACGGCTTGGATCTCTGAACACCATCCATATCCAATGGACTAGGATTGCGTGGTGGAGCACGCAGCGCCAACGTCTGGTACTGTGTGCTACTGTAAAAGCTCTGTAGGCCCCACCATGAATTATGTGTTTTATCCACACCGTCCACCAATTTTTCTAGCTTATTTTAGAGCATGGGCCTCAAGATGAGAAGATGCAAATCTCACGTGGATCCCACCGTAGGAAATATTGGTGATTGAACGCCCACCATTAAGAACTTCCTAAGATTCACTATAATGTTTATTTGTGTAAACGTGCCGTACTAAACAAGATTGAATCTCGACTGTTGACTTCAGTTGGATCTTGATCAAGGCACCTATGTGACATAAAGGCAAACCCTGAAGACAACCATCGGATTAGATCGGCCACTGTTGAGACATACAGGGTGTCAAGAAAAAGGAGGAGTACGGTCTCAGGCGCTCCATTGGAGCGCCGACAAATTTAGAAATAGCCTGGGGATGACCGGTTCTATGCAAAACCGTACAGAACCGGTCCTGATACATCGGTTTTGGGTGTATGATGCACTAAACCAATGGCATGCCCAACTCCACTGTACGCTTTGCTCTAATTCACTTCTGCTGCGCCTGAGCCTACTGCTTTTTGTGGTGTAGCTTTCTTTCGGCATCTTCCGCCCCTACTTTTGACACTTATGTGTCGCTGCTCGTGAAGCTCCCCTCACCTATTTAAGCAGCTTGCTGCAACAAAGAATTGGGGGACAGACGATAAGTGGAGAAACCCAAAGAGGGAAGAGGGAGGCTACAGAAGAATCCTGTTGTCACGAAAGATCGACTCAGTTAAACCTCGAAGCTAATTTTCAGCCGTGGCGTAATCTCTTCTGTTTAAAATTGCACGTTCTCAAGCTTGTCTAGCCTTCTGCCATCTTTTAAGGATTCTCATTGCCAAGCTACTCTATCCTGTCAAAGTCAAAGCCAAAGAAGATACTCAAGTCAACGAGTAGGGTCAGGATTCGAGACATCCAACTATTCATTTTGATCGAAAAGAGTATCTGATTTTTCTTTTTTCTTCTTACATTTCGAATTAGGCCGCATTTTGTTGCTCATATATCCTGAACATCAGTCACATCAATACACACACACATTTTCTACTACCTTAGCTTTATTATTATTATTATTATTATTATTATTTGGCCTAATCGAGTTCCAAAACCCTGCGTAGTATGGCTTAATACTCTTACTACTCTTCTATTGCTTCTACATGTTTCTTTATTTCGCCTAACTAGGCCTTGGAGTTTAATGCAGTATGGCTTAGCTCGGTAATATTGGAAGTTCCCCCGAACCCTCCTAAAAATTGCCCAGTCCTATAAAGTAACGATCGTGTGTTGCACGGGTAGACAATGTGCCTAATTCCTTCATTTTTCGTAACTAAAGCACTTACTCAAAATCTACAGTCGTAAACCAACGACGAGAGTCACTCGAGTTGAGAAATCCTATGATTTCCCAACCCTCAAGTGACTCTATGATTTCTAGTTGCCTATATATTCTAAAGCTTCATTAGGCTAATTGTGACTCCAAGTCAAATATCCTTTTATTTCTGAGTCAACTCCACATTTAAATCAAATCAAAACTAAAATTGACAGACCGAGAAAACCAAGAAAGTGAGGACTTCGTTCTATGTGTTTGCGTGTAAAGAGAGTGTTCACATTTTGCCATGTAACCTATCGATTAGGTCACACAAACATGCATGAAAGGAAAACACAAACATCAACTTCATCCAAAACTTTCGTGGCCTTATGACGCAGGGAGGACGTGGTAGGTCGATCACCGTCTCCCTAACCGATAGTTTCTCGAATCCACGAGAAGAAATAAAAGATAAAAAGAGGAAATAAATTCCGAATAATTGAATAATTGATAATTGAATGAATAAAAACGGAATTACAATGCATATAAATAGGAAACTAAACCCTAGGTAAAGTATCAAAATCCAACTCCAACTAAAACTCCTAGAAAACGCAACTTACTATAAATAGTAAACTTACTATTTATAGAAGTCGTTCAATCCTACTAGAACTCTTGGTTTTCGGCCAAAAATAGAAAGTTTTCAAACGGCCTCAACCACGCTGTTCTACGAAATATTCTAAGCCCTTTTCATGTTGGGCACTAACTCTAAAACCATACGGATGCAAAGTTATGATCGAATTAAAACTTACTATAAATAGTAAAAACGAAAATAAACTAGCCTAATGACCGTCGATACGGTCGATTCTCGCGATTCCGGATTGGGCAACCCGGCGTAGCGGGGTTGGTTGGCTAAAGTAGCTCGAGCTACCCCAAATTGATATATTATACGTCCCGTAACTCATTCCGGATTGTGAGATACGACCGATTCACGGTCCTGACGGTCCGGATCACTTTCGGCCCCGTCCGGTCTTCTTTTGGTCCATCTGGCCCATGAAATAGTCAGCGACCCGTCCTACATCAGTCTCCTCCACTTCGAAAGAACTCGACCCCGAGTTCTCGTCCAGCTTTGGTTCATGATATTCGTACAGATCTGCCACGTTGAAAGTCCTTGAAATCTCCATGTCATCTGGAAGATCAACAACGTAGGCATTGTCATTGATCTTGCGAATGATCGGTACCGGTCCAATCTTCTTGTGTTTCAACTTGTTGTAGGTCCCGGTAGGAAATCGCTCTTTACGTAGGTGGACCATCACCTGATCACCTATTTCCAACACTTTGGCGCGCCGATGCTTGTCGGCCGCTTCTTTGTACTTCTCGTTCGAAGCCTGTAATTTGTTGCGCACGTCTGCATGTATGTCCATGATTCGGTCTGCCATATGTTCAGCTGTAACGCTCATGCCCGGAAGCTTGGGCAGGGGAACCAAATCGAGTGTGTGACGAGGCACGCACCCATAAACAATCTGGAATGGAGACTTTCCTGTCGATCGGTTTACCATGTTGTTGAATGCAAACTCTGCTTGAGCCAGGGCCATGTCCCACTGCTTCGGTTTGTCACCTGAAAGGCAACGGATGAGATTTCCCAATGTGCGGTTGACGACCTCAGTCTGTCCATCTGTTTGTGGATGATAAGCACTGCTGAAGTGAAGTCGTGTACCGAACCGATTCCACAAGGCTCGCCAAAAGTGGCTAACGAACTTTGTGTCCCGGTCTGAAGTGATCGTCTTAGGAATACCATGTAGTCGCACAACCTCTCTGAAGAAAAGGTTCGCAACATGTATCGCATCAAAGGTCTTCTTGCACGGAATGAAGTGTGCCATCTTGGAGAATCGGTCTACCACCACGAACACTGAGTCCATGCCGCGTTGTGTTCGTGGGAGCCCTAATATAAAATCCATAGATAAATCCTCCCAAGGGGCATCTGGCACGGGTAATGGCGTATAAAGACCTGTATTTTGAGATTGTCCCTTAGCGGTTTGACAAATATGACATCGTTGTACCGCCCTGCCAACATCACGAGCAAGTTGCGGCCAGTAATACCGCTCTTCCACCATCGCTCGAGTCTTATCTCGTCCTAGATGACCGCCGAGGCCACCGCCATGCAGCTCGATAATAATCTTGTCCCGTAACGAACTCTGCGGAATGCAAAGTCGATTTCCTTTGAAGAGGAAACCATCTTGAATTAGGAGATCACTCGGGTGACCCTCTTGGCACTTTTTCCATGCATCTGCAAAATCCTCGTCGTCGGCATAAAGTTCCTTGAGGCAGTCGAACCCGATCACCTCACTGCTTACTGTAATAAGAAGGGATGCACGTCGGCGTAGTGCATCTGCCACCTTGTTCTGCTGCCCTGATTTGTGTTTCAGAACGAACGTGAATTCCTGTAAAAACGAAATCCATCTAGCATGCATACGATTCACGTTAGTCTGAGTATTGATAAATTTTAAGGCCTGATGATCAGTGTACAGTATAAATTCCCTTTGAATAAGATAATGGCGCCAATGGCGCAGTGCTTGAACCACTGCATATAATTCAAGTTCATAGGTCGACCACTTCTGTCGTGCGTCGCTGAGTTTCTCACTGTAAAAGGCAACCGGCCTGCCCTCCTGAGAAAGGACTCCCCCAATGCCGACAATAGATGCGTCGCATTCTACCTCAAATAGCTTGTCGAAATTAGGGAGTACCAGAACCGGGGTAGTGGACAACCGATGTTTAATTTCTGCAAAGCTCTTCTCAGCCCCTTTGGTCCATTGAAACGGACCCTTCTTCATACAGTCGGTAATCGGCGCGACGATACTGCTGAAGTTCCGCACAAATCGACGATAGAAGGTCGCCAACCCATGAAAACTTCGTACCTCATGAATGTTTGTCGGAGTCGGCCAATCCCGAATAGCTCGTACCTTTTCTTCGTCCACTCGGATACCCGTGGACGACACGATGAACCCCAGAAACAATAATTGATCAGACAACAAGCTAGGACGTGGTAGGTCGATCACCGTCTCCCTAACCGATAGTTTCTCGAATCCACGAGAAGAAATAAAAGATAAAAAGAGGAAATAAATTCCGAATAATTGAATAATTGATAATTGAATGAATAAAAACGGAATTACAATGCATATAAATAGGAAACTAAACCCTAGGTAAAGTATCAAAATCCAACTCCAACTAAAACTCCTAGAAAACGCAACTTACTATAAATAGTAAACTTACTATTTATAGAAGTCGTTCAATCCTACTAGAACTCTTGGTTTTCGGCCAAAAATAGAAAGTTTTCAAACGGCCTCAACCACGCTGTTCTACGAAATATTCTAAGCCCTTTTCATGTTGGGCACTAACTCTAAAACCATACGGATGCAAAGTTATGATCGAATTAAAACTTACTATAAATAGTAAAAACGAAAATAAACTAGCCTAATGACCGTCGATACGGTCGATTCTCGCGATTCCGGATTGGGCAACCCGGCGTAGCGGGGTTGGTTGGCTAAAGTAGCTTGAGCTACCCCAAATTGATATATTATACGTCCCGTAACTCATTCCGGATTGTGAGATACGACCGATTCACGGTCCTGACGGTCCGGATCACTTTCGGCCCCGTCCGGTCTTCTTTTGATCCATCTGGCCCATGAAATAGTCAGCGACCCGTCCTACATCACCTTAGAAGCTTTTAATGGTGAGCCTTCAATCACCATCATTTTCTATGGTGTGGTCGACAAGAGATTCAACTCTGCCTTTTTTTTTCTTCTTCTTCTTTTTTTTTTCTTTTTTTCTGTTTTTTTAATCTAAAATGACTTAAAGTGGTAGGGGGCATTCATTTCGTGCTGCGTCTGGGCCCAATCTAGGCATAGTGCCAGACACAGGGCGAAATTTGATTAGGTGAGGCAGGGGCTCACCAAGCACCATACCGACACGGATTAGGCACTACCCTCACCTATCCCAAGTTTAGAAAAGACTAGGGCTTTTTGGGTTTATCAACACCGTCCATCAATTTTTCCATATCATTTTGGAATAAAAGCTCAGAAAATGAAGCAGATCTAAGGCTCAAGTGGACCACACAATGGGGATTAAATGCCAACCATTAAAATATTCTTAAGAACAGAAGAAGTTTTGGATCAAATGCCTATGTGACCTTATGAATAGGTTGGATGGCAAATAAACATCACGGCAAGCTTAAGAAGGTTTAAACGATGGGCGTCATTTGCTTCCTGTGGTGTGGTCCACTTCAGCCTTGGATCTATCTTTTTTTTTTTTTTTTGCCTTATGTCCTAAAATGATATGGAAAAATGGATGGACGGTGTTGATAAACCCATAAATCAGAGTAGGCCCCTCAAAGCCCCTAGCTTGATATGGTGAAATTTGATTAGGTGAGGCTGGGCTCACCAGACACGGTAACGAGCCGGACTCACCTAACCCCCTCAGGTACGAGAAAGCCTACCTTGCAATATTCCCTCAAGACCGTTGACTTGAGGATGTGCAAAATGAGCTCCAGCTTCTCGGTTGAAGGACTGAGGCCCATTGTTCGAAAGATCTAGACGGTTGGTGAGTTGTCACCACGTTGGATGGATTATGTGCAAAAATCTCTCTTAGATTGAAAGATCCTGGCCATCAATATCATGCCTTTTTCAGTTGAATGAGAACATTTGTTTCTCTTTGTAGGCCGAATTGACAAGTCAAAATGGTTCTATCCTGGAGATTGATGAGGTAGAGATCAATCACAGCAAGGTCCAGCAGACCAACGGTTTGGATCACTGAACCATGACCCAGCTATTGTTAGGAGGGGAGTTCAAAATTGAGATTGATCTAAATCTGAAGTGTGCCTCACCACAAGAAACATCAGGGATGGGCCTACCATTGAAACCGTCTTGGGCCAACATAAGTTTTACATGCCATCCAAACCGTTCATAAGGTTATTTTTATTGGGATGAACTGAAACATGAATATTAGCCAAATCCAAAACTTCCATGCCCCATAAACATATCAACGATGGTTGTTAAATCCCAACTATTTCTGCACATTGCCTTCTTGAGCTTTGGATCTGCCTCATTTTTTTAGGACTCATGTCAATCAGGGGTATTTGAAATGCACGCTTTTTATGTATTCGAAAAATGTCATTGCACTCCATCCAATGTTGAATGAGTGAGGCACTCCATTCATTGTATTTGTGGAGGATTGTGGTTGCAGAGGTTTGCAGTTGTGGAGGATTGTGGTTGTACTGTGTTGGTTAGGTAATGTGATTGTGGAGGATTGTGGTTATATTGTGTTATGTATTGTGGAGGATTGTATATTGTGTTTGTAATGTTTTAGTTTTCTAAATTATTATGAATTACAAGGTTTACGGGATGTATTGGGGCACAACACCCACCAAAATATAGGTTATTCTTTTTCCGTGCAGACATAAAGTCGACAGTTCTGAACCGTCGTATTTATTTCTCGACTGTCCAAGAATAAAAACTTCCTAAATTTTTACCCAACTGCGGGTTAGAACCGGTGAATTATTTGCGACGGCTGAAATATCCTTTGATTTTCCAACCACGCACAATGGTTATCGACCGTGGAATTATTTTCGACGGTTCACAACAGCCTATTATGCAAATTCGAGTTCGACAGGTGTTGACCGCTGAAATATTTCGACTGTCATGGACCGTCGAAAAGGTCGACTGTAAGGAACGTCGAATATTACCGACGGTTACGGACCGTCGAATATTAACCCACGGTTATAGACCGTCGAATTTTGACACGCCACGGACCGTAATTCAACGGTCTTGGACGTCGAATTTAGCGCTTTTTCACATACTGGTGCATGTGTGAGACCTGGGAGCTGATTAGGTGAGACCTCGGATCCACCATGGTGGGTGGGACCCACTGTGATGTATGTGACTACATCCACGCCATCCATCAGTATTGAAAAATCAATTTAGCACATGATCCAAAAAACGAAGATGTTCCAAATCCCAGATGGACCATAGTACATGAAACAATGGTGATTGACCATTAAAAACTTCTTGTGGGCCGCAATAGCTTTGGATCAAGACGATATTTGTGCGATCTCTTCATCGAGGTTTTTGTGACCTTATTAATAGATTGGATGACGAATAAACATTCCGGTGGAATCCATGAAATTTTTAATGGTGGGGATTCAATCGCGACTCTTTCCTGTGTTGTGGTTCACTTGAATACATCCAAACCAATGTAACAGGATACTTTTGGACTGTAGCCGTTGGATGTGAGTCATGCTTGGTGATCCAAGCCGTTTATATGGTGGGCTTCGCCGTAGATTAAGGATGGCTGATGATGAAGCATTCAGATTGAAATACTTTAGCACTTTGATTATTTAACCATGTTCCATGTTGTATTTAATTGGATCAACGGCTTGGATCTTTGAATATGATCCATATCCAATGGACTAGATTGCGTGGTGGAGCACGTAGCACCAACGTCTGGTACTGTGTGCTATTGTAAAAGCTCTGTAGGCCCCACCATGAAGTATGTGTTTTATCCACACCGTCCAACAATTTTTCTAGCTTATTTTAGAGCATGATCCTAGAGATGAAGAAGATGCAAATCTCACGTGGATCCCACCGTAGGAAATATTGGTGATTGAATGCCCACCATTAAGAACTTCTTAAGATTCACTATAATGTTTATTTATGTAGACGTATCGCACTAAACAAGATTGAATCTCGACTGTTGACTTCAGTTGAATCTTGATCAAGGCACCTATACTACATAAAGGAAAACCCTGAAGACAACCATCGGGTTAGATCGACCACTTTTGAGACATACAGGGTGTCAAGAAAAAGGAGCACGGTCTCAGGCGCTTCAATAGAGCGCCGACAAGTTTAGAACTAGCTTGGGGATGAACGGTTCTATGCAGAACCGGTCCTGATACATCGGTTTTGGGTGTATGATGCACTAAACTAATGGCATGCCCAACTCCACTGTACACTTCGCTCTAATTCACTTCTATTGCGCCTGAGCCTATCGCTTTTCGTGGTATGGCTTTCGTTCGGCATGGTCCAACCCTACATTTGACACTTATGTGTCGCTGCTCGTGAAGCTCCCTCCGCCTATTTAAGCAGCTCACTGCAACAAAGAATTGGGGGACAGCCGATGAGTGGAGAAACCTAAAGAGGGTAGAGGGAGGCTATAGAGGAATCCTGTTGTCAGGAAAGAATGGCTCAACCGAACTTCGAAGCTAATTTTCAGCCGTGGCGTAATCTCTTCTATTTGAAATTGCACGTGCTCAAGCTTGTTTAGCCTTCTGCCATCTTTTAAGGATTCTCCTTGCCAAGCTACTCTATCCCGTCAAAGTCAAAGCCAAAGAAGATACTGAAGTCAACGAGTAAGGTTAGGATTCGAGACATCCAACTATCCAAAAAAGTATCTGATTTTTCTTTTTTTCTTCTTACATCTCCAATTAGGCCGCATTTTGCTTCTCATATATCCTGAACATCAGTCACATCAATACACACACACATTTTCTACTACCTTAGCTTTATTACTATTATTATTATTATTTGGGCTACCCGAGTTTCAAAACCCTTACATAGTATGGCTTAATACTCTTACTACTCTTCTATTGCTTCTACATTTTTTCTTTATCTCGCCTAACTAGGCTTTGGAGTTTAATGTAGTATGGCTTAGCTCGGTAATATTGGAAGTTCCCTCGAACCCTCCTAAAAATTGCCCAGTATCATAAAGTAAAGATCGTGTGTTGCACGGGCAAATAATGTGTATAATCCCTTCATTTTCCATAACTGAAGCACTTACTCAAAATCTATAGTCGTAGACCAACGACAAGAGTCACTCGAGTTGAGAAATCCTATGATTTCCCAACCCTCAAGCCACTCTATGGTTTCTACTTGCTAATATATTCTAAAGCTTCATTGGGCTAATTGTGACTCCAAGTCAAATATCTTTTTACTTCTGAGTCAACTCCACATTTAAATTAAATCAAAGCTAAAATTGACGGACGGAAAAAGTCGAGAAAGTGAGTGCTTCATTCCATGTTTTTGCGTGTAATTACTTGAAGGGAAAACACAAACATCAACTTCATCCAAAACATTGGTGGCCCTTAGAAGCTTTCAACAGTGAGGGTTCAATCACCATTATGATTTTCTGTGGTGTGGTCCACATGAGATGCAAATCTGCCTCATTTTTTTTTGGCTCATGACTTAATATGACCTAAAATGGTTCGGGAAAATTTGATGGACTGCGTGAATGAAACACATACATCATACATCATGGTGGGGCCGACAAAGCACAGTTCAATAGCGACTGGCCAATCCGTGTGTCTTTGCGAGCCAATCAAATCCTGCCACCTTGCATTCATTTCGTGCTGCGTCCAGGCCCAATCTAGGCATAGTGCCACACTCAGGGCGAAATTTGATTAGGTGAGGTGGGGGCTCACCAAACACCGTAACGGACATGGATTAGGCACTACCCTCACCTATCCCAAGTTTAGAAAAGGCTAGGGCTTTATGGGTTTATCAACACCGTCCATCAATTTTTTCATATCATTTTGGAATAAAAGCTAAAAAAATGAAGCAGATCTACAGCTCAAGTGGACCACACAATGGGGATTAAACGCCAACCATTAAAATCTTCTTAAGAGCAGAAGAAGTTTTGGATGAAAGGCCTATGTGACCTTATGAATAGGTTGGATGGCAAATAAACATCACGGCATGCTTAAGAAGGTTTAAAGGGTGGGCGTCATCTGCTTCCTATGGTGTGGTCCACTTGAGCCTTGGTTCTACCTTATTTTTTTTGCATGTATCTTAAAATGATATGGAAAAATAGATAGACCGTGTTGATAAACTTGTAAATCAGAGTAGACCCCTCACAGCCCCAAGCATGATATGGTGAGATTTGATTAGGTGAGGCTGGGCTCACCAGACACGGTAACGTGCCGGACTCACCTAACCTAACCCCCTCAGGTACGAGAAAGCCTACCTTGCAGTATTCCCTCAAGACCGTTGACTTGAGGATGTGCAAAATGAGATCCAGCATCTCGGGTTGAAGGACTGAGGCCCATTATTCAAATGATCCAGACGGTTGGTGAGATGTCACTGCGTTGGATGGATTATGTGCAAAAATCTCTCTTAGATTGAAAGATCCTGGCCATCAATATCATGCCTTTTTCAGTTGAATGAGAACATTTGTTTCTCTTTGTAGGCCCAATTGACAAGTCATAATGGTTCTATCCTGGAGATTGATGAGGTAGAGATCAATCAAAGTAAGGTCCAGCGGACCAACGGTTCGGATCACTGAACCATGACCCAGCTATTCTTAGGAGGGGAGTTCAAAATTGAGACTGATCTAAATATGAAGTGTGCCGCACCACAAGAAACATCAGGGATGGGCCTACCATTGAAACCTTCTTGGGCCAACATAAGTTTTACATGCCATCCAAACCGTTCATAAGGATATTTTTATTGGGATGAACTGAAACATGAATATTAGTCTAATCCAAAACTTCCATGCCCCATAAACATATCAACGATGGATGTTAAATCCCAACTATTTCTGCGCATTGCCTTCTTGAGCTTTGGATATGCCTCATTTTTTTTGGACTCATGTCAATCAGAGGTATTTGAAATGCACGCTTTTTATGTACTCGGAAAATGTCAGACTTTACTGAGATTTAGTTGTATTCGACAAAAACTACCGGTAAAGGCAGTAGAGTCAGCACATGTAAAAAAGGTGTCATTAGCCTACTAATCTCCTGCACATGTGGCACGATGATGATATTAAAAATCTAATTATCAGCTATAATGCTAAAATCACATTAATAGAATAATCTAAACTATCCAAACATTGGCCAACCAAATGGATTGATATTAGAAAATATCAGTGAGTCACTCATTTATGATCTTTATATTTGCGGACCATCCATCGAAGGCTTGAAATTTCTTCATTTTTTTGCCAAAGTATATATTTTAATGGGCTTATTACAAGCATTCTAATATTAATTATCACGTACATGGTCCAATTTAGGATATTAAAATTTAATTAATCAAATTCATGACTTATGAATATGTTGAAAAATCTTAATGCATTTCAAATACAAGCTCGTAAATAGAAAATTTACATGGTAATGCATTCAAATTTCAAGTGTGGAACACACCTCAAGATTTAGAATCACCTTGATTTTAGTGCAAATGTGATTAGGAGTCTATTGCATTTCAAATATAAACTCCCAAATGAACCCTTATGATAGGATTAAGGGATGGGAATTGTCATTGCACTCCATCCAATGTTGAATTAGTGAGGCACTTGTGTACATGTTTGAGACCTGGGAGCGGATTAGGTGAACGTCGGATCCACCAAGGTGGGTGGGACCCACTGTGATGTATGTGACTATAACCACGCCATCCATCCGTATTGAAAAATCACTTTAGCGCATGATCCAAAAAATGAAGCTGTTCCAAATCTGAGATGGACCATAGTACACGAAACAATGGTGATTGACCATTAAAAGCTTCTTGTGGGCCGCAATAGCTTTGGATCAAGATGATATTTGTGTGGTCTCTCTCATCTAGGTGTTTGTGACCTTATCGATAGATTGGATGGCTAATAAATATTTACGTGCAATTCATGAAGTTTTAAATGGTGGGGATTCAATTGTGATTGTTTCCTGTGGTGTGGTCCACCTAAGATTTGAGTCGGCTTCATTTTTAGGATCATGTCCTAAAATGAGCTTTCAAAATGGTTGGACAATGTGGATTTAAGGCATATATTTCACTGTGAGTCCCACGGTCAAGGTTCCCACCTACCTTGGAAAAGAGCAAACCAGTCACTTTTTCATTAGTGTTAGATAGAGGTGAACATCAAGCCGAACGAAGTCAAGTTGGGCCAAGCTCAGCTCAGCCTGACCAGCAAACAATCTAGGCTCGAGTTCGGCTTGGCCATTGAGCTAGAATAGCATGCTCAGCTTAGTTTGGTCGAGCTTTCAAGCCGAGTTCGAGCCACTTCGAGCTGATTTCGAGCGAGGAAAAGCCTAAAATTTGAATAGGCTTTAGACTAAAAACTCGGCTAAAATTAGTTTAAAATTCAGGCCCAAAGGTAACTCAGGCCTGTTGACACCCCTTACCACTACTTTTATAGACAACTTTCCCTTTTATTCCTTTCCTCACATCCGATGTGGCCTAAAAAACCTTACTTTCCAACTACTTAAGTCGAGTCAAACTCAAACCAAGTCAACACGAACCGAACTTCGAGTTGAGCCGAATCGAGTTCGATCTAAGTCGAACTCAACTCAGTTTTTTTTTTTCGAACCACACCTGTCTAGCTCGACTCAGTTTGAACTTGGCAAAAAGTCAAGTCGAATCGAGTTTTTTCGAGTCTGAGTCAAGTTGAATTAATCAAGTTGGCTCGGCTTGTATCCAGCTCTAGGGTTAGATGGGGTGCTTCTGTCGCCCTCTGCGTTGAAGTTAAATTGTAACGTCCTGAAAATTCACTTACCTGAAGTGACATCACAAGGGCTGTGCATATAGTTGCACTTCAAATTCGAACCCGTCTGTTACCGGATTCCACTGTCCCATGGTGGGGCCCTGAATATTCCAATCATCCGTGAAATTCTTGATGAATCACTGAATGACTCAAGAATTGATGTGGCCCTCCATCTTTGTGGGCTTGACAATCCACGCGGACGTTATGCCAAGCCGAGGGGCTGGACCACTCGACTTGGATTTTGTATGGGAGGCACATGAGATGTGTAAGTTACCTAGAATGAGTAACTTATGTTTATCCTTTTGAACAATAACCACATAATTGAATCTGAACCG
Source organism: Liriodendron chinense (assembly GCA_003013855.2). Classification (NCBI taxonomy): domain Eukaryota; kingdom Viridiplantae; phylum Streptophyta; class Magnoliopsida; order Magnoliales; family Magnoliaceae; genus Liriodendron; species Liriodendron chinense. Next base: position 1,418 of record PVNU02004038.1, on the reverse strand, counting down.
TTGAAATGTCGTGAGATTTAGTCCCCCTATCGTAAATAAATTCATAAGCTATTCTTTATTACCTGTCACACCCCAAACCCGGGGACCGGGCTCACTAAATTTCCGATCGCCGACCTTGGTGCCAACAGCCTCCATAGTACCCCATTCTCGACTCCTAGCTCTCATGTGCCAGGTTCCGATCCTGGGATCCTACCAGGAGGATTTTCAGGGTAAATTTTTTTTGTACAGGAGCATAAACAAAACCATAAAACATCATCAAATATCCACTAATAAGTTTGTTGAGTACAGTGCTGGAAGGGAAAATACAACATGAAGTAGAAGTCCAAAATATCAAGTACATAAACCGCGCTCAACGCTGCTGATAGGCTCTAGTACGTGCAGTGTAAACAAACGCGCATGAGCTTCCTACAAAGCCCAGTAGAGTGCGTGTGTGCGCGTGTGATGCATATGACAAGTATACAGATATCAGAGTAAGCGAAAGTAGTAGAGGGCTAAGTTATTAAGTTCATGAATGCTGTCAGCCATCCCAAGGCTATGCAATGCAAGGGCCTACATGGCCGAGTGTTACATGCTAGAGATGCAATGCAAACACGTCAATCCTCAACTGATCCACATATCAAAATAGTTATCATCTGGGACATCACCGGGGTCTAGTATACTCTAATATTGGCCGCCGCACATCGCGTGTGTAACCAAGCGAGTAGAAAAGACCTCACTATCCGCCTCGTCAGTGGTATGCCAATGCCCACCCGGCTCGCCGATAGCGGACCCATTCCATGAGCTGGTCAAACTCGACCTAGCTTACAGCCCACTTCACTCGGGCGGATAAGGTCACACCCCTTTCCAACCGACCTCGACACAGTGGGAGACGCGGCCTACTGGTACTTGGCACACGGGCGCTCATGTTATCCACTCGGTCTCGACGCTGGAGCATCCTACTGGTACCACAGGGTTTAGGGACTTTCACCTAAGGACATCCATAGCGCCCACGTACTAGAACAAGTTTCCGGTGTCCAATATTGCCAACCATGATGTGACTATGGTGGCCACCACCCTGATGCTGCTAGGGTGTGAAAGCGATCGTGACATACATAATGCGAAATGCATGAGTCATACAATCCAAATCATGCACCAACTTACGCATACTGCGCAATCTTGTGGGGCGACTCTGTCTCACACGGGTCCCCTAAGTATAACAAGCCAACTAGCATATGCTATGGTTAATCATGATCCATAATAGGCATACAAATGATGCGTATGGGCATATGAATGAGCATGGTATCTGTAGACACCCCACCTTCGGCTACATTGTTGGTAGAGATAGCTGGTTGAACGGAGGACCGTACCCCCAAATCCCAAGTCCAAACTCAGCCAAACTCACCCTTGTAAGCCCCATTCCATAGCCCAGTTCAAGCCTG
>PVNU02004036.1:0-249413 GCA_003013855.2 Liriodendron chinense | reverse complement strand
GATCAAGAGGCAACATTGTAGCTGTTAGAGGGCTGGCTGGCAGAATCATAGGGAAGTAAATAAGCAAATGGTTGATTGCCACCGCTTTTGGTAAGTGGATCAAAATGCATTGGCCTATTCACACTTTGACATGGCGTTGACACAGCCCAGACGGGTGGGCGGGCCAGCCTCATCAAATATGTGGTTTGAGAAGTAAACAATCACCAGTGGTGTGACCGTGTTGAATCGTGTTCTTCATCTGCATGGGCTCCCCACTCTATGAGTGGACGGCCATGTTTTGATCATTTCTCAGGGCAAGGATGGGGAGTGCTTGAGGGTGTGTTTGGATGCTCAATTGAAGTGGATTACAATTCTCAGGTCGAGGATGGGGTGCATGAGGTTGTTTTTGGATGCCCAATTGAAGTGGATTACAATTCATTCAACTCATGAAAGAGGAAATCTCCATAGTAGTGCCTGAGGAGGTTGATGAAGACGCAAGTCCATCGGCTAAAAGGGAGGAAATTTTAACAGGAAAGATTCGATGCGCAATCTAAAGAAACCATGATGTTTTTTTTTCATCTTGACCCATTAATGGTACAGGTGGAATCAATGGGTTCCGCCAACAGATTGGCCATGCTTGACTTCCCTATCGCCTTTGCTCTCCAATCTTCATTTAATCGAAGCTCAATCGTATGGGTTTTTTTTTTTTTTAACACCCACAATGGGTACTCAGAACTCATGACCTCTGTGCTGAAACTCTTGTAAGTCTACCACTGAGACATGAGTAGGGACCCAAATGGTTCTATCATCTCTTTGGGAGACCTTTGAGGTGTCCCATCCATGATGGGCCACACATGTATGGATGGTTTTGGATGACCAATGGTGCAATCTGCATGTAAAGTTATTTGGCCTTACAAATTGCCAGTGGTGGATTAGATGGAACTATCCCATTCTAACTCTTTTTGAAATGAGGAGCCATTCCATACGCAATCAGGATATTTCAATTTGGAGAGCAATGAAATTTTACACGGTCTATCATTTCATCAGGAGATTTGGGCGATCCTCCATCCATGGTGGGACTCAGCAGATGAATGGTCTGGATCACCAACTTCAGCTAGGTACGTCAATCACCACTGCATATCCTCAACTCAACCATGGCATCTCCTACAGGCAATGATGCACCATAGCTTGTCATGCAATACTATCATTTCTGCTAACATGCTACATCCCTACCATGAGCATCCCAACGGTCCCCTCTCTCTATGAAACTTCATCTGTCATTGATTAGATGGTCAGGATCATTTGATCAAAGTGGGTTTTATTTAAGATAGACAGTGGGCCCTACATCATGGTCTATATCAATGATTGGATCTTCATATTGCATGTCAATATGGACAGTCGATTTTTCTAGCAATTAATTACAGATGGCTAGGATCTTCAACTCAAGATGACTTTTAAGATGATGGGTAATTAAAAGTGGGCCCACATGATGGACAATCCAAATCAGTAATTGGACCTCTATTACAATAAATATGAGCTGTCCAGTTTCTTAGATGCCAATAAGATGGCTGGAATTATCTGTGTTTTAAGAGGGAGGGACAATCAAAGATGGGCCCCACATGATGTAGAATGCCTATATTCCAAATCAATAAAATCAGGACGTTTGCAATGGAATGTGGGCACTTATCTTGTTAGTTGCCAATACGTAGGCAGGAAAATGTTGAGTGATGGTCCATTTTTTTTTCGGAGCGTAGCCTGGAAATTTCCTTCTGTCGGCAATCCCAACCATCTATTTTGTTCACTGAGCACACAATTGGACGCCTCTGATTGTCTAAATCAGTGCGATTTTTCATGATGGGGCCCACCATTTTGATGCGGGCATTCAGGTATGTACCATATGCACCATGGATGATCTTGCAAACGGCAGCAAGTGTAGTTAGAGCTGTTGATGGACTGGGCTTGGATTGGTTTGGGCCCAAATTTTGAACTGCTCCAAGCCACGGCCACTGAAGGCCTAAAATGGGGCGAGTTTGGATTTACAAGTGAATTGAACTGTGAATATTAGTGATGATGGCAATCGCAATCTGATTTGATAGTGCATCCAAAAAGACAATGGGATTTTACGCGACTACTGGGTGATTTGTAGCAATCTCCACTGTATTTGTGCCCAAATGAAGTTTGCCCCATTGTGGATAGAGCCTGATCAGAAAAATCAGTGCCATTGAGAAGTGCTAATAGGTTGTTTTATGGTCCATAAAGGTATGGCTGGGGCCCATCCACGTTCATGCCCACCTCTCAGCTGCAGATTTTGAAAATCTCATGATAATATAACAATAAATACACTAATCAATATTATTGCTGCAATATTAATTCGAAAAATAATAAAAACCTAAAAGAATTTGTTATATATATATATAATATTTAAATTTATTTAATTATTTTAAATATTATTTTAGGTGAGATTTTCCCCATGATAAATGAGGTGTAAATTTTTGCCACCGTAGTGAAGAAGAATATTCGTGGGACTCTATTTCATGTGGTCCTCCAAAACAAGCACTCTTTTCCATTGGCTTTCAAAGGTGGCCATAAAAGAGAAAAGGGCTCAATGGTCCCGACTGATCCACTGCATGTGCGTGCAGGACCGATGCCAACTAGGTTCTGCCCTAGCTTAGGTTGAGCTCCCTCTGCCTTTAGCTTGGCAGGATTTGATTTGACAGTAGGTGAGTGAGCTTCTTTTGCCTCCGGCCTTGCAGGATTTGATTGGATGGTGGGCAAGTGTAAGAGATGAGGCCTGTTGAGCACATAATCTATTTAACAACTTTCAAAGATGCCTTTGTGTGGGGCCATTTCTGACACTAGCCTACCATCCAATCAAATCTTGACATGCCAGAGGGCAAAGGAGCTCAATACAAGTGGGGGTAATACCTAATTCACATCCAATCAAAGGTGGGAATTGATTTAGACGGTGGGTCAATGTGAAAGACGGGGTCACTCAAGTACATACTCCATTTAATGAGTTTCAAACATGCTTTGTGTGGCGCCCATCTCCAAAACCAGTCTGTTGTCCTATAAAATCAAATGATATTAGGGGTGAAGGGAGCACGGTCAGTACCCAAGACCTCCTCGACAATGGTCCCTCTACCTTTGATGTGGGAAGATTTGATTGGATGGCAAGCCAATGTCAAAGATAGGCCTTGTCGCCTCAAACAACTTTCAAACATGCTTTGCATGGAACCATTACTATGCCCGAGTTCCCAATCAGCCCAAAGGCATGGTGGTTGTGGCTAATTTTTGTACTACATTATCCTAATGGTGAGACCAAATTGAAAGGGTTGGATGTCATATTCACTCGACAATTTGAAATTAACGTCTGGCTGGAACCAAACTTGTGGTCCTATTGGTTGGACTTGAGAGCTTTTCTAATGGAGGTGGTCACAAGTCCAATTGGTTGGACCACAACATACAGTTCAGCCAATGGATGCCTTCCAACCATTCATATGGGTGCAACATCCAATCCATCCAATAAGTCAGGCCCATTGTGAGGGTCTTCTTATTAAAAAAATCATCCCTATCCACTCATTGAGTGGACCACTTCTATTTTTCTATTTCTCAATGGATAGCATTGTTTTTCTTTGTTGTGACCCATCTAATGAGTAAATGTGACTAATTTTTGTACCACGTGATCCAATCAATGAGACCAGCTAATTGGAAGTGTTCGATGTCGAATTCACTCAAGTCTAGTGGACCAAACTTGAAAGGTGCCCCATCTACCACAAAGCCATCGGTTGGAACCCAAGGCCAAAACTATATATTTCAATAGGTTTAATACAATTATACATCAAATGTCTGTATATATATTAATTTGGAGTATTAAAACTAATTTACTCATTGTATTTTAATTATAGGCTTCCAAACACAATTTTTATATTCTAAGTATATTCTAATCATGGGAATTCAAGCACCACTACGGATTCTAATTCACATCTTTCATTATCCATGGGATTTGGATTTCAATATATTCCAATTACAAGCATCCAAAGGAGCCCATAAACCCTTGTATTATAGGTTTTTGTTTCAACGTGCATATAGAACCCTTCAATCTCCACCTCTTTCTATTTAAAATTTATAAGCATCTCTACTTTTTTCGATTATGCCAAATCATAAATGTTGCCTCTAAAACGTAGCACTCAGATACAACTCAGGTGGGCCACCAACAGGGAATGTCCACAACTGCAACACTTCCTAGGGTAAGGAGGGAAGTGTGTTATAGAGATTCCCCTAAGGTTAAGTGAGGTATTTATAGGGCTCGGGGGCTTGCCTCATTGGTAGATTCTGCGGAGTTTCAATAAGGGGTCTTAGTGGTGAAAAATCCATGCTGCTGGCAAACGCATCTGTAGTGAAAAATTCATGCTGCTGACCACACCAGTGAGTGTGTTGCATGACTGACTGGGTGGGTGGTTACGTGTGCAAGTGGTGCACACGTGGGTATGTATACTCACATGCAAAAAGGGTTACACCAATTTGAGGAATTACATTTTTTTCATCCCACCCCCTTCATAAGGTGATTTGAACCTTGATACAAATATCAGCTTGATAAAAAACTTATCTAGACCGTGAAAACTTGAGTGGAACATTGATAAGATCAACCTCAGTCGATCGGATCGCATACACTGCTTCATTTTAACCGTTGAAACAAATAATCATTATAATCCAGATTTCTAGGGCCACAGTTGAGATGGAGCGCCTGCTATCAGTCATTGTGATGTTTAGGGCCTGTTTGGATTAGCGATTACAGCAGTAGTAATATAGTATAAATGAGTAATGATTATCATAAGTAGCTAGGAGTAAAGTGGTAGTTGCAATTCCCTCGTATGTGCAAGTAGTCACCCTGGTTGATAAATGTGAATGTAAATTCTTCATTATGTGTTCGATCCACACCGTCCATCCATTTTGAATATCATTTTAGAGCATGATTTAAAAAATGAGTAAGATATAAATCTCAGGTGGACCACACCACAGAAAGCAGTGATGCTCGCCATTGAAACCTTCTTAGGGCCCACCAAGATGTTTATTTCCCATCCAATCTGTTCATAAGATGACATAGACCTGGATGAAGGGAAAACACAAATATCAGCTTCATATAACCTTTCTGTGGACCGCAAGAAGTTTTCTATGGCATGCATTCAATCCATATTCCTGTCTATAGTGTGGTCTATTTCCGACCTTGGATCTGCTCATTTTCAACTCAGCACATAAAATGCTCTTTTAAGATGAATGAACGGCGTGGATATAACACACAGCATTGTGGGCCCTACGGAACTATGCCACCAATTCTCGGTAATTGGGAAGATTGCCAAGATTTGATAGCCGGTTGTATCCGATCAGTGATAATGGGTAATGATGTGAGTTTTTCACCACATTACGATGCCATTAAGGATCTAAACGGGCCCACCATAGCATTCAAAATCAAGGATCTAAACAGGCCCACCATTACATCGAATCCATTCATATGATGCACCTTTCCAGGAAAAAAATAATTACCTGAAAAATCATGGTATTCAAAAACTCAGGTGGGCCACACCACTCGAATTTAGGACGCCGTTTGGCTGGTGACCCAACACCAGCCAGCTAGCTAGTATCAGAGCTCTGTGGGCCCCACCATGATGTATTTATTTTATCCACGCCGTACATCCATTTTTCCAGATTATTTTAGAGAGGGAGACAAAAAATGGGGCACATACAAAGCTTACGTGGACCACACCACTTGAAATAGTGGGGATTGAAGCCTCACCGTTGAAAACTTCTTAGGTGCCACATAAGTTTTGGATCAAGATGATATTTATGTTTTCGTTTCATCCAGGTCCGTGTGACCTTATCAACAGGTTGGATGGAAAACAAACATTACAGTGGCCCCTAGGAAGATTTTAATGGTGGATGTTCAGTTAACACTGTTTTTCTGTGGTGTGGTCTGCCTGAGATGTGGATCTGCCTCGTTTTTTGTCTCAGTCACTAAAATGAGCTAAAAAAATGGATGGACGGCGTGGATAAAAGACATACATAATAGTGGGGCCCACAGAGCTTTGACACCAGCTAGCTAGCTGGTATTAGGGTCACCACCAGCCAAACCGTGTCCTTTAATTTAGCGGTTTTGTGTATACTTTATTGGGATTGCCCACTTGAGTGTCGAATCAGCCTCTTTTTTGGAATCAACGCCAAAAAAACGAGTGGTTTCCTGATGGACGGTTTGGATCTGATACATGTCAAATCTTTTCCCGCGCTAACCAAAGTAACCCGGTACGTATCTAGGTACCGCGGCACAAGTTTTCCGTAACTAAAGGAACTTGACATCCACACCCACTTTTCCTGATAGAGACTCCCATTTTCTGTACTTTTTGTAATACTCTAGCATAGTTTTGCACGAAAAAGGGACCCACACAGAATCCATGTATTCATAAACTGGAACAAAGCAGGGAGCGGATTGGGTGCAGCCCGGCCTCACACAAAACGGTGCGGCCCTTACCTTGGGGCCCACCTTGATGCATGTATTCTATATCCACGCCGTTCATCCGTTTTGCAAGATCAAGTTAGGGCATGATGCAAGAAATGAAGTAGATCCAAATCTCAGGTGGACAGTATTATAGGAAACAGTGGTGATTGAACGCGTCCCCATTAACAACTTCCTATGGCCCACCATAATGTTTTCGTAACGTTTATTTGACATACAACTTGTTGATAATGTTACATAAACCTGGATGAATGGAAAAACATTCGAAACGTTTTACGTAAACCTGGATGGAATGGTCCACCTGAAATTGATATCTGCTTCATTTATTGGCTCATGCCCTAAAATCATCTTATAAAACGGATGAACGGCGTGGATATAAAATACATGCATCAATGTGGGCCCCACTGTAAGTACTCACCGTCTGGTTTTAAATTGGGATTTTTACTGCAGTAAACCTGAGGTGTGGTTATTTTTACTAAAAATCTTATTTCTTGTCTGATTCATCTATTTTGACCTTTGAGAAATTGAACATTTATGGTCGAAAATGGCCCTCCGACGGATTCCCCCTAGACACTAAGGATTCCCCTGGGGCACGGTGGATCCCCCTGAGCACATCTTGGTCAGAGGGGCATTCTTGACGGTGAAATTTTCATTTTCTCGTCAAAAGGCCAAAAAGATGAGCTAGACAAGAAATTTAACTTTTAGTAAAAACAACCACATCGCAGGGCTATTACAGTAAAAACCCCTTTTTAAATTAGTGAGTGTTTTTTGTGCCCGTCCAAGCACGGCATTTTGGTGCCTACAAGTCATTTACGCACACGTATAGTACATAAGCCAGATCTAGACCGTTCATTTGTTATCTTCAATATTCAGTGTGGCATGTTCCAAAAATTGCAATGTTTGGAAGATAATAACAATGTGAGAAAAGTGTTAATTAATCGGACGGTTGTGATATTCTAACTAGAGCATTTTTTTTCTCATCAGTGGCCAATCCATTCTAAAGCCCGAAGGATGCTTGGTTCGGATCATCGTACACAAGTGCCACGTGTATGAGGCAAGAAAATCCCCGCGTGCATCAAGGGCCGTTCATCCGTGGTGGGACTTGGGTTGGGTGCTACCCCCACCAGGACCTGGCTAGAGACGGACGGTTCTGGCAGGGGATCTGTGGGGCACTGTGATGTGTGCTATATCTACACCGTCCATCCATTTTGATAGATCATTTTAGGAAGTGAGCTAAAAAAGAAGCTAGATGAGAGGCTCAATTAGACCACACCACAGTAAGCAGTGGGGATTAAATGCCGGTCATTGAAAACTTCTTAGATTCATAAAAGATTTGGATGAAGCTAATATTTAGGTTTTCTCTTCATCAGGTCTATCCAGGTCTGATTAATGAACAGGTTATTGTGCCCACTGCTTCCTGAAATGTGGTTCACTTGAGCTTGTGATTTGCCTCCTTTTAGAGCTCATGCCCTAAAATAATCTTCCAAAATGGATGGATGGTGTAGATATAAACATACATTTCACAGTGGGCCCCACAGATCCCCTGCCAGAACTGTCCTTCCCTTGCTAGGTACTGGTGGGGGTAGTAACCAATCGGCATCCTCCATGGTGATCACCTTACACGTGGCATGCACTTACGTATCTAAAGGAACCGATTAATGCATATAGCCGGTAGCACGAAATCACAACCATCCAATTCGTGGATGCTAAAACGATCATGGATTGATGGTTATGATCATCTTACCATTATGAAAATTTCAGATAGGCTTTATCAACACCGGATCATCCTATCATATATATGTGTGCTAGGTGAAGCATAGGTGAGAGGAGAGCAGATTAGGTGCTATCGAATGTGGGCCCACCTTAATGTATGCGCTGAATATCCTTCCAACATGCTGACAAGGTCACATAGACACCTGGATGAAGGGAAAACACAAATATCATCTTGATCCAAAGCTTTTGTCTCCAAGAAGTTTTTAATGGTGGGGATCTAATCCCTACTGTGTGGCCCACTTAAATTTAGGATCTGCTTCGTTTTGAGGCCATGCCCTAAGATGAGCTGGAAAAACTGATGAACGGCGTGGATATATAGATCAAGGTGGGTCCCACAATCAGGGTAACAGCAACTAACCTGTAACCCAGGTGACACCTGTTGTTATATCTTAAAACGGTGATGAACTAGCATTGCAGTCTTAATTTCTCTTTATTTGTTTTGTCCGAATATGGGGGAGGAAGAACTTAAACCGGAGCACCGATTCAGTCCGGTTGGGACCTGACGAGTTCGGTCAGGTCAAACCGGTGGGCACGAAATCCGATTGGGTGCTAAGTTACTCAGTATGCTTTTATGATTAAACTCTGTTGGGCCCACCGTGAATGCATCTGGTTTTATCCACCGTGTTCATCCATTTTTCCATCTCATTTTAGGTCATTTTAGGTGTTGTTCCCAAAATTGAAGCACATCCAAAGCTCAAGTAAACCACATTAATGGAAACAGTGGAAATTACATTGAAACCTTGTTAGGGCCCACATAGATGTTTATTTGTTATCCAACTTGTTCATCAGATCACACCGACATAGATGAAGAGAAAACATAAATATCAACTTGATTCAAAACTTCCGTGGCCTCCAAAATATTTCCAGCGGTGGACATTCAATTCACATTATTTACTGTGGCATGGTCCACTTGAGCTTTGGATATACTTCATTTTTGGGCTCGAGCCCTGAAATTATTTGGTAAAATGAATGGATGAAGCAGAAAAAGAATACATAAATCAAAGTGGCCCCACAATATAACTCAGCACACAATCAGCTTTCACTTAGCACAGTGGTAATTGATGGGTCATATCATTGGAAACAATGGTGATTGAATGCCTACCATTAAAAACTTCTTAAGACCAACTTGTCGATGAGGTCAAATAGACATGGGTGAAGGGAAAATGCAAATATTAGCTTGATTCAAAACTTTTGTCACCTACTCGTGGGCAATGGCCTTGTGGCGCTTTTACCCATGTGGCATTTTTTTGCCTCTCTCGAGGACTTCTTCTTTTTGTTTGGGATTGTGGGATATTAATATGATTGAACGATATTATATAAGATTAGAGTCACCACTAGCTAATTACTACAAATCTACGGTCACCAAAACCCGATAGAAACACTTAAGAAAGGGGACTTGAGAGTTCTTGATCTTAAGATGACTCATTGATCTGTGTCCAGAGATTCGAAGTAAGGACCACGGCTACAAAGTGGGTAGGTGTTATGCACCCATTTTACCCATACACATGATGCTATGATCAGTGTGAGTCAGTAACAATTTCTGGTGGGCCAGCTCCAACCTAGTAGCAAGCCTCAGAGCATATGTCCATACTGACTGGTGTTGAAGTGATGCACAAAATATAACGTGGTGCTAGGTGTGAGTTCGTCACGAATTTTTGGTGGGCAAGCTCTAATTATGTGGTAAGTCTTAGAGAATATATACGTTTGTACCGACCAATGTTGGTGTAACGGCCTCGCCCAAGGATATGATATTGTTCGCTTTGCCCGAGGGTGCACAGTTTTGTTCTCGGGTTTTACCTCAAAATGCCCCATATCCTTAAGGAAAGAACTACACATATAGCCAAGACTCCAGGCGTTCATCAATCCGATGTGGGACTAGCAGCCACCAGGCCCTACCAACTGGAGCGCTATTTTCAAAGCACGACCGATCCCACAAGGGACCCGGATGACAACCTACGCTCGGACCACAACCAGGCTGCACCGGGGCAATAGAGTTGGAGTGAGGCGTAAAATGTAATGCACACCAGTCCGAGTTTCTGATGCAGTATCCGATTAAATTAGCGAGCCACAAAGCATACTCCCAGATCGACGTTAATGCGAAGATGAGATACAATATGTATGAGTGACGTAAGAGGGGGGTTGAGAATGAAGTATTTGTTGCACAATGTTAACTCAGGGGTTGGACAAAACTGGTTGACAGCTAGGTGGACGGAGGTGTCGCGAGAGGTTAGCTAGAGTGGCTTGGGTTTAAAGCTAGATGGCTCGAGAAGTTAAGACTAGGGCAGGGTTGAATAAAGCCTAAGCTAGTCTCACTTCTTCACTCTTGCTCTCCTTGGTAGAGAGGTGACTAGGCTAGATGGCTAAGGCTAGGACCAAAGCTAAGCTAAGATGAGAGGGCTTAGGCTAAGGAGGAGGTACTCTTGGTGAGTCATGGGATGCTTGGTGGATAGAGGATGATTGAAATGAGAAAGGGCTATTTATAGCCCCCAGCCTTGGTTTTTTGGTAATTGTGGGTGAGTTCAGGGGCAAAATAGGCTTGGATGGTTGAGATTGAAGATTGTCATGTGGCAAGAGATGGATGGTTGGATGGGATGGTGAGATTGTAATTTTGGCTCAAGAAAGGGGCATCGGAGTAGTTACACATTTCTCGCACACTTAGGGTATGCAAAGGGGCTTCTTGCACGATTCAGGGAGGGACAGGCCCAAAGAGGGGAGCTGCCACGTGGCTAGTGGCACGCTAGGTGCCGCTAGCTCTCAGAGGAGCTTCCTGCTTTAGCAGGTTTCTCCCTCAAGCATGTGGCATGTCACGCTTTGAGGTTTAGATACATTTTGTTTTCCTTGGAACTCCGATCTGGGCTTTGATGTGCGTTTGGTTCCTTTTGGGCTTTTACCAATGGACTAACCGAGTTGACTGGATTTAGGGTCTTGGGTTTAGATAGGGTTTGGACTAGGTTTTGGATTTAGGATTAGCCATCAAATGAAATGGGATTGGTCCAACTTTCAACCAGCTTATCAGCCTAGGGTAGGCTGTCTACACTACTACAAGTTTTAATGGTCGACCACCACTATTTCTGCGGGTCCACCTAAAATTTAAATGTACTTTAGTTTTGGGCACACATCCTAAAATGAGGAAAAATGGATGGACAACGTGGATACACGACACATATACCACGGTGGGCCCCACAGAGCCCCTGACAAGACTGTCTCTAGCTAGGTCCCAGTGGAGGGACGAGGATTAGCTACTGAACTTGACAGTAGCGAGTCTGGCTACTGAAGTGATGTCACCACGTTATATGGGCTCACCATGATTTATGTGTTGTATCCACACCGTCCATCTATTTGGAGAGATCATTTTATGGCATGAGCCAAAGAATGTGGCAATTCCAAAGTTCAAGTGGAGTCCACCACAGAATACAGTGGGGATAGTGACGCCTACCGTTGAAACCTTCCTAGGGCCCATTCTGTTTGACTAAAAAGTTCCTTGACACCATTGGTTCAAAAAACGTAAGTAGGGATGGCGATCAGCTCGCCATGAGCCTATGGTTTTATTTTGTCGATCTGGTCTTTTAGTTGTTTCCGGGAGGTCAGATGACTCTTAATACATGACCCATGTGAGATGCTTTACAGGCCGGATAGAGACAACTTTAACGCGTTTAAACTGGGTTTCTAGATGGTCTGCATGATTGCTTAGGATTTGATTTGTCGGGTTCTAGATCTACCAATCTGGTCCATCGATTGTTCCCGTGATGCTCCAAGAGTCTTGCCCACTTGATCAATTAGATTTTCAATATTTCTGGAGTTGCTCGGAAATGATTTTATCGAAGCTCAACCAAAGTCTGAAGAGCATATTAATCTCATTTAGGGTGGGGTGTGTACACTTACACAAAGAAATAATTAAGCATTTGGACGAACAAAATTAAAGGCCTTAATTAAATATACATGGGTTGCCTAATCAAAGATTAGAATGGCATATTTGTGGGGTCGTGGACACTCCGGTGTGGCGCATGCATGGCCCACTTCTTAAAGTGTGCCTTTTTTCTTTTTCTATTTTCACACAAGTCGGATATCAAATTGGGTCCTTACTCATGGCTTAATAGTAGACTTACAATAGTTTCAACACTAAGGTCATGGGATTGAGTACCTATTATGATGTTTATGTTATAAAAAAAGAAAAAGAAAAAAGGAGGATATCAAATTCACTCAAATGTAATATATATGTGTAACTAGAGTCACCACCAGCCGGGGGTGAAGCTCTGAATCTACAATTCGTCAGAAATTGCAAAATCACTTTTGAGATTGGGGAATGCACAAAATTTCCTAACTTGAATGACTCATGCGATTGATCTACGATAGTAGGTTTTGAGTAAGGACCTCGGTGACATAAAAGAAAAGGTTATGTACCATTTCTACCCATATAATATGTGGTCCTCTACTTTATGAGATTTTATATTTTTTTCATAGGTTAGGCAAAAATTAAATGCTACTGCATCGTATCGTAATTCATAAGATCATAAGGTCTAGGCAAATAAAAGAAAAGGTATCTAGCCTTGTTTTACATAACCAACTACTCCGAGCAAATAAATAAAATAAAATGCAGTCTTAGCCTTGCTTTATAGAACCAAAGGCTTTACGTAAATAAATAAAACAAACTGCACTTCTAGCCTTACTTCATAGAGCCAAACCTAGCCTTGCTTCATAAATTTAAAGGCTTCAAGCAGACAAATAAAATAAGAAGGAGATGAAAGAATAGTAGTAAAATAAAATTAAAGATTAATGTTGTAAACGTGGTTGAGATGTGGGGGAGGGAAAGAGATTTGAGTTAATTAAAATGTGAGAAGGAAAAATTGAGACCACTTTATTATGGATTTCAATGGCTCCTACTAATTGTTTTGTTTCCTTAAATTGAACAGCTTATCGACATTGTTGGGAATTTTCAAACTTTCCAAAACCTTGGACAACTTTAACACCCTCCCAACCTTTTGAAAGACCTCTCGCATCTCTTTGGATAATTCATTCTTTGTTGAATGGCAGCCGTTGTGCATCATTTATAGCATTCCACCATTGGCTAATGGTCAGCAACCAATGATGATGTCACAACCCTTCATTCCACCATCACCCAACGGTCACTGACCAACGACCAACAATGATGTCACAAGCCCTGGTTTTATTTTTTGATCAAGTAGAGTTAGGTAGCACTTATGTTTGTGAAAGTAAGCTAGGTGGACTTTTGTGCAGTCATGACCCTAGTCTTGTTTTTTTGTTAGTACAAAGACCCCACCCTTAATACACCCACCCCACTCTTAGTCATCGGGGAATGTTAGCCGCCTCCACTTGGGAATCGATACAAAGACCTTGGTGTTGAAATGAGGTTATCTTCACTCAGTCTACCATTTGAGCTAAGTGGAATCGATACCAAGACATTGGTGTTGAAAAGAGGTTATCTTCACTCAGTCTATGTTGGGAATAGGGGCGCCAGTAGCGGAAGCGGAAGCCGAACAACACCACAGCAGTATATGTGATCAAATGAGAAACACAATGTAATCAAAACCACACAAGCATTCACCCACAAGAGACAATCCGATTTTACGTGGAAAAACCCCTCTATGGGTAAAAAACCACGGCACAAAGCGATCTACTATGATTAACAGAAGATTACAGAGATTGACAACTCAAAGCAAGGAAAACTGAGAAAACCCAAGCTCTCTCCCTCTCAAAACACTCTCCCCTCTTCCTAATGTAATTAGGAAACCTTAGAAACCTTAGGATTACTTCTAATTCCAGATTCATGCCATGTATATAGCAAGCAACCCGGAATTAGAAACATCTTAAGCACAACCGCGTGATGTGTAAGAAAATGCGTGCACAGTCGACCAGTCGCTCGACCGATCAGACCTTGCACTAAAACAGTCCAGAGGGAATTCATACACAGACCCGTCACGCTACCTCACCACCGATCAGTTGGAGCCCCCTGCAGACCGGTCGGCCGACCGGTCTAGGGCACATGAAAACTGCCAGAACCTCGCTATGCTCTTTTGGGCCAAAGTCAAACCGGATGTCTGACCGGTCTGAGTATATGAACCGACCACTATTTGAAGGCTCTCCAACAATCTCCATCGAGGCTTCAAATGTCAAATCAAACAATCCTCGATTCGTCATCTCATCTTCATCATAACTCCACAGCTTCTCGTGCCTCCATCAACCCTAACCTTGCACTTTCATGCCCTTTTCCCGCTCTTCTCATGTGGCCCTTAGGCACTTGTCACATACGAGCAACCGTGGCTCTCGCTGCCGATCCCGCAGCTCCACCGTGAATTGTGCTCCTGATCAACTTGTAAAGATGGCCACACCTACGTGCCTTCATACACACGAGTGCCCCCTTCATCACTTTACAACAACGATCACGATCGATGTACACTTACCCTTTCGCCTCGAGTGCACCAAGAGAAATCACATTCATCTTCATCTTGAGGACATACTTCACATCTTCTAGGACTCGTTCGATCCCATCGAACATCTTGATGTGCACCGTACCATACCCATCACCTTATGAGCGTAGCCATCGCCCACAAACACCGATTCACCACCATACTCCCTGTATGTCGTGAATGAACTCCGATCAGGCAAACGTGACATGAAGCCCCTGAATCTAGGATCCACTCTTTACCATGAGATCCTTTGCTAGATACAGTCAGAACTTTACAAAGATCGCCACCGTCCCTCTCTAGAAGAATTTTCATAACTCTCTTGCTTCAACTTGGGATTCTGACAATCCCCTCTCATGTGACCTTCCTAACCACAACTCCATCACTTCACCTTAGCTTTCTCTTTACCTTTGGCCTTAGATCCCGATTTCGAATATCCTCCACCATACTTAGAATTTCTTCCCCTCATAATCAGTGCCTTTGAGGAAGAACGAGAACACACATTACCACTTTTCTTTCTCATCACCTTCGACTGGAGGGCTGAGATAATGGTCTTAACGTTAATGGTCTCCCTCCCTACGCACATAGAGTCCCTGAATAACTCATATGAATCTGGAAAAGAATTCAACAGGATGCATGCTTGATATTCATCTTTCATCGGCTCATCTATCTCCACCAACTTACAAACTAGCCAATTGAATGTGCTTAAGTAGTCCTCCACATTCGTCCCCTCCGCCATCATCAAGGTGAACAACTGCATCAACAGATACATGCGATTCTCTAGAGATTTCTTGGCATAAACATTCTCTAACTTTGCCATAGTATCAGCTACAGTCTTCTCCTTCGTGACGTGATAGAGGACATTATTCATAAGGCATAATAGGATCGAGGTTCTAGCCTTCTTATCGAGCTTCGTCCACTTATCATCTTTTATAGCCTCATGTCGCTTTCCAAGAGCTTCATCAAGCCCTTGCTGAACTAGAATGGATTTGATCCTGACCTTCCACGGTTCAAAATTATTTTTTCCTGAGAACTTCTTTACTTCGAACTTTGTGTTTGATCCCATCTTCTCGTCTCATATCCGAATTCTACTCCACCGCAACTTTAGCTCTAATACCACTTGTTGGGAATAGGGGGGCCGGTAGCTGAAGCGAAAGCCGAACAACACCACAGCAGTATATGCGATCAAACGAGAAACACAATGTAATCAAAACCACACAAGCATTCACCCACAAGAGACAATCTGATTTTACGTAGAAAAACCCCTCTACGGGTAAAAAATCACGGCACAAAGCGATCTACTATAATTAACAGAAGATTGCAGAGAATGACAACCCACAAGCAAGGAAAACCGAGAAAACCCAAGCTCTCTCCCTCTCAAAACACTCTACCATCTTTCTAATGCAATTAAAAAACCTTGTACACCTTAAGATTACTCCTAATTCTAAATTCATGCCATATATTGCCAACAATCCGGAATTAGAATTGTTGTGAGAAGAATACGAGCTGACCTCAGGATGGATCTGGATCAGCCTGTTCAGCTCGAATCCGACCTGAGGACAGACAGCACGACCCGAAAACAGGTCGTCAAGTCTGACCGACCTAGCCTAGAGAGAAGAGGTGATCCCTCTAAACGACCTCATAAGGCTGACCTCTTTCATTGTAACGAGTTGGTTCCGTTACCACAATTTTCTTAAGTTTGCTCGCAATAAGAGGAAAATAATCCGAGAAATCTCTAACCAACTTGTGAAATATCTCCGAAGATCACGGGACAGCTCAGGAAATCTCAGAGATCCGAGATTTCCTCTACGAACATCACGGCTGCAGAAAGGGAACATAATCCCGCAACCTAAGTCTATAAATTGATGCGTCCTTTTCATTATCAAGGTACGATACAAAAACTGATCAAAAGAGAGATATTTAATCTTTCAAGATCCAACTAACTTAGGCATCGGAGGGCTAACGGCTGGACCCCAGCCACCCCCCTTAGCTTTCCTTTGTGCTCCACAGGATCCAGGAAATCTTTGGTTCAGATCCAGGCTTCTCTCAAGGAGAAGATCAACGTCATCCAACCATCAAGATCAAAGGATCCTCATCTCGTCTGTTGACTAATTTTCAGCATCAACAGATTGGCGCCGTCTGTGGGAACACGCCTTTTTCTTTTAACCAGGAAGTCCGTGTTCTCGCCCAATTGCTTAAGACGATCTCGACATCTTCCCTCCTCTTCATCATGGCTGGAAAGAGAAAATATAAAGGGAAAGCACCCGCGATCGCCGGACCTTCAGACGATCAAGTCTCCGAGAATGAAGGATCGTTTCCCAACACCCCCGCCATCCAGCTCGGTGGAAATTCTCTTACTTTTGCTCAGCGGGGGGGACAACAGAGACCTCGTAATCGGGGAATCAGGTTGTCCCTTCTTGAAGAGCAGGTGGGAGGTGTCACCCAAAAGCTGGGGGGCGTTGACGAACGATTCGGTTAAATGGACCAGAGACTGGACAAAATTAAAGCTCTGTTAACTGGTCTGGTCCATCCAACAGTTTTAAATGGCAGAGACCGTGAAGGGCCTCGGCATACTCACCCCCAGCCTCAACAATCCCAGCACTCTCACCAGACTCGGCCGTCACAACGTTCTCAACACCCCACTCCGGTCGAAGAAAATGAGGCCGCCAACCAATCAACCGGGGCCAGATCTCGGCCAGTAACAGACTTGCCTGCAGTGATCTACGGCATAGACTCGAGGAACGGAGGACGGCTCGTCTCGAGCATGAACGGGCTAATCGTGAAGCCAGCGACCGAGTAGACGACAACTTAAGCCCACTGGAGGCCGAGTTGAAAGAACTCCGGGAACAAATGGGCGATATTCAGAGAGCACAGCGAGCCCGAGCACCAATCGCAGTGGATGCACTGGTCGACTCATCTGAATCACCGTTCACCGACGAGATTCATGAAGAACCCCTCCCCAAAGGATTTAAAGTTCCTCAGCTGAAGCAATATTCAGGGATAGGAGATCCGGCAGAGCACTTAGAAAATTTCAAAGTCCGAATGGACCTCCTCGGAGCCAACGGACACATCATGTGTAAAGCCTTCCCGTTGTCATTGACGAGCTCAACATGGACTTGGTTTCGCAACTTGAAACCAAGGACAATTAGCTCGTTCTCCCAATTGAGTAGAGCCTTCGCCACTCAATTCATCGGCAGCACCGACCCGAGGAAGCATTCAACTCATCTCGCTGCAGTCAAGCAAAAAGAAGATGAGTCACTAAAAGACTATCTCGCGCGCTTCAATTCCGAAGCAGTACAAGTTGAAAACCTCTCACAGGACGTGCTATTACACACTATGATTGGAGGGCTACGAAACCGAAGATTCCTTTGGTCTGTTGGGGAGAAGCCACCTCAGTCTGTGGTCGAATTTTTAGATCAAGCGGCCAAGCACATCAACGCCGAGGAACTGGTTAACGCTCACCGACCGACGACCAGAAATAAAGAACGTCAGGAAAATAGCACTTCGAAAAAGCATAGGTCGGAGCGGAGATCGTCGGCTCGGAATGGGCCTGACGGAGGAGCAAGATTACCAGCACCGCGGTTCGAAAAATACACGTCGCTCAACAAAACCATCGAACAGGTGTATTTAGCAGAAAAAAGCAAGCACACCTTCGAACGGCCTGTGAAGATAAAGACCGACCCCAATAGAAGGTCGAAATCAAGGTACTGTTTATATCATAAAGACCACAGTCACAACACCGTGGACTGCTTTGACTTAAAACGACAGATAGAGGCCCTCATCTAGCAAGGATTTTTGAAAGACTACATCGCTCAGCGTTCGGACGGCCGAAGGGACGAAGGTCGAGCTGCAGACCTGACTGAGGAACAGAGTAACAATTCTGTGGAAGAAATCCACATGATCTTCGGAGGGCCGACCACTCGAGATTCCGGGAACTCCCGCAAAAACTATGTACGACAAGAAAGAACATCCCAATCGGGGCCCTCTGTGAACATCATCAGCCGACCTGCAAAGGTCGCAAAGGTGACCTCGCAAACAATAACGTTTACCGAAGAGGACGCTCGAGGGATCGTACACCCACATGACGACTCCCTTGTCGTTGTGATGGTGGTCGCCAACAAAAGACTCCACAGGATGATGGTTGACACGGGGAGCTCGGCCGATATCCTGTACGCATCAGCTTTTGAGAAAATGAAGATCGACCGATCCAGGCTGAGACCGGTCAAAACAGCATTAACCGAATTTACAGGGGACAGCATTATGCCTGAAGGAGAGATAACTCTGCCGGTTACCACCGGGGAAGAACCTAACCAGAAAATAATTATGGTTGACTTCCTTGTCGTAAATACCCCCTCTGCCTATAACGCCATCATCGGCCACCCTATCCTGCGAGCTCTCAAAGCTGTCGTTTCCATCTATCACCTTGCAATGAAGTTTGAAACTGACGAAGGAATCGGTGTGGTCAGAGGAGATCAGCAGGAAGCCCGTCGTTGCTACGAGCTTTCCCTACGGGGGGAAAAGTAAAAGCACGGTATCAACCGTCTCTCACGCGACCTCCTTCGACCCAAGAGAAGAAGAGAAAGAGCGCGGGTCACTCGCCGAAGAGTTGATCGACATTCCCTTGTCGGAGACCGATCCGACCAGGATCATCAAGATCGGATCATGTTTGAAGGATAAGGTACGAGAGAGCCTCACCACCTTTTTTAAGGAGCATGTAGATGTTTTTGCGTAGTCCCATGAAGAGATGCCCGGAATCTGCCCGAAGGTAATAGTCCACCGGCTAAACGTAGACCCAACCACCAGACCGGTCCGTAAAAAAAGGCGCTCTTTCAACACGGAAAGGTACATGATAATTGAAGAAGAAGTACAGAAATTATATAAGGCGGGATTCGTCTAAGAAATATGTTATCCAGAATGGCTGACAAACGTCGTCCTCGTCAAAAAGAACAATGGGAAATGGAGAGTCTGTGTGGACTACACCGACCTGAACAAAGCCTGTCCTAAAGACAGCTTCCCTCTACCATGGATAGATCAGCTTGTTGACGCAACTGTTGGGCACGAGCTCCTCAACTTCATGGACGCCTACTCTGGATATAACCAGATCCAGATGTATGCTCCCGACAGGCAAAAGACAGCGTTCATTACAGATCGGGGTCTCTACTGCTATAAAGTCATGCCTTTCGGGCTCAAAAACACCGGAGCAACCTACCAACGACTGGTAAACAAGATGTTCGCAGATCAACTTGGCAGAATTATGAAAGTGTACATGGACGATATGCTCGTCAAGAGCAAGCGATCGGAAGACCATGTCGCCAACCTCTGCACCGCCTTCAAAATATTAAGGAAGTACCGTATGAAGTTCAATCCTAACAAATGCGCCTTTGGAGTAAGCTCGGGAAAATTCCTCGGCTTCATGGTAAACCAGCGAGGAATTGAGGTTAACCCCGAAAAAATTCAGGCCCTTCTCAACATGAGCTCACCTCGCATAGTGAAGGAAATCCAGCGGCTCACAGGAAGCATCATGGCACTCAACAGGTTCGTCTCAAAAGCTACGGATCGATGCCTTCCCTTCTTCAAGCAGCTGCACAAATGTAAGGAGATGACCTGGACTTCGGAATGCGAGCAAGCTTTTATCGAGCTAAAAGCCTACCTCGGCTCTCCACCGCTGGTGTCCAAACCGGCGCATAAAGAAGAACTACTCTTGTACTTAGCAGTTTCACGAGCAGCGGTCAGCTCGGCACTAGTCCGGGACGACAAAGGAATACAAAGGCCCGTTTACTACGTCAGCAAAGCTCTACTCGACTCAGAAACACGATATCCGAAAATAGAGAAGCTGGCTTTGGCATTATTCACCTTAGCCCGGAAGTTGAGGCCATACTTTCAAGCACACCCGATAGCTGTGCTGACTGATCAACCGTGGCGGCAGGTACTGCAAAACCCGGAAACCTCAGGTCATCTCGTCAAATGGGCTGTTGAGCTCGGTGAATTCGACATACAATACCGACCTCGAGCTGCGATCAAAGGTCAAGCCGTGGCTGACTTCATCGTCGAGCTAACCGAGCCCCACGAAATTCAGGACAACAACAAATCCGACCAACCTCCAGAGAATAACCACGATACACCAGCATGGTTATTACACATTGATGGATCTTCCAATTCACAAGGCAGCGGAGCTGGTCTCGTCTTAACCTCACAGGACGGAGTCCAAATTCAATATGCTCTCTGGTTTGGATTCCGAGCTTCAAACAATGAGGCTAAATATGAAGCCCTTTTAGCCGGCCTCCGCCTCGCCTCTGAAATAGGAATCCGGTCTACAAGGATACACAGTGACTCTCAACTGGTGGTCGGGCAAGTGACCGCAGAATATCAAGCAAAAGGGGGAAAATGTCCGCATATCTGGCGAAAACTCAAGAGCTACTGTCGCGTTTTGATCAATACAAAATTATTCAGATCCCGAGGGGCGAAAATATGAATGCGAATTCTCTCGCGAAGCTAGCATCGTCAGCAGATGACGAGTTAAGTAGGACGGTACCCATCGAGTTCCTCCCGCAAAGAAGCATAACGTCGAACGAGCTCACTGAAGTTTGTCCGGTTTCGGCAACACCAAGTTAGAAAGATCCCATAATCCAGTTTCTACAAACAGGTGAATTGCCTGCCGATAAAAAAGAAGCTCAACGCATCTGCTATAGATCAGCTCGGTATACTTTGATCGACGTGATCCTCTACAAAAGGGGGTTCTCCCTCCCGTGTCTACGCTGTTTGGGACCCGAAGAAGCCGATTATGTGTTACGTGAAATCCATTTTGGTTGCTGCGGGAATCATTCTGGGGCCCGAGCACTTGCACAGAAAGTAGTCCGACAGGGATATTATTGGCCCACCATTCAGTAAGACGCCCGGGAGATCGTTAAAAAATGTGATAGATGCCAACGATTTGCTCCCATTCCTCACCTGCCACCCGAAGAGCTCACTCCAATGTCCGGACCGTGGCCGTTCGCTCAATGGGGAGTTGATATCATTGGCCCTCTTCCAACGGGGAAAGGGCATGTTAAATACGCAATCGTCGCCGTCAACTACTTCACAAAGTGGGCGGAAGCGGAACCATTAGCTACCATTACAGAAAAGAAAATGACAGATTTCATTTGGAAAGCGATCGTATGTCGATTAGGGATCCCGAATACAATAATCTCAGACAATGGACGGCAGTTCGACAACGAAAGGTTTCACAATTTCTGTAAAGGTTTGGGCATTAAAAACGTGTATTCTTCTCCTCATCACCCGCAAGCCAATGGTCAGGTCGAGGCAATTAACAAGATCATCAAGAACCATCTCAAAACGAAGCTCGGAGAAAAAAAGGGTACTTGGGCAGACGAACTGCCTAGAGTACTCCGGGCCTACCGAACCACACCTCGGTCCACGACCGGGGAAACGCCTTTTTCTTTAGCTTTTGGAGCCGAAGCCGTCGTGCCAGTAGAAGTCGGAATGCCCACAAGCAGGACGAGCCAACACCGACTTGATCAAAACGAAGAGCAACTGCGGACGAACCTGGACCTGCTCGACGAAGTAAGAGAGGCATCCCAAATACGACTGGCAGCATATCAGCAACGAGTTAAGCGGTACTACAACTCCCGAGTAAAAGAATGGAGGTTCCGAGCTGGCGACCTAGTCCTCAAAAAGGTCAGCACCAAAGAGAAAATCAGCGTCTTCAGCCCCAACCGGGAAGGGCCATATAGAGTGCTCAGCTCACGTCGTCCCGGTATTATTGGCTCGAAAACATGGAGGGTAGACCCCTTTCCCATCCGTGGAATGCTGATCATCTGAAAATCTACTATCCATGAACGAGCAGGCCCTTATACACAGTATGTATTCCGAGACGATGATTCAATAAAATTGCTTCAAAGGCGTTGTGTTGACACCTAACTCACTCATAACCGAAGCAACCTAATCGTTCCAAGTAAACAGCGACATTCTGACTTATAACAACAGATCGGCCTAGCAGCATTAACGCTCCGAACTGACTACCATACTATCGAGGCCTTAGGTCTAGTCGCCTACTCCAATGTAATGATCGGATTTGTGTTACCGAGCTGACCTGATTACAAAGGTTGTTAAAGGATTTGTCAGAATTATTCATACATAAAATAAAATGGATGCTACGCATAGATTGCCAAAATGCGCCTCTGAAGGGCTTGTATTAAGGTAAAATGTTTTATACATTCAAATATATATATATATATATATATATATATATATATATAGACACACACACACACACAAGACGCTTTAGTCTTCAGTGGCATTAGATGGACCGGCTCCAAACTGAGCAGCAGACCCTTTGGATGGTCCTTCGCCCACGACCTCATCCTCGTCTTCGTCGTCGTCAACAGGCGTAAGGTCGAGATCGGAAAAATGTTTGAGGACAAGCCGCCTGCAGTCCCGGAAGCCATGATTATACAGCTCCTCAGAGATCGCATTCAGCTTCTCAAACTTAGCCTCTGCACCTTTGACATCAATCAAAGATTTCAGTTGGACCTCCTTCAAGAGTTTGGCCAGGTCCACTTTCTCCTCCTCAGCCGTCTTGAGAGCAGCCTCGAGCGATTCGACTTTATTTTCTTCCGACTGAGCCTTGGCCGAAGTCTCTCTCAGCGCCTCCTCGAGAGACTGAACCTGCGCCTGGGACACCTCCAGCTCGGATTGTGCCACCTTCAGCTCGGACTGGGCAGTCTGTAATTCCGACTGGGCCGTCGCCAGCTCAGACAGTTTTCTCTTCAGTTCGGCCTTCATGGCTTCGGTCTTAGTCTTCCAGGAGGACGCTGCGACCAGAGCCTTCTGCATCTGGTGAGTTCGCTCGGTCATCTTCTGACGGATCATTATCAATAAGGCCGAATCCTACAAAAGTACGTAACAACGGTTAATAATGTGACAGCAAAGCGCATAAGTCAAAAAATAAAAGGCAGTCAGCTCACCCTGAGATTGCTCTCAATTGCTACTCCGACCATCTGATCAGGATCTGACGTCGCAAGCGAGCTCAAATCCTGAGGAATGCTGTGGTTAACGTCCATATACGCGTTAACACCTTCCTTCCAGGTCGTAAATTGCTCCGTGATCGGAGGCATGTCGACCTGGTCTTCTTGCGGCTCGGGACCACGGGCAGCTGTAATGTGGGTAGCCCGAGGAGCTTGAGGGGGACGCGACGACCCGACTTCAACAGGGGTCCGGGCAGGCCCTGCTTCAGTGGATTCGGTGGGAGTACCAGACGAACTGGCACGAGTTGCGAGTCAGTTCGCAGACGGTTCGACCCGGGAATCCGAGGTATCCGATAAATTGACAACCGGAACCTCGGATACGGGAGATTGGGCAGTTAGAGGCTCAGCCCTTACCGAGGATGTGCCCAGAGACTGCCCAGACCCGCACACGAACGACTGAGGCAACCGTTGTTGCCTCTGAGTCTCTGTGGCCACCCTTTTGCTCGGAGGCTCCACAGAGCTCTCTCCACGATCAAGAATCCTGGCAGGAATCTTGCGGGTCTTGGAAACCGCCTTCGGTGCCATACCTGTCCAAAATACAGAAAAACATGTCAGGTCGAAAGATGTGTGGAGCAGCGACGTATAAAACATGTGCAACAAGATTGTCCTACTCACGAGCTGACCTGACTCAAAAATGGAATTTACAGTGATTAGATTACGAAAATTCCTTTCTTCGAGGGAACAAGCTCGGGCAGCTCGAATCTGCCTCTCTTGCAATGCCGAAAGGGCTACCCTAATGGCCACTGAAACTGCACAGATAAAGAGGAGCATATCAGAATGAGAACTAAAAATGGAGATAAAGAGCATTAGAGGCTCAAGAAGATCTGGGTGCAGCTCGACCTGGTAGAGCAAAGTCAGCTCGAACCCTGTGCTCCAGCGGGCGAAGCTCATCCGGTGAAGCCTCCCAGTCCCCCGATGCAAAGAACCATTTCCTCTTCCAAGTTCTCGTGGAAGATGGGAGGCCGGTCACTATCGAGCCACCCTGACCCGGGTGAGAAGAGAAGTAATAAAGTCCCTGACCTCCCAGAGACTTAAGACTATACAGAGAAAAGAGCTCGTTCGAGGTCAGTTCTTTATTCCCTACTCTTTGCCACAAGATGTAGCATCCCACCATACACCTCCAGCCATTGAGTTGCAGCTGGCTCGATGAAAGACCTAAGGTATTAAGAACCTCTTGCACAAAGGGGTGCAGAGGCAACCTTAGTCTGGCCTCTAAATGCATCAGAGAGATGACGGTCTCCCCCCGGCATGGTCGGCTCGGCCTATCAGCTCGGTCCGGAACCCTAAGCCCTACGGATTCAGGAATCCCAAACGTTCTCCTCGCAGCATCCAGT
Organism: Liriodendron chinense; assembly: GCA_003013855.2. Classification (NCBI taxonomy): domain Eukaryota; kingdom Viridiplantae; phylum Streptophyta; class Magnoliopsida; order Magnoliales; family Magnoliaceae; genus Liriodendron; species Liriodendron chinense. Next base: position 224,377 of record PVNU02004036.1, on the reverse strand, counting down.
TCTTCCTGGGTAATCTGCGAGACTACGCTATCCAGCTCGAAAGAATCTTTCTGAGCAGTTTCGTTTCCCTCTTCCGGCTCAGGAACATCAGGTACCTCATCATTCACAGGATCAGCTGTCCTGGAATGGGATTCCCTGGGTTCCATCTCCTAAGGCTCTGTCAGAGGTGGGTCCGACTCAAAATCCCCAAACCTCACCATAAGTATTGCATCAGAACAGGAAGTCTCCGACATTTGGAAGATATTATGGAGAAAAGAAGATCTTCTGAAGTTAAGAAGAGCGTACCCTAGACGCTGATATACTGGCCGGATGAAGAGAATCAGAGAAGGGAGAAGAAGAATCCGGGAAGGAAAGGAAGAAAAATCAGAAAAGAAAAAGATTTTTCCGATATTCGCTAAGTTGCGAGTTTTATACCCAAAGGATTCTCTCGCATTTAATGAAATGATTCCGCGTGGCGGCCCTCAGTTAAAGCGTACAAAAAGTAACGCACTACTCTGGACACGTGGCACCCCCCTGTTCGATAATATCCGGTTGAGCGCTGATACGCCGTACAAACAGATGATGGCGCCTCGATTTTTTGAACAGCGCATTAAATGCTGCCTTCCCGCCCGTCGAGATGACGGCGCTACAGTTGTATAAAGCCAAAGGCATCCAGATCGTCGTATCTTCTTTATTAAGCTACTCCCGAGACAGACGAGTTGGACTCGGGAGTGGGGGGACTTCTGTTGTAAGAAGAATACGAGCTGACCTCAGGATAGATCTGAATCAGCCTGTTCAGCTCGAATCCGACCTGAGGACAGACAACACGACCCGAAAACAGGTCGTCAAGTCTGACCGACCTAGCCTAGAGAGAAGAGGCGGTCTCTCTAAACGACCTCATAAGGCTGACCTCTTTCATTGTAACGAGCTGGTTCCGTTACCGCAATTTTCTTAAGTTTGCGCGCAATAAGAGGAAAAGAATCCAGGAAATCTCTAACCAACTCGTGAAATATCTCCGAAGATCACGGGACAGCTCAGGAAATCTCAGAGATCCGAGATTTCCTCTACGAACATCACGGCTGCAGAAAGGGAACATAATCCCGCAACCTAAGTCTATAAATTGATGTGTCCTCTTCATTATCAAGGTACGATACAAAAACTGATCAAAAGAGAGATATTTAATCTTTCAAGATCCAACTAACTTAGGCATCGAAGGGCTAACGGCTGGACCCCAGCCACCCCCCCTTAGCTTTCCTTTGTGCTCCACAGGATCCAGGAAATCTTTGGTTCAGATCCAGACTTCTCTTAAGGAAAAGATCAACATCATCCAACTGTCAAGATCAAAGGATACTCATGTCGTCAAGAATCATCAACCGAATGATGGATAAGAAAACACATGCACGATAAACTAGAACAGGACACGAAAACTGCCGGTGGCGCTTCACTGTGCCCTCTTGTCGTCCACTGACCTGAGCTTCCGAACTGTTTGAAGGCTCTCCAACGGGCTAAGTCTACCACTCGAGCTATTTTGCTATTTTGTCCTAACCTGCCATGTGTACAGAAGTTATTTAATGTTGGACAGATCAGAAGATTTTATTTGATACGATTAGCTGGGATGCTAGTTGCTTGGTCAGACCCTTGTGGAGGACACTATGATGTATCTATTCATCCTAGATGTACATCCCCTTTCTAAGATCATGTTGAGCCATGGGCTCAAAATTGAGGTAAATCCACTATTGTAGTTAACCACATTAGATATGACTCTTGCATTTAATGCAACTTGCTTTTAATTCTTTGTGCATTAATGCACTAAAATTTATTATTTTATGTGGTCCATTATAAGGTTAGATTTGCCTTATTTTTAGGCCCATACCTTAATATAATCTTAGAAAAGAAATAAACTACTTGGATAAACAGATACATCACAGTGGCCCCACAAAAATCTGATTGGACCGTGTCCGATTAGTTGGTGGCATAGTTAGGCTTTTCCAAAAAATCTAGATGATCAGCTAAGATTTGATTCATTATGTTCCAAATGTGCCGATCAGGCCGTTGATGATTTTTAGGATGCTCCAGGGTTCGAATTTTTGAGGCTCAAGTGGGTCAACCATAGATAATTTTGTAAAAGTTCTGCCACGGTTAGAGCTCGAGAGCAGTTGTTTCCTTTTGGTTGGGGTATTTACGAGGACTTGGGGTGTGAAGATACGAAGTTGAGCTGCACGAGGCAGTCAGGCTAACCCAGCCTGAAAATCCATCGGCAAGCGGGCCATACATGTCAGGGTCAAGACAGCAAGTCCAATCGACGGCCCAAAGATGGACCGGGCTCGTTGGGCCGGGGCCATTGCCACCCTGCCCTGGCAGCTCCGGGTCTGAAAAAAAAAGGGACCCGGATCCGAGTCATAAAAAACCGAGATAGCCCAGCTGGCGGATTACAACTTCAACTCAGTAGTCCGAGGACTACCTGCCTTTTGTCACCCTTCTCAGATTCTTCATAAACTCTCTCTCTCTTCCTTTACTACCAGCTTTACCTTTGTATTTTTCGTTTTTCTTTTTTCTTTATTTACCTTCTTTGAAGTAACCGCCCATGGCTTCTTCTTCTTCTTCATGGGCGACCCCAGCCATTGCAGTTGGAGTGGCATGTCTGGCACTGCTATTCCGAGCCGCAGGCGCGGCCAGCTGGTGCGTGGCGCGGAGCCACGTGAGCCAGCAGCAGCTGCAGACGGCACTAGACTACGCATGCGGGGCGGGTGCGGACTGCTCACCCATACAGACCAACGGTCTCTGCTTCCTCCCAAATACACTAGAGGCGCACGCTTCTTACGCCTTCAACAGCTTCTATCAGAGGAAGAGCATGGCCCCTGGCTCTTGTGACTTTGCTGGCGCTGCTGCCGTTGCTACTACTGACCCAAGTAAGCATTCATAATCCAATCCCCCAAAAATGATTTAATGGTCCAATTTGGTTTTTTTTTTTTTTTTTTTAAGTTGTTTGTTGGGTTTTTATTAATAGTTTTTGGGAGTGGTTTTGGACTGAAAATGATTTTTTTTTTTTCTGTGGGTTGTGGTGTAGGTTATGGATCTTGTGTGTACCCATCATCTGCAAGGTATGTGTCTTGTTTTATTCTTTCTTTCTTTTCTTTTTTGAGTTTTTAGCAGGAAATGCTGAAATGGGCTTTCTGTTTGAGAGAGAGGGAGAGGCTTAATCTTTTTCTTTTTTTTTACTTGATGGTAAACCACTTCGTCTCATTTCTTTTAAATATTTTTAAATATTATGGAGCTGAAAATTGTTTTTTTCCTATTATTTTAAAACAAAATGGGTTTTTGATTTTGAAGAGCTGAAAATTGTTTTTTTTTTCTTCCTATTATTTTTAAAACAAAATAGATTTTTGCTTATTTAACTGAAATAAATATTTTGATTTTGGGTTGAGTCACACACACACAAACAGATGGGAGCCCATAAAAAATAAAAAAATAAAACAGTTCTTTTTTATTTATTCTGCTTCTTTTATCTTTTTGGTCTGAAAGCTGGGCTATAGAGATGGTACCCAAAAATTAAAAAATATTTCTTTTTCTTTTTCTTTTTCTTTTTTGGTGGGCTGCTTTATTTTCCATTTTAACTAAGGTATTCTTTATCAAACAATGGATTTTTTATTTTTTATTTTTAATACTTACTTGGTTCTGTTCTTCATTAAAAAATTGCTGGGGGAATTTACATTTACAGCCCAAAGATGATAGACTCACCCTTAATTTATACCATTAGTAATAGAAAAGTACATTTTTGAAACTGGTGCATCTATTAGTAGCAAGCTTGCATAGCTTTGTCTTTTTCCTTTTGTTCACTTCGTTGGGTTTCCGCGTGTCTGTTTGCATGGTTAGTCTGTCTGGATTTCCTCTCAGGCCAAGCTCTGATACTCTGGCAGACTGTGCCTGATGATACTCAGGCACTTAATAATTGTACACGCTCTATATAAGCAGTCTAATTAAACTGTCCAAATTCTGTTATGGAGTGTAAATATATAATGCAACTTATTTTATTATTGATTATTTTGGATTGGTGGGCATTTATTGGACGGTTGAAAAAAAAAAAATCCAACGGTCCTATTTCCATAAATAAGTGTCCATGAATTAGAGGTTAGGATTGGTCAACCAATCTAATCCTGGGATTTTGAGTTGGCTACAGTGGGTTTGTCTGCACTATCTAGTATTTTTTATTTGAGTTAATGTATGACGTGTACAATTTCTGAGTGCCTGCGTATCAAGCGTCACACGCAGCCGGAGTACGGTGTAATTCCTGTTTTGTATGCTGATTTGTCTTCTTACCCGGGCGTTTTAGATTTGGGAGATGATATGTTGTTAGCGGGTAGAAACTAGAATATGGTAGAGCCGTCCATTTCAGTGGCGTGGCAGGGTTCTGTATCGATCTGGTCCATCCTATCTACTGGGCCATATCATGGATGGCTCCTAGTTCAAAAAACTAGGACGATTAGCCAATTTTCGTTCAATTTCCTTCACTGAATATTTGACTGCCAATCCTTTTTTTATTCTCTGCCCTTTATTGAAGGGCCACCCGTCAGATGGCTATGATCATCTTATCAATGTGAATTTTGAGCCTTTTCCTATGCATAGTATGAGAAACTTGATGGATGGACTCGATCAAGCTGCTGCGACGTACTGTGTGGAGATGGCTCTGCCTTATTTTGGCTGTAGCGTACGTATAAGAACCCTAGATGTGCGGCCCATATCTAAGTGATCCTGACCGTTGATATTTATTAGCCACACAATGGATGGACCATGGCCAAACAAAGAACCCTAGATCTGAGGGTTCCATCCTATTTTTGGTCGAAAGTGGACTGCCCTTTTATTTCTGGACCTTCCTCAGTGAAATTTTTCGTTGGGGTCCATCTAGGGTTGGGCCCAGCAGACCGGTGGTTAGGATCATTGAATTCCTCTGAAATGACATGTAGGTGGTCGGATAATGAGGAGAAAATGACCTTCGTATTTTTCATTAATGGGCCTGCAGCCTGGTTGACCCGGTCCCAAAGGCTTAACCCGAGGGATTGCCTAGGGCTTCAAATCTAGGGCCATTGTTTGGGCCGGCTGGGTTGGGGCCAATTAGGACTTGGGTCCCTGGCACTGCCCTGGCCTGGCCCTTGAGGGTAAGTGCCAGGTCCTAATCTTCTTTAGCCCTTTAGGAGTTGGGTCGGATTAGGGCTAGGGCTTAGGGCTCTAGGGTCAACTGAGGCCTGGCTGGGCTCTAGCCCAGCCATTGCTATCCCTAATTAATGGCTCTATTTTCTTTTTTCCAAAAATGGATGACTACTTGAAAGCTTATCTTTCTATATCAGTCCTCTTCTGAATGCGACTTGCCACGTGTCATTTGAATCATGATAGCTTGTTAGGCCCACACGTCCCTAGCTCGTGAAGGACATCGTAGCCGTACATCAGGTGGACCCACCATGACTGGTCCAAGAATGGTGGCATTTAAGGAGTCAGGCATGCCACGTGTACGTACGTGTTTGTATGGGTGAAATGCCACCGTTGGAATGTTTTATCTGTAGTTGATGCAAACGGTTCAAAATCGGCCCCATTTGATGTGGGTATGACATCTAAGCCGTTCACAAGGTGCGTCTCAAATCATGAAGTTGGGAGGTGGGCCATACCACATCTTGGATGGGGTTATCCAAGAAAAATCTCAGATTGTAATGTTTGAATGTGGACCGTCGCCTTAACACCTATTTTATAGGACAGGTTTAGGGAGTCCGGTAATAAAGTTTTTGACGAAGCCAATGTCAGCCGTCCGTCTAGTCAGATCAACCGTTTGGATCATTGAAATACGTGTCTAGATCCAGCAGGACATTGTCTAGCATCTTCTCTCCTCTTTATACGCTTTACACGCTTCGGCTTTTGCCGAAAGGAGAGTGATTGATATGGGTGTTATTTGATACTCTGGAAGAGTATGACGTTGATGTACATGCACTTATAAATTGTACAACCCTAATTAAACCGATGGAATTGTGAAACCCATTGTTGCCCATTCACAGACCCACAATCAGATTGGTTTGGATAATCCTAACCTCTGATTTGAGGACACTTTTCATTTTAACCGTCCACCAACCTGATAGTCAGATGATTAAATAAGAATGTAGTTTTTGGTTATTTATACATCTACACTAGGACCCATGAATTGGACAGTTCAATGACTTGTGTGCATACAATTTCCAAATAATGTTTAATAGCCTGCGTATCATCATCGTAGCCTGCCAGAGTATCAATGTTTTTCTTCTTCTTTTTTTTATATATTTTGCGAGTCGATTTTTGGTATTCGTGCATTCAGAAGTTGTACCACTGTCATACCCGAAACTCAAATCAAACCGTCCAAATGGTAGAACCCACCTTAGGTCATGATCCAAGAATCCGATTTAGGGTATTGTGCAAATATCTGACCGAAAGGCCATTGAAGTTGGCACGTTGAAACGATTTTCATTTCAACCGTCTACTTGATGTCCACTAATCGGACGGATAAGATGCAATTTCAGCATAGCTCTCAGTTTGTGACCAATTGAAAGGGGTGAGTCCCAGGATTTGAACAGTTCAGTTGGTTTAATTGTATGCCCGGACTACAATTTCTGAGTGCAAGTGCAGGAACTGTCACACTCTTGCAGAGTATCAAAGTTCTTATCGTCCTCAAAATGGCAGAAAGTATAGGACTGTTTGAAAAAGAAAGAAGAATGCTTCAGTACTAAGACTTTAGCTTTTGCAGTTAATTTTCAAAAATAAACACAGGACTGTCCACATGGTTCAATGCACAAGTGCCACACGCATGCAAGATCCAGACCGTTGATCATCACTAACCAAAATTTTCCTTCGTTGGACAATCCAAACCATTTAGTCAATGAATTTTTTTTTGTTGCTAATTTTGGCCTTTCAGTATCAATTGTACACGGCGGATCAATGATCTAACCATTAATCGGCTACGATCATTCAATTGATTTTTTTTCTGGATGGCCCATTCACCACTGGACATGTGGGACACACCACCGGTTTATTCCTTAGAAACCTCGAAAGCCTCTCTATCGTTGAGAATCCAACTCAGCTCTTTTTCCAAGTGTTATATTATATTAAATAAATATTGCGCATGCAATGTACCATCTGTTGGGGGTTTTCCTCCTCACGACATGAGGAGAGATTGGTGTAGCCTGGGTGTGGTTGGGCACCCGGACTAGTCTGGTACGCGAACAAAATTAATTCAGATGAGGCTAATACTGCTGGACTGTTTTTACAACAGTAGGGCGCTCGGCGGTGACCGGGCACCCGACCATGTTGGTCCAGGCGCTTGGCGGTGATCGGACGCCCGACTATGTTGGTTCGAGCGCCTGATATTCAGATTTTTCTTCATATTGCATGCTGGACGTTTTTTGAGTTGGGCGGGCGCCCAACTGTCCACTGACCGAGCGCCCGACCATACACCAGACTGCTTGTGCACAGTTTCTTTATTTGGTTTTAATTCCTTCGGTTCTCTATTTAAAGAAGTTCCGAAACGGGATTAGGAATTCCTAATAAGGATTTAGCACATCCAAGGTGAGAGAGAGAAAAAGAGGAGAGAGGAAACTTGTAGAAGGGAGTAGTTGCTTGAAGAGTGAGTTCTTATGCGCAATTGTCGACTCAGCACTTATATGTCCTCAGGATCGGTGACATCGCTCTAATCTTATTATTCTCTTGTTGTTTATCCACTTCTACGTGAGTGGAGAAGGTTTGATCTAAGCAGTGTGTACTTGTGATCGGTTGTAACGTTCTACTACATAGTAGATTGTTGATCTAAACTAGGTCCCTTGATTTTTACCTTTTTTATGCTTTATCGTTGATTATTGCATTATTATATCCCATAATTGGGGCAAGATCCTAAAATTTGTGTGAAGCACACGCAACACCATCAATGTGATGTTTATACAACCTAAGAATGCTTGAAAGATGGCGAATTTATATCATATGCTTGCAGACCAGAAGGCACATGTCCTTGCTTCAATCTGAGCCGTCCAAATTTCAGGCCTCACTGTAGATGGAGCATAAATGTAAAAAATCATATGGAGTAGGGGATCATAACTCCAGGATTTTTGCCCACCAAATGGACAGTTACAATAAGGTGGTCAGATTGAGTTTAAAACTCTGCTCATCAGAGGTTGGAATCATCAATCTGATTTGGGTTTATCAGTTTATGGCCCATCTACAGCTGACCCACTGTTTGGACGGTATGATCAAGTGGAATGTGTGTAGTTGCTCACTCATCAGGTGGGCCACACAATCCTGCCACTCTTTAGAATCATTCCGAACTAATCCAATCCGTCTAATGCATGTGACATTATTATTATTATGATTATTGTCTGTCATCTCCTGCACTAACGACTGGGATTTCTTTGACCCGAACTTGCAGTAATGCAGGAGGGACGGTGCCGGCGGGCACGCCACTAATAGGTCCCGGTATAAATACGCCGACGACCACCCCGACGACCACAACAACGCCGACAACGAACACACCTACAGACACACCACTCATGGGTGGAAGCATTGGTGGAAATGGTGTTGGAGGGTTCACTCCACTGGGCCCCACAGTCCCCAACACAGACAGTTCAATGGCTACAATTCCATCTTTTGATTTCATTGCCCTATCTTTGATTTGGGTTGCCCCACTCCTCTTTCCACCCATCTAAACCATACATTTCCAAGACATTTCTTTTTGAGTGGCTACAGTTTTGTTAGAGATTGGGATTTTCTCATCTCTATCTTCAAGGTATGCTATCCTTGCATTGTCCTACATGCCACCACATGTGCCTACGTGGCCAAATCCACACTCTCCATCAGGTGGGTCACACTGTCTAGATGCCCTGACCTAAAAGGTTGACCAGTCTACTCATCAGGTGGGCTGCATTTTGTGAGGCCAATGGACAACCCAAAAAGGCCTCTAGGTTGTCTTATCCGTTAACTTTGTGGCCCACATGATCATTGGATATGGCCTAGTTTTTGGCAAGGGGATCTGGACCTTGTGACCCACCTGATGGACGGCGTGGATCTTGCACCCATTTGTGATATTCTCTCAAACATGTTATTTATATTTGGTAGCTTTATTTAGTGTAATCTTGCTTGTGTTTCTTCGGACCGAAGTTGTGAAGTGAATGCACGTGGAGGGATTGGAGGCTCTGATGCACCAGAGAATGGAGTTCTGTTTGGCCATTTTGTACATGTAGGGCCATAGATCTGGGATCATGACCGTTGATCTTAATCCATAGATCGACAATGCCAAAAAATATCCCCAATGAAATGATTCCAACCCTTGGATAAGAGAGGGGAAGCGAATGTACGGTACGGAGAAAACATCACAACGGTCCAAAGTGACAATCATCCGTATGGGGAAATTTTTGGGGCATGATCAATCCGTAGTGGATCTATTGCGTGGACGGTTAAAATCGAAGCATGGGCCCCACTTAAAAAATTAGATGCATTAATGCACCGTTCACGTTCTGATGCAACAGGACCGTTGAATTCCTTGGGATCTGTGAATGATGTTTCATTTGGGCACGAATTAGGTGTTACCCCGGGAATAGCTTAGTGGGTGTTACCCCTACCGTATGGCCCACATGGATGATATTTTGTATATCCACTCCGTCCATCCGTTTGTGCAGCCCATTTTAGATTAAGGTTCCAAAAATTATACAGATCCAAATCTCAAGTGGACCATATCACTGGAAACAGTGTGATTGAGTGCCCCACCATTAAAAATTCCAAAGAGCCCATGGTTAGGTTTTGGTAATGTTTATTTGCAATCCAAGCTCTTGATAATGCCAGTAAGGTCTTGATGAAGAGAAAATATAAATATCAGATTGATCCAAAACTTTTGTGGCCCATAAAACATTTTTAATGGTTATTAATCACTGTTTCTAGTGGTATGGTCCACCTGAGATTTGGATCTTCTTAATTTTTTGGATCATGTCCTAAAATGGTACGAGAAAACAGATAGACGGCATAGATATATATAAAATACATCAAGATGGGCCCCACACGGTAGGGGTAACACCCACTCTCCCGTTTCATTTTGCTTGCTGCAATACGATCTGACTGTGGTACCCACCGTGATGTATGTGACTACATCCTCGTCGTCCATAGGTTTGAAAGCTCGTTTTAGGGCATGATTCAAAAAATGAAGCTGATAAAAATCTCATATGGACCATAGTGCAGGAAACAGTTGTAATTGACCATCAGGCCACGAAGATCAGCTGGATCGAAACTTTTGTGAGCTACAAAAAGTTTTAAATGGTTATTCAACACGTTTTCCAGTGGTGTGGTCCACTGGAAAGTTGGATCTTCATAAGTTTTAGGTGGACTTCTTAAAATGATCTGAGAAAACGGATGGACGGCGTGGATATGTAAAAATTGATCAAGGTGGGCCTCACATAGTAAGGGTAACACCCAGTAAGGTGTTGTCTGGGTAACACCGAATCCGCTCCCATCGGAATACGGTAGAACTGCAGCCCATCGTACATGTGGCATGGCCCTCTTATGAACAGGGAAATGATGCATCAATCGTGACCCTTCATCCAGCTTCCTGTAGTGTGGATGGTGAATTGATAAAAATAAACATCTATCAGAAGGTCCTATCCATCTAATATGATGGATGAGCACTATCTAATATGACTAAAATTTGAAAACTAGACCATTCATGAAGGTCCTAATATCCATGTGATGAACGGATCAGATTCATGCACCACCCTGCCACGTGTACTGTGGAGAGACATGGTCTAGTAATTGAGAAGATGGCGAAAATGATGTAGGTCGGCTGCAACCGTCAGTACTGTGTACGGCTATACAGACGCGTGCATAAAGGGAGCGGATTAGGTACGTACGGCCATTACTGCGGGGCCCCACCTTGATGTATTTATTCTATATCCACACCGTCCATCTGTTTTTTTCAGAATATTTTAGGGTATGAATCCGAAAGGAAGAAGATCTAATTCTCAGGTGGACTGTGGTATTGAACGCTCCCCTTCATCCACGTCTATCTGTATGACTTAATCAACAGGTTGGATGTCAAATAAACATTGCAGTGGGCCCTAGGAGGATTTTAATGGTGGACATTCAATCACTACTGTTTTCAATTGTGTGGTCCACCTGAGATTTAGATATTCCTCATTTTTTGTGCCAATCCCTAAAATGATCTGGAATAATGAATGGACGGAGTCGATAAAACACATACATCATGATGGGGCCCACAGAGCAACGACCACTAGCCAAACTGCGTCCGAATATGTGGGGCCACCATAACGTATGCGTTTTATCCACGCCGTCCATCCATCTCGCCGTCTCATTTTAAGGCATGAGCCAAGACTTAGGCAAATCCAAAGCTCAAAGTAGACCACATCAGACGGAATAATGGTGATAATGACGCCCGAGCAGTTCGTACGGTTTCATGGACATGGATATAGGAAAAACAGAACTATCAGTCCCCAATAAGTTTTCAACGGTAGTCCATCCAAAGCTAGGAACGGACAGGGCCACCTTGATGTATGGGTTTTATCCACACCGTCCAATAGTTAAGTGTACCATATCACCAGAAGCGGTTGAAACCTTCATAGGGCAGCAGTGATGATAATAACATCCAACGTTAAAACCTTTTGTTGGGCCCACCGTGATGATTAGTTGTCATCCAACCTGTTCATAAGGTCATAAAAAGATTTCAGCTCCTAAAAAGATTTCAACGGTAGGTATTTAATCCTCACTGTGTGGTTCACTTGAGCCTTGGATCTGCCTCAGTTTTGGTTTGTAATCTAAAATGATATTGCAAAATGACTGGACGGTGTGGATAAATCCCATACATCAAGGTGGCCCCTCAGAGTCCCTGTCAGTTCCTAGCTAGGGACAGCACAGTGCAAAATCCGGATGGATTGAATAAAATTAACATTTTCTCATGGTAGCCCATGAAATTTGTTCTGTAGTTAATAGACGGTTCAAATCAATGGACTGAACCGTTCAGGTGAACTCAACTCGAAATCTCAACTTGATACCACCTACCTCGAGTTTACTTGAAGGTTGGATTCGACTCGATCTAATAATTAATTATTAAATTAGGAATTTAATTATACTAATAAAAAACATTCAAATTTTATATATATAAAAATATGCAATTTAAGTATAAAAATATTCAATTTAAGACATGAAACTTCAAACTTGTGTTGGGTCAGCCAGAAATGCCTCCTACACTTTTCTTTTCTTTTTTATACATTCGTTATTTTTAATGTACTCAAGAGCATGGCCCGGTTTGCGTTGTGTCGAGTTTATCAAGTGGGAGAGGTCACTACACAAATCAAGCAAGTTTGAGCTGAGTCAAACGCTTGAGCGAGTTTCACAGCGACTCAGCTTGATTTCTGGTAGAGTGACTCGGTCGAGTTTTGAGTTGGGTTACCGGATTTTAGAATGCCACATTATTTTTTAGTTTATAATAAATATCTTGCTTTCAAAAAGATCTTCTGCACAATATTGCAAGAAAAAACATGAAAATCTGAAATCTTTAGAAATAACTAATAAATAGATTTGTTGTTATTTCTACAGAAGTTCAGAACTGGAAAGGCAAAATCTTTGCCCACAAGGTAGACAACATTTCAGTTAAATACTCATGTTTTACTAATGGTATCAACTTTACCACATGGCCCATATCAAATGGTAGATATGTGAGCACTTTTTGGTGACGAACTTTAATGTATGCATGTTGATGTTCTCGGGATCGAGATTTAAATCTTGGGAAAAGTTGTTGAGCATGTCTTCCCATCATGTATGCATACCTTCAATTGCCCAAGATTCTCAATAACCACTTTGTCAAATCACCACTTGATCCCATGGGAGAATATATTTCGGTGGCATATATATTTGCTACTCTCGGAATTTTAACACTTAACATTTTACTCTAATACCATGTCATCGGGCCATTAGAGGATGGTGTATCAATGTATATCAAGAGACTCTAACACACTTTAGTTGATTAGATCTGGCCAGCCTACGACCTTATGGCTCCGTGGTAGACTCACAAGAGTTTCAACACAAAGTCATGGGTTCGAGAAACCATTGTGGTGTGAGTGCCTGAGTGTGTGAGTGCGTGTGGCAAAAAAAAAAAAAAAAAAAAGATTAGATTTGACCACTCCACTGGGAAAGAATGACAGCCACCCTTAGTCATTTTGGAGAATGTTCATTTAGATTGCCCATCAAGTGATTAGACATTGCATGCCGCTCAAAAAGCAAGGTATTTGATAATTTTTTCTTTCTTTCTTCTTTCTTCTTTTCGGAAAAAAAAAAAAAAAAAAAAGAATTTTATCGGCTTTTAATGGCCCTTATGGCCCATGTTAATGGCAACTCGTAATAGTTTCTACCACGACTCCCTTGATTACTTTGCTCAAGCAAAACCTAATCATCTTGGTTACAGGCTCATGATCAAACTGTGTGACAAGATCAAAGTGGACAGATTGGGAGAAGATGGAGACAACTTTTCCAAGCCAACCTTCAAAAAGCCCCTGCATCCAAAAAGTAGAGTGATCTTTCAATGAAATTGCATGGAAATGAAAACCATGAATACACACACACAAAGAGACTCTCAAGTCCAACCACTTCGGTTAGTGGTGATTGATTAATATTATTACTGGTAATAAGTAAATGAGAGGAAAAAAGGTATTATTAATATAATAATAAATACAAGCATGCATGTTGTTATTTTTCAGGACATGGATTGCCTACTGATGTTGCTAGCAGTGAGATGCCTATTTGGATGGTGCTCTATGGACCTCAACATGATATATGTGCTTTGCTCATGTCATTTATCTTTTTTTCAAATCATTTTCGGGCGTGAGACAAAAAATGAGACAAATCCAAATCTCAAGTGGACCACACCAGAAGAAAACAGGGATGATTGAACACCCACCATTAAAAACTTCCTAGGGCCCACTGTAATGTTTATTTGCCACCCAACCTGCTGATTAAGTCACAAAGATCTAGATGAAGGAAAACCAAAAAATGGATTTAGATCACACCATTGTTTCCTATGGTGTGGTTCACATGAGATTTAGAACTACCTCATTTTTGGGCTCATTCCTAAAATGATCTAGAAAAATGGATGGATGGCACTAATAAAACACATACACTATGATGGGGAGTGCCATCTAGTAGCTATGACAATGCCAGTGGACAATCCACTTTCTATTTTTCAAGTTATAAATAACTCATTCTTATCTAATATTTATTAACATTAATTCAAATTAACAAAATCTAAATTGATTAGACATGAGAGTGACTTTAGTCGAGACTTGACAAGATTCATTGAATCAACTCATAAACTAGATGGGACTCATACTTTAGCTGTGTACAACCTTAAGTTATTTATGCAATCGATAAATGTCTAAGAAATTTAATGTTTGGTGATCACACAAACTAATTTACATTCAATTATTAAAATATCAAGTTAAATTGGTAAAGGACTTGGTCGAGTCTTTGAGGGGCGCGGATTGCCTGCGAAAGCCTTTCGCAGGCATCTCCTGCATAAGGAATCTGGGTGGGGCCCACCGTGAGGTTTGTGAGAAATCTACACCGTCCAACCGTTTTGTGAGATCATTTTAGGCGTTGCGACCAAAAATGAATGGGATCCAAAACTCAAGTGGGCCGCACTAATGCAAAAGGTGTGTAGGGAAATTCTTACCGTTGAAACCTCTATGGGGTCCACAGTGATGTTTATATGCCATCCATACCGTTTGTAATGCCATTCCTACTTAGATGAACTGAAAACACAAATATTATCCTGATTCAAAACTTCTGTGACCCCACGAATATTTCAACTATGGAAGTTCAATCGTCATGTTTTTGGCCCACTTAAGTCTTGGATCCCATTCAATTTTGGTCGCAATGCCTAAAATGGTCTCACAAAACGGTTGGACGGTGTAGATTTCACACAAACCTAATGGTGGGCCCCACCCAGATTCCTTGCGCAGGAGATGCCTGGCTTTCGCAGGCAATCCGCGCCCGTCTTTGAGTCAAACCAGTTGGACATTCAGTCGAGTCAGGCTTTCAGGTTTTTGAACTATGGGATATACTGCCACCCCAGACAGGAAAAAGAAAAAGAAAAAAGTTTCAGGCAGAGAGGTGTTTTCCAAGCTTTCTTTCCAGTTTCCCAAACAAGTCCAAAATAGAGAATTCAAAGATCATAGATTACCTTCTCAACACTCAGGGAATGACCAAGGAACCAAAGACAGCCATATGTGATTTCATACTTTTATCCAACCTCCGCAGGTGAGGATTAGCCAAAGCAGCTCCCAAGGACACATTTGGATAACACCCAATAAGTAGCTTTTTAACTTAATGACTTTTTTTAACTTGGTTAATTTGTTAAGTACCATTATAAAAGTAACTTATGTAATGAAAGTTACCTCTTCTTAAGTTTTTTCTTGCTCTTTAACTTTTTACCTGTCTCTCTCTCTCTCTTAGGGGGCCCCACATGATTGGCGGTCCACATTAAAGGTGAATGACCCACATCCAAGGTGGGCCCTAAATGATGGATAGCCCACATAGAAGGTGGGTCTCGCAAGGTGAATGGTCCACATTGAAGGTAGGCCCCACACGTTGGACATTTCACATTGAAGACACGGTTAAGGTGGGCCCAACATAATGAACTATCCACATCAGAGGTTGGGCCCACATGATGGACATGGATATTAACAAACTTGAGTGCTTTTCTACTTTTTGGCTGATGTGCTCATATGCTGAATAAGTAGAAACCAAGATAAGTAACTTAAGGCATAAGTAGATTATGCAATGTAACTTACAATCCAAATGCCCCCTAAAAGAGTGATGGAAGCTCTAGTTTGTGTGAGTTTTGCACACAGTTCAAAAACCCGAAAACGCGGCTCTATGTCCAGCTGGATCAAGTCGACTCGATCGACTGAATATTTAAGTATTAGATTAATAAAAATATTTAAGTAAGAGAGATGCACTAGTTCTCTCAAAGCGCTTGAAGTTATGGCGGTCCTAGTTGCATTAGTTCACTTGGACAGTCCTATTGATTGATCTGAATAGTCCATTAAGTCAAGAACACATTTCCTAATCAACCATAAAAACTCCATACTGATCAATCAGATGATCCAGTCCATTCTCTATGTGGCATTATTTCCTACAGCCATTCTTTTTCCAAGCCATGGATGGGATGGTTTCAATGACCAAGCAGAATTGATTCTTTAGAATCATAAGCAATCCATGTTAGGTCCTAACAAACAGATGGACCGAATTGTTAACCGGACCTACTCTTGTATAAATGATCTTGACTATCCATACTAAAGGCCATTGATCAAATGGTTAATAGATCAATGTGATGTTTCCATTGTAGCACATGAAATGTGAATGGGACTCAATGCACAGTCTCGATCAATGGATTAGGTGATGTAGGACGGGTCGCTAACTATTTCATGGCCCAGATGGAGCAAAAGAAGACCGGACGGGGCCGAAAGTGATCCGGACCGTCAGGACCGTGAATCGGTCGTATCTCACAATCCGGAATGAGTTACGGGACGTATAATATATCAATTTGGGGTAGCTCGAGCTACTTTAGCCAACCAACCCCGCTACGCCGGGTTGCCCAAGCCGGAATCGCGAGAATTAACCGTATCGACGGTCATTAGGCTAGTTTATTTTCATTTTTACTATTTATAGTAAGTTTTAATTCGATCATAACTTTGCATCCGTATGGTTTTAGAGTTAGTGCCCAACATGAAAAGGGCTTAGAATATTTCGTAGAACAGCGTGGTTGAAGCCGTTTGAAAACTTTCTATTTTTGGCCGAAAACCAAGAGTTCTAGTAGGATTGAACGACTTCTATAAATAGTAAGTTTACTATTTATAGTAAGTTGCGTTTTCTAGGAGTTTTAGTTGGAGTTGGATTTTGATACTTTACCTAGGGTTTAGTTTCCTATTAATATGCATTGTAATTCCGTTATTATTCATTCAATTATCAATTATTCAATTATTCGGAATTTATTTTCTCTTTTTATCTTTTATTTCTTCTCGTGGATTCGAGAAGAAACTATCGGTTAGGGAGACGGTGATCGACCTCCTACCACGTCCTCCCTGCGTCATTGGTATCAGAGAGAGGTTTCTTTCCTCAGGACGATGACCTCTAATGAAGGGATGGATCCTCATCCTAAGGACGGTTGCTCCAAGGGACTATCTAAAGGCGACAGCTTTCGAAGCAGCGCAACGGGAGAGAGAACCGGTTGATCCTGCAAGGTATACAGGCAACCCTCGACCAGATTTGCAGCATCGCTAGCTCCGCTTCGAGCCCAAGGCGACCAACAACCACCAACCGAAGAGAAGCCAAGCAAAACGGGACCAAGATTGAATGATGAGTACGTACCTCCTATTCAAGGGAGCCATCCCCTTATATAGATCTGAAACAATCCAATCTGTTACGTGAGATGTCGAAATCCCGTTGATGTCGCATACGATACTGAGAATCCGCTGATTTCATGGGATAAGATCCTATCTTTTTAGTCAAATCCAACCCAATGATTTATTCCAACAATCACGCCCCTAGATGGTAATCCCTTGAAATCCGACTGGATCCGGCCGGAAGCCATAGTTGGAGTCATAGCCTCCGAAAAGGAAGGAGACGCCCGTAGTAAAGCTGCTCGCAGGTTAAAATGTGGTCGCGAGTCCAAGTACATATTTTGAGTGTAATGTCTTTCAACGACTTGTGAGAAGGTCTGCTCGCGGATCGAGCTTTGCCGTATTTGACTATCGGTTATGAAGACTCGGGACTTGCGAATAGCTGCTCCGTATTTTTCAATCTATGACTCTTGATCAGGTGATCTCGAGAGTCGAATGGACGTCCCGCACCTATCAAACATTCGACTCTCGATCAGCTAATCTCGAGAGTCGAA
Organism: Liriodendron chinense; assembly: GCA_003013855.2. Taxonomy (NCBI): domain Eukaryota; kingdom Viridiplantae; phylum Streptophyta; class Magnoliopsida; order Magnoliales; family Magnoliaceae; genus Liriodendron; species Liriodendron chinense. The sequence continues at coordinate 206,454 of PVNU02004036.1, read as the reverse complement.
TGGACGTCTCGTACCTATCCGACATTCGACTCTCGATCAGATAATCTCGAGAGTCGAATGGACGTTTTGGGCATTTCCGCGTGAAATTCTTATCTCCATCATTTTGCCTATAACACGAGACAATCATGTTGTCCGTAGAGCACCCCAGGTGGATAATCGTAGGGCTACACCAGACGATTCAGAACCAAGCGATGATGAGGTCGAAGACATTTTGGTACGACGACCTGCGCTAGGGAATGAGCGTGTGGAACGAGCAGAACGAGACTATCGGGGCAAAGCTGATCTTCCCAGCTTTAATGGCCTACTTCGAATAGAAGAGTTCCTCGACTGGCTGGCAGAGGTCGAGCGATACTTCGACTATATGGAAGTGCCGGACGACAAGAAGGTAAAACTAATTGCTTATAAATTTAAATCCAGTGCTTCAGCATGGTGGGAAAACCTACAGGTTTCCCGCACCCGTCAGAATAAGGCACCCATCCGAACATGGCCTAGAATGAGACAACTTCTTAGAGCTCGATTCCTCCCTAGCGACTATGAACAAATTTTGTTCCAACAATACCAATATTGTCGTCAGGGAAATCGAACCGTAGCCGAATATCTTGAAGAATTCCAACGATTGGCTACACGGAATAATTTATCGGAATCAGAGGCACAACAGGTATCACGATTCATTGGTGGATTGCGATTTGCAATCCAGGATCGAGTCCAGATGCATCCGGTATGGACGTTGAGTGAGGCCAACCAATTGGCCACTCGAGCAGAAACACAGTTGTCACGGCCCCCTGCTCGACCCTATCCGGCAACACGAAATCGCAACACCGGACCCACTCAAGATACAACGCTGGCCAAAGGCAAGGAGCCTATAGGAGGGCGTCCTCAACCTCCTACGGTCACGAACCGGGACGGGGGAAGCGGTTCCTCAAGACCTCAACGTACAGCTCCCACTACAGCAGGTTCCAGCAGGATCCCCAACCCATATGGTCGGCCAAGACCAGAACATTGTCTCCGTTGTAGCCAACCAGGTCACTGGTCGAACGCTTGCCCCCAACGCCCTGCAGCACACTTAACTACGAATGAAGGCGGCGTGGAAGGCGAGTCAACAGAAGACAACCCTGGATTGGAACAGGCCGAAGAGGGGGACACAGAAGATGTCGATTGGCTGACTGAAGATCATGGGGAATCGCTAGTAGTAAGACGACTACTTTACGCTCCTAGGAAGGAAGTGCACCCACAACGACATAATATTTTTCGCACAAAGTGCACCGTGCAGGGAAAAATCTGTGACGTGATCATAGACAGTGGGAGTAGCGAAAATATTGTCTCGAGAATTATGGTGGATAAGTTACATCTGCCTATGACGAAGCACCCTACCCCTTACTCTATCGGTTGGATCAAGAAGGTGAACGAAACCAAGGTAACTCATCAATGCATTATCTCGTTTTCCATTGGTAAAAGCTATAAGGACGAGGTCCTCTGTGATGTGGTTGACATGGAAGCCTGCCACATGTTACTTGGGCGGCCATGGCAATCGGATCGAGATGTGACCCACAGTGGACGGGAAAACATATACATGTTCACCAAAGATGGTCGGAAAATTGTTTTGGCCCCTATGACACCAGACAAACACCCTGAAGCTTCTAAAGTGGAGGGGAACTCTCTCCTTACCATTCGCGAGTTTGTTAAGGAATCAAAGGAAACGGGCGAGATTTATGCCGTTATGGTAAAAGGCGAGGAGCCAGAATCCTCTAATATTCCTCAACGCCTTAAACCACTGCTAGAAGAATTTCGAAGTACTTGGCCTGGAGAGTTACCTGATGAGTTGCCTCCCATGCGAGACATACAACATCACATCGACCTTATCCCAGGGTCCGGTCTACCCAACCGACCGCACTACCAGATGAGTTCGAAAGAGTGTGAAATTCTACAAGGACAGGTGGAGGAACTGATCCGTAAGGGTCTTATTAAAGAGAGCATGAGCCCGTGTGCCGTTCCGGCACTCCTTACCCCAAAGAAGGACGGAACATGGCGTATGTGCATCGATAGCCGCGCGATCAATAAAATAACAGTTAAATATCGATTTCCAATACCGCGGTTGGATGACATGCTGGACATGCTCGAGGGCTCCAAGGTGTTCTCGAAACTGGACTTACGGAGTGGATACCATCAAATCCGTATTAGGCCAGGTGACGAGTGGAACGGCCTTCAAGACCAAGGAAGGGTTATATGAGTGGCTGGTTATGCCCTTCGGTTTGACCAACGCACCAAGCACCTTCATGCGTTTAATGAACCAAGTGTTGAAGCCGTTCATTGGCCGTTTCATTGTCGTTTACTTTGACGACATTCTAATATACAGTCAGGATGAAACGGAGCACATGACCCACATCAGAAAAGTGCTACAAGTGTTGGCCGACAACAAGCTATACTTAAATCTGAAAAAGTGTAGCTTCTTAACTGATCAATTATTGTTTCTGGGGTTCATCGTGTCGTCCACGGGTATCCGAGTGGACGAAGAAAAGGTACGAGCTATTCGGGATTGGCCGACTCCGACAAACATTCATGAGGTACGAAGTTTTCATGGGTTGGCGACCTTCTATCGTCGATTTGTGCGGAACTTCAGCAGTATCGTCGCGCCGATTACCGACTGTATGAAGAAGGGTCCGTTTCAATGGACCGAAGGGGCTGAGAAGAGCTTTGCAGAAATTAAACATCGGTTGTCCACTACCCCGGTTCTGGTACTCCTTAATTTCGACAAGCTATTTGAGGTAGAATGCGACGCATCTATTGTCGGCATTGGGGGAGTCCTTTCTCAGGAGGGCAGGCCGGTTGCCTTTTACAGTGAGAAACTCAGCGACGCACGACAGAAGTGGTCGACCTATGAACTTGAATTATATGCAGTGGTTCAAGCACTGCGCCATTGGCGCCATTATCTTATTCAAAGGGAATTTATACTGTACACTGATCATCAGGCCTTAAAATTTATCAATACTCAGACTAACGTGAATCGTATGCATGCTAGATGGATTTCGTTTTTACAGGAATTCACGTTTGTTCTGAAACACAAATCAGGGCAGCAAAACAAGGTGGCAGATGCCTAAGCCGACGTGCATCCCTTCTTATTACAGTGAGCAGTGAGGTGATCGGGTTCGACTGCCTCAAGGAACTTTATGCCGAGGACGAGGATTTTGCAGATGCATGGAAAAAGTGCCAAGAAGGGCACCCGAGTGACCTTCTAATTCAAGATGGTTTCCTCTTCAAAGGAAATCGACTTTGCATCCCGCAGAGTTCGTTACGGGACAAAATTATTATCGAGCTGCACGGCGGTGGCCTCGGCGGTCATCTAGGACGAGATAAGACTCGAGCGATGGTGGAAGAGCGGTATTACTGGCCGCAACTTGCTCGTGATGTGGGCAGGGCGGTACAACGATGTCATATTTGTCAAACCGCTAAGGGACAATATCAAAATACAGGTCTTTACACGCCATTACCCGTGCCAGATGCCCCTTGGGAGGATTTATCTATGGATTTTATATTAGGGCTCCCACGTACACAACGCGGCATGGACTCAGTGTTCGTGGTGGTAGATCGATTCTCCAAGATGGCACACTTCATTCCGTGCAAGAAGACCTTTGATGCGATACACGTTGCGAACCTTTTCTTCAGAGAGGTTGTGCGACTACATGGGATTCCTAAGACGATCACTTCAGACCGGGACACAAAGTTCGTTAGCCACTTTTGGCGAGCCTTGTGGAATCGGTTCGGTACACGACTTCACTTCAGCAGTGCTTATCATCCACAAACAGATGGACAGACTGAGGTCGTCAACCGCACATTGGGCAATCTCATCCGTTGCCTTTCAGGTGACAAACCGAAGCAGTGGGACATGGCCCTGGCTCAAGCAGAGTTTGCGTTCAACAACATGGTAAATCGGTCGACAGGAAAATCTCCGTTCCAGATTGTTTATGGGTGCGTTCCTCGTCACACACTCGATTTGGTTCCCCTGCCCAAGCTTCCGAGCATGAGTGTTACAGCTGAACATATGGCAGACCGAATCATGGACATACATGCAGACGTGCGCAACAAATTACAGGCTTCGAACGAGAAGTACAAAGAAGCGGCCGACAAGCATCGGCGCGCCAAAGTGTTCGAAATAGGAGATCAGGTGATGGTCCACCTAGGTAAAGAGCGATTTCCTACCGGGACCTACAACAAGTTGAAACACAAGAAGATTGGACCGGTACCGATCATTCGCAAGATCAATGACAATGCCTACGTTGTTGATCTTCCAGATGACATGGAGATTTCAAGGACTTTCAACGTGGCAGATCTGTACGAATATCATGAACCAAAGCTGGACGAGAACTCGGGGTCGAGTTCTTTCGAAGTGGAGGAGACTGATGTAGGACGGGTCGCTAACTATTTCATGGCCCAGATGGAGCAAAAGAAGACCGGACGGGGCCGAAAGTGATCCGGACCGTCAGGACCGTGAATCGGTCGTATCTCACAATCCGGAATGAGTTACGGGACATATAATATATCAATTTGGGGTAGCTCGAGCTACTTTAGCCAACCAACCCCGCTATGCCGGGTTGCCCAAGCCGGAATCGCGAGAATCAACCGTATCGACGGTCATTAGGCTAGTTTATTTTCATTTTTACTATTTATAGTAAGTTTTAATTCGATCATAACTTTGCATCCGTATGGTTTTAGAGTTAGTGTCCAACATGAAAAGGGCTTAGAATATTTCGTAGAACAGCGTGGTTGAGGCCGTTTGAAAACTTTCTATTTTTGGCCGAAAACCAAGAGTTCTAGTAGGATTGAACGACTTCTATAAATAGTAAGTTTACTATTTATAGTAAGTTGCGTTTTCTAGGAGTTTTAGTTGGAGTTGGATTTTGATACTTTACCTAGGGTTTAGTTTCCTATTAATATGCATTGTAATTCCGTTATTATTCATTCAATTATCAATTATTCAATTATTCGGAATTTATTTCCTCTTTTTATCTTTTATTTCTTCTCGTGGATTCGAGAAACTATCGGTTAGGGAGACGGTGATCGACCTACCACGTCCTCCCTGCGTCATTAGGAGATCCAATTGTCCCAATGCAACTAAATGCACTATAAGTTTTAGTGCTATGAGAGCATTGGATTTTCTCTCTTTCAAGTAATAATAGCTATTTGATAGCTTATGAATATAAATTTAGACGTAGATTGTCAAAGACGCCTCTCTTTTTTCTTTTTTCTTTTTTTTTTAAGCAGATGCGTCTTTTATTTCTGGAATATGGATTCTTGTATTCCATCTGAGAGAGAATTTCATACTCTGGCTGTAGGACCATATGCAGGCATGCAGCCACAGTACATGAAGCAATCAGATTCTCCAGTCCAGATCGAACAAATAGTGGATGCAAACTCAAGATCACTAGAAGTGATCATTATGAGTTTCCATGTGGCCAACAAATGGACGGCTAAAATGCAAAAGAGATTATCAAATTTCAACAAACAACTGTCCAGCAATAAGAGGTTAGCTCGTCGAGTAAATCCGATTTGGGGAGATATGACCCATCTATAGTGGGCCCCATGTTTGGAGGGTTGGACTGAAAAACATGTATGTGACATTTCCGGCACACAGCATGCAAAGGTACGAATGGTCATGTTCAAAGGCCAAACATCATGATTGGAACAGTTGATCTAATGGGCCATCATCACGTGGACGGTCCATGTCCAAAACATAAGGAGATTGCACTACGGTAGCCACCGGATCAATGGCAAAACAAAGCAATGTTCAACATTCAACCAGCAAAAGCTCACAGCAATTTGAGTGGTCAAGAGTCGTCCGATAAAAGCAGGTTTCGGCTTATGGCTCATCTATGCCATGGCTGACCAGATCAACGGTCCTGATCACACCATGGCATTATCCTACAATGCAAATTGATACCAGCATTCCTCTTTTGTTAATGATCAAGAGCAAAACACCCGCTGACCAACAAAGTAAATTCCCACCATCTTTTTGTACAGATATCATATATAGTAGGCTATACGCAAGGGTTGAAGTATTGTCCAAAACTGGTGTTTATCGCCCGATACAGACTGGTTTTGTCCATGGACAATGTGGTAGCATTGGCCCGTATCAGCCCAACAACGGGCTTCATTCGGAAGTAGAAAATGAAATATTCTCAAGAATTTCCTTTCTTTCTTTTCTCTTGAGGATGCAAAGCCACATCAGCTTTCTGCTTCTTATTTGAAGCACGCTTCCTGCAAAACCCAAATGATGGGAACATGGCTATCATCTGTGTTTTTTTTTTCAGGAATGCTGATGTGGAATACTGATATGGCATTTGTAGGCATTATGAACTTTCTGAAAAAGAAATTCCTGTCCTTACATTTCTCGGTCCGAATGAAGCCTGACGTGCCAGAGGGTGGACAAAATAAGATTTGAGTTTGTTCACCATAGAAACCCACCCTGCAATTCCACAAAAGAAGAAGCAAAATGGAAGAATGACATACCTCTTCATGAAGCAGATCTACCATATCTTGCTGAATTTGCTTATTCTTCTTAAAGAGCATTCTGCACATACAATCACAGAAAGGGAGGAAATATACTACAATGTCTGGACTCTGGCGGAACGGAATGGCTTTTCTTGCTTGGCCAGCAACCGAAGGTGGGGAGGCCTTTCCATGGTCCAAACTGTTCTACCAGGTGGGCCTCATCGTGAATGGATCACACCCCAAAAACCTCTTCTATTAGGTCTTGGCCATAATAATAATAGGTGGAATTTGAGAACCATTTTCAGACCCACCAATCAGATCATTAAGGTTTTCAGAACCCACTCGATGAACAGTCCATATCATTGGAAGGTGGGGCCCACCAGTATGGTTTCCAACCAAGGCAAAGATGCACCACTTTGTTCAGTATACCTCCACAAAAAATTGGGCTACGGTACAGGCTTAACCTAGGTGAGATTGGCACAATTTTTTAGCACTTTGACATTAAATATGATTGGTGGTCCAATGGAAGCGCCATAATCTGCAAGAGATCAATCAAATCCATCTTGGAGAAAGCTGGACTGCACTCTGCCGGGGTCTTGGCTGCTGCTGCTCCGAATTGTTTCTCTTCTTCATAATTGATGAGACAGTGGGGTTCAAAAAGTCGTGGCTCCTTGTCCTTTGAGATGCTGCTGTCTGTGAAAACATTTTCCTTTCCTGGACTAGGCTATGTTGCTTCTCCAAGGCCCCCCTATGTGCTGCCGTGTTCCTTTGAACAGCACCCCAACGGCTGTAATTCACACAGCTCTGGCTCCTCCCAACTTGCTGAAACCTGCCCTCTCTAGGACTAGTGTAGTTCCTGCTCTCCATTGTTTCGGCCGAATACATTGTCTCTCCTTCACTGCTATAATCAGCTTGGAAGCCATCTGCCTCATTCAGCGATTCCAAAACCTCTAATGGGGACGAACAGGACTGGACTTCACTATGATCACCCGGAATAGATTCAATAGGTATAATATCAGCATCTGCATCAGGATTTGCTGATCCTGATGGGTCATCTCTTGATGGGTTCTGTAATTTGGGTTTTTCGACAACATTGCCGTCCAAGTTCGGGAGCAACTGCTTGATGGCCAATGGCAGGGTTGCGGCTCTGGGAACCCTCGGTGGGAAATTGATATCCAAAAGCTGGGACTGGGTGTTTTCCTTCTTCTGAATTGGTCCTGCTGTCAACCTCGGTGATTCATATATCTCCGGGGTCGGAATACCTTGTTCATGGGTAGAAGGATGGAAATTAGCAAGCGGTTTTTCCTCATGGTAGACATTCGTCGAGGCATTACAGCTTGATCCAGGCTGATTTGAGGGTCTTGAGATCATCTGTGATGATGCTGACTCATCATCGATTTCCCCCTCTGCTGACTTGAAAACGCGGCGCATAGTAAAGGAGGCACAAGAATGCTCACTCTTTTGTCCTGTGGACATCAATCGAATAAGTGGTAATTTGGGCTTGCTAAGCTCATCCAAGCTGCCCTCCCAGTGCTGGTTTAACCAATCACAGATGATAGGAATAGGGATTCCAAATTGCATGGGAAGATCCTTCTTCCATGATGACGATGATGATGACGAGGTGGAAGAAGATTTTGCAGTTGGGGATGAGGCTAGCTTCATCGGATCACAGACCATGAAGGCAAGATTGCCGTGAACATCAAAACCAGCAGATCCAGGGCTCCAGGTTACTCCATCAGTTGATAATTTAATGAGATTATCAGTAGCAATCACCACTTTCCCCTCACCAACTGTCAGCTCCTTCTTCTCTGTGTGGCCCAGAAGATAGACTACACTGCCTAGATCTAAACCTGGATTGGAACAGGTCTTTAAATAATGGGGCTGCTGCCCCTGGGTCGTTGAGTCAGCATCCATGGTATCAAACCCCACTATTGTAAGATCAAGAACAGAACTGGTAATGAAAAACCTGCGATCAGACAAAAGAAGAAAATCACCACAACATGTAATTCCATATAAATGATTAAATCACAAATCAAATTTTCAAGAAAATGAGTAACAGAATATTATGAATAGTTTCTATGGTCACTCTTTATCCCCCCTTTAAATAAGAATAGAATCCATTCACATTTGAAGATAATAAAGCGCCCAAATGCTTTTTAGTTGTGCTTTATAGTTAGAACTAAGAAGTCTATCTGACTCCAAACTCCACCTTCACCAGCTTTCTACCCTCCCTAACCTGCATAGTTCAAGTGTAGAATACGTGTTTCTATTATATGCAAACATAAGTCTATTGGTAGAAGCTCCAAAATTTTACAGGGGAAAATGGAGGGAACTGCTTGCTTAGTGCCCTGCCTCTCATCTGATAAGTTGAATAAGTCAAAATACTTTGGAAAAGGTTGCTCAACTTCTTTGGTTTTCTGTAACCAAGTACCCTTTTTTTAACTAGTAAGACGTAGTTTTACTACGAAGAAAGAAAAAGAAAGTACAAAATACAAGGCAGAGGCTGAAAGCAGAAGCCCTACAACTCAAAGATAAGTGCACTAGCAGAAAGCCAAAACAGTATTCCCTGTCAAAATTGGAAAAGCTATTGCAGAAAGACAAAAAAGTATCCCTTAGCTAATGCATCTGCTTGTCGTTTGCTTCTCTACCAATGCATGAGAAATGAGACTTGTCAATTCAAGCACAAATCACAAGCTTCCTCAATCGACCCAGCAAGTCTCTATGGACACACACATTAAGATGCCCAGCAGGTCTCCTGTAACTTACTGTCTAAATCTGAACTTAACAGCTATATTTTTGGACAAGGACAAAATTCTCATAATATTTTGGATGGTCCAAAACATTTATTCCCCTGAGCTACCCATGTTGATAAGCAAATTTCTAAATTTTTCCTAAAAAAGAAGATTGTCCACTTAATACATGATTGCACTAAAATATTCACAAACATGGTCAAAGGACAAGTGAAGTGATAAAAGCCTTAGGGTAATTAGAAGCGCTACTGAGATTTTAAAGATTTAAGAAGCGAAGATATCAGGATTTCAGCTTCAGAACACATCTATCCATGATCAGATCAGCATGAAACTCAAGCATATGGCAAGATAAAGTCAATAAACTTCAATTTTCTACTCTCAAATGTGAGGACTTTTGTCTAATAAGAAAGAGAGAGTGAAGTGAGAATTGCATACGGAAAGTTAGGCAGATTATCTCCATTTGCAAGTACTTCTCCTTTTCTAAATTATATTTATTAAATGATTGTCATGATAAGTGTTCAATTTTTACCGTTGTTGGATGCGTACATGCATGCCTTTTTCTCATTTGAACCCTACATCCAACATCGACCATCACAAGATGACAATTCCTTTCGTAGTGGATGATTATTCAATCTTACAACTGGAATCAAGGAGATATCAGAAAGCTAAGGTGTAATTCCTTCCTTCCTATTAACAGTAAGGTTCGCCCTGTGTGGTCCCTGCCTCCCTCCCTTTGAAGTGGGCTCAAGTTTTGGTAATGCAAACAGCTTTCCATTAAATGGGGCCCAAGCTTGGCAATGGAAACCATCTAATCGGCCACACTGTAGATGGTTCATGTCCCAAAAAAATCTCCCAAAATGGAGGGTCATAACTATTCTTGGCCTATTTCTCACTGAAACTGGACCGTTTTCCTTTCTTATTCTTAACCATCTATTCGTAGGCCTAGGAAGATCCCAACCCTTTGATCTTTGGACTATTTTCCATTGAATGTAGACTTTTCTTGCAGGCCTAAAAACATGCCCTATTATTGTATTTTCTCCTTTGCCATCCATTTGTAAGCATTGATTCAACAATTAGAATTATCCAATTGAGAGATTTTTCATGGGTTACACCATCCATCGTGAGGCTACATCAGCAGTCTAGAACATCAAACCATGGACCTCATGTATGGTTTGACCCAAGGTTACCTGGATCATGGGTCACTCTAGTACGTGGTATGGAAATAGGTACGTTGCAAACGACTTCCTCCAATATGTGATATGTAAGGGGCAGGGATCATGCGGGCTGCTTGAGTGCATACAGTAAGAATATGAAATGTATTTTTATATTGTAATTTATTGATGTCATTATTATAGATCTTGAATGCATAGCACTATATTATACACATGCTATCACAAAACCAAACTATACATCTCTATGTTCTAAATATTATTTACACATGCTATAAGAGTATAAGGCCATAATTTCGGAATGGTAAACACAGTGATTTGGATCAAGAATGACCAGCAATCTGGATCTCAGAACCCAGAATTGGTGGGGGGGGGGGGGGGGGATGATTTGGGTACATTGGATTGACCATCTGAAAAGGACAACAATTTGTTTTTCTTTTCCTTTTCAATATTTCTTCTTGTTTTATGGATTTTAAATTTAGTAAACAAAGTAGCACAACGATATAATTATCCAATTTATTTATTTCAGTTCTAACGTCCATGTTCTTTAAATAATTTTAGTTGTGCAAGATTTTCCAAACATATTCCTGAGGAAAACCACAAGTTTCAATAGCCAAGAATAAGATTTGCTGGAATGGGGCTCCATTCAATAAAAGCAAAGAGTGTAGAAGCAAGCATTCAATCAGAATGACAAGTGACTTCAATACTGTAGCAATAGGCCTAGCCACAACAAGTCTTCAGAGTGAATTAAAGAAAGAGTAAATAGAGAGTATTTAAGGCATTGAGTCGTGATTATAGTTTCAACAATGATATGAGATATTCTTATATGTTTGTTTTTGTTTTTCTTTTTCTTTTTGAGAGGCGATTCCTATACATTTTCTTAATTATGGCTACTAAAGAAATTGGTGATCTTGCAAACATGCTCCCCGGGTGGGATACTTAACGTGTTAGCTAGAAAATTACGGGATACACGGGTCGATACACACAATGCCTAATATCCATTGTTTATGTGTGGGACTGTTGGGGAATCTAATCCCAATCGCTCCCATAGCTGGATATCCTTTACTGCATCTCCTAAGAGGGAGGTGCTTTTGGTGGGGGTGTGCCATGACGAAACAGGGGAATGAAAGGCAACTTTCCACTCAGATGCTCTCTACACTCCCCACAATAATAGCTTGGTGGTCTTGGGGAGCATCGAAGCTTGCTTCTTTTCCAGAGTTTTCTTAGCATATTGTCCCAGGAGCTGAGGTCCAAAATATAGAATAAACAAGTGTTTCCACAACTCTACCACCGTCAAGTTGCTATACTCACTTATATCTTCTCCCTTTAATTGAGCTATCGGGCAAATAGCTTCACACCAAGCGCATCAGGTTGCTAAGCAAAGTAAAGCTTCCCATAGCTCTATGAGCAAAACAAACAAAGTTATTTCATAACCTTTGCAAAAGATTTACTTGCATAGCATTGTTCCAATGGTGTCACTTATCCATGGTTTGTAAACCACCATTCACACCAATTCTGATAAAACAAAGACAAGGTTGTCCAAAGAAGCGCTATTCGGTACAAGGCAATTTGGACAAACAGTTTATTTTAACCCATATTCCATAAGGTACATGAATGAGTAGCAATTTTTTTGTACATGCATGGCACATGTACCACACGTGCCAATGTCCATAAGTGAGACTACCCATCTTCAAGCACCCCACATATGCCAGATGTGCCATCATCGTACATCTTCAAGAACCCCACAAGCGCTAGCGCCTAGCATACATCTTCAAGTTAACCATGTGCCATCATACATCTTCAAGAACCCCACAAGTGCAACCGTGCATCTTCTAGTTACCAATATGTGTCATGTGCCATCATAAACATTCAAAAACCCACAAGTACCACCGTGAATCTTCAAGTTACCCACGTGTGCTACACATACTAGTATTCAATTTACAAGAGCCTAGCGTTTGCACATGTGCCAATGTGCCAAATGTTGATAAGAGCTACATATGCTTGTCCATCCACCCTTATCTAAGGTGTTTGATAAACAACAATTGGTACCAAAAAAGGTACAACAAAATAGTCCATCCATATAAGCCTACATAGATAAGCCACAATTGGACAACGTGTCCAGAATATCCTATCGAGTAACCAAACAGGCTCTTAGTTTTTTATGGTCAATTTAATCAAAGTATTGGGCCAAGAGAGAGGTTGGGGAGGAGAGAAGCTTAATTAACTAACTAGGGTTCACTTATTTTTAGGTACATGAATGAGTTGCTTTTTTTTGTACATGTGTGGCAAATGTATCAGATGTGCCAATGTGTCATAAGTGAGACCGCCCATCTTCGAGCACCCCACATGTGCAACATGTGCCAACGTCCACATGTACGTATGGGACAATTGCCACATGTACCATCGTACATCTTCAAGAACCCCAAAAGAGTCACCATGCTTCTTCAAACTACCCACATGTGCCATTGACCATTGTACATCTTCAAGAACCCTACAAGTGCCACTGTGCATCTTCAAGTTACCCACATGTGCAACACATATGGGATCTCCTTAAGGGTGCTTCTTCCTGATTAGAAGTTTATTCTACGATGGGATTGTCTTGAGAAACCTACAGTTAATTTCTCAATGTTCCTTCGTTTACAAATTGTGAGACAGGCATCTCTCTATGTGACCGACATATGGACAATCGCCCTTTGTTCATGGAAGTTAGGGAAAAAAAACAGCAAATCTGAATGGTTTGGGTCATCAATGGCCCTACAAAATTGTGGTTGAGTACATAAGTGTGTAGGGACGCATGTATTATTCCTCTGCATAATGAAAAATTAGAAATGTATGAGCATTCTCTCTTTGACGCACGAGAGAGGGTGGAGAGAAGGAAACTTTTGTTTCCGCCAATGGGTAGGAAATAGAAGCCAAAACTATCTATAAATCTTTTGGTCCCCATCCTAGCTCATACACTTGAAAATCTCATTGCATACAGGCATGAGAACTGTGAGGAAGATCACGAGACAAGGAACTATTCATCGTCTTCTTCGTAAACCATCAAGTTCCATATAAAATGGACAGCACAGGTATATCTACATGTCTACATTCTTTGATCATCATGTATTCAATGTATGGGATCCTTGAGCTTGGGAGAATCAATATCATCATGTGGTATCAGAGCCACATACATTTGATCTTGGCAGATTCCGAGTTTTTGTTTAGTGCAACGATGATTCCACAACAGAGCACTCCTTTCTAGTTTCCATGACAGCTTCTAATTGAGCATATTTAGTATATTTCCTACTCATGCTGTAATTATATCAACAACATGATTGTTTTCGGAGCTTGAATGTCAAGAGATATCAATTGGCACATCAAGCAAGTTGATTGTTACCATGCTTTGTTTTCGATTTTATCACTACATTGATCCAGCACGACACTACGATGGTGATGAGATGCTTGTTTCATAGTGATTGTTGTGAATGGTTTCGGTTTGTCCTGTTCTGGAATTATGGTTATTGGCCATGTTATCCTTCCATGAGTTTGATCAAGTTCTTTTTTATTTGATTGGTGATTTGTTGTGCATCTCAAATGATTATTTAGGATATTACGGTTTGTGTTTAACCGTAATCCTTCGATCAAGTATCTACTCATGACTCTCATATTTAATGGTCTGACATTTCTGAGATTCAAATCAATTTCTCATGATATCAAGAATCGATTGAGTATTTGTTGTTTGATAATCAATCTTGTGAATTCGTATATGTTTACATGAGGTAACAATGATTGGAACATACATCTGGTTATCTTGAAGGTGCATACTTTGTTTTGTTATTATTACACCAATGACTTAAGTCTTTTTTGTTGATTATATAACCAATGTGTTATCATGTGACTCAAGATTATTGGAATGGCTCTGAATTGTGCAATCAACTGACGTGATTGTTGAAGCATCCAACCCCACCTTGCAATCATGAACAACATCAATCAGTGGCATCCACAGATTGCATGGTTGTTGGGCTCACTTTTATCGTCAGGCCCATTTCTGGAAGAAAAAAAAAAATCCTTCTTTAGTTTGCTTGGGCCACCAGACAGTGAAAAACCATTTGGGTGAACCATACACCATCACAGACAACCAAACCATCACAATGCACAAATAGATTCACTGGCGCCACCTCTCCAAATCCCATTTGCTAAAGGATTTAAAGAAAACATGGCCATTCAACACTTTCGCACCTTTCCTCAGTCCATTCTATAACTAACTAAAACCACTATATCTCACTTCCTAGAACCCCAAAATCGTGTCCAAGATTCCATGACTCCTTGTAAAGTCAATATGGATACGTATAATCAGATTACCACCCTCAAATCATCAAGCCATTGACTTCTCCAATCATGTCAGAGATTCACTCTGTTGGACAAAAAAAAAAGGAAGAAGAAGAAAACAAAAAAGAGAACTATAAAAGAGAAATGTCACTACTGTATCAATACCAACCAAGAACAACATTTTTGTGGGCTTCTAAAAAAAAAATCATTTTTGTGGAGAGGGAGCTATCCCCTTACTAGTGTCGAAATATCCGATCGCAAATGCCATTTGGAGAGCATGGACCACATATACCATGGTGGCATATGCGGTTTTTGGACCGTTGGGCATTATGCAATCGTACAAAGTAGTATGCGACCGGATAAGCCATCACTATGCGATCATGCTATCACATTCTCAGTAAGCGGTGGCATAATGTCCCAAATGGACTTTTTTTCCTTTTTTTTCATAGTTTTTAGTACATGCATTCATTTGAGTACTTGTCAGTTGATTTGTTATAGTCTAATAGATGCAATAAATCTAACAAAATTTTAATGAAATTGGCAATAAAACTACTACAAAAAAAAAAAAAAAAAAAAACTCTAACAGTATTTTTACATTACTTTTTATATTTTTCCATTTTCCCTTACTTTCAGTTTTTTTTTTTTTTTTTTTTTTTTTTTTTTCATTTGGGGGCTGTGAGATCGCATTTGCAATTATGTGATCGCATATGCAAATGGCGGCACAGCTCCCTTGGGTCGCATGGGATTGCTTATGCCATTTGACAAAGCTGCTCCTTACGTAGAGATTTTGTTAATTCTACACACGGCCACACATGCCAATGCAGCACAATCTATATCCAACCCATGCATGATGCGGGTCACTTCGTCTGAAAGCCCAAACATCAGGCTGGTCCAACCATGTGGTGGGTCACACAAATGTGCTAAATGTAAACATTAGAAAGTTATTTTTAGCTGCCTGGTGTGTACATGTGTGGTCTGTCAGGTTGTTGGACTCGCCTAATTTTTGTGCTGTGGCATCCATGCAGTGAACCCACCTGATGCACAGCTCGTATATGGCACACATACCACATTGGCATGAGTGGGCCCCTGTAGATGGGATATAGAGATTGGCATGTAGCCAACTTTCCCTGCATAACGCAAGTTCGTTGGGGCAAATTCCTTACAAAAGCTCACACATTTTCTCTATCCTCTCCTAACACACAACCACATATCCTCTCCTAACACACAACCACATATCTATAGGCAGATAACATGCCCAATATAGATACACCAAACATCCATCTACCCCAGAAACAACAGCATTTGTACTGCAAACTGAAAAGGCCAACATTTCTAAAAGAAATGCACCCCAAAAAATTATATATCACATAAAAGGAAATGCTATTTTCAATTCAGCAATCTTCTTGACCAACAGATGGTGAGTGTAGGCCAAATTGCCCACCATTTTGGTGGTCCAAACCACTAATATGGTTGGCCACATGGTTGATATGAAGAGAGAACTCCAAAACAAATAATAAAAAATAAAAAAAACATTGTCTATTGTATGATCCTAACCATCATATAGGGTTCCCCACCAAATGCTGACAAATGGCGGTAATTGCCCATTTGCAGGCCAGCAATCGAATTGCTAGGATCCTCAACGGGGGATATATCAGGGAATGGCCCATCCAGTGCAATGCCCGTGATATGAATGGCTCAGTTCACTGAAAGATGGGTCCCACTTGTACCATATCTGGGTCCAAAAAACCAGCATCATTTCTTCAATCAATCATCATACAGTAAGACCTCAACAATAAACTGCCCCCAACAGAAACTGCATAAAGATAGAATGTGCAAATTAAAAAGGACCCAAAACAGCTAAATTTAGAAAAGCAATCAAAACAAAAACCCTAATGACAAATCAGGACCCTTTAACAACAGTCCGAAACTTCAATTTACAAGATCCGACACAAAGCTGTTCCATCATTTTTTTTCAACATTTCTAAGTAAAATTGTAGAAAATTCCAACCGACAATTCACTCATTTTATAATATCAGCGTTACTTGAAATGCAAAAAAATAATAATAATAATAATAAATTAAAAAATTACCAATGCCAGTCCTCATTCTATCAGATCTAGAATAAAATGAAAGGAAACTGAAAGCATTTCACAGATCAAGTACCTGTGAGGAACAAGCCGGGCAGCGATGCGGTCCTGCAGCCGTACGTCGGCAGCCTCAGCAGCGGCAACCGACGGAAGGTTGACATGCGTCGTGAGTAGCAAGTTCCTGTGGATCAAGAACCCAGTCCCACCTGAGACGGCCGCCATTGCGGGGCCCTTGCCGCTGAAGATGTTGCCTTTCATCCTCTCCGACCGACCACTGCCTGAGCAGAAACACCACGATTCTTTCAAAACCCCCATTATTCTATCTCTCCCTCCTTCTCTCTCTAATATATATGGGTTTTCAGGATCTTGAAATGGAGAATGGTAGCGGCATTGGAGGCGTTTTGGGTCAGTTGTGTCGGAGATGGGGTTATGTTATATTAATAGATAGAGAGATGTGACGAGATGCTCATGAAATGAGTAAAAACGAAGCCGTGACTGTTGCATTTACACGAGAGAGAAAGCTGAAGAGAGAATCAGAAGCGAGAGAGAGAGCTGAAGACAATCAGAAGCGAGAGAGAGAGAGAGAGAGAGAGAGAGAGAGAGAGAGAGCTGAAGACAATCAGAAGCGAGAGAGAGAGAGAGAGAGAGAGAGAGAGAGAGAGAGAGAGAGAGAGAGCTGAAGAGACAATCAGAAGCGAGAGAGAGAGAGAGAGCTGAAGAGAGAATCAGAAGAGAGAGAGCGAGAGAATAATGCCTTGAAAAAGTAGGGGAGAGAATGTAGGAAAGGGATCGATTTTTGATGGACCGGAATCGTCTCCAGAACCTGTTTTACGCGGCGCGCTAGACACTCGAGGATTGTGGGGCCCACCATTTTGTTCCATGTGTGAGATCCACTTGATCCAGCAGTTGAGAATGGGGACTGTGGCCCCCCATTGATGCATATGACTACATCCACGCCGTCCATCCGTATTGAAAACTAATTTTAGGGCACCATCCAAAAAATGAAGCAGATACAAATCTCAGATGGATCTGTAATAATTGACCATTAAAAACTTGTTGGGGGCCACAAAAGCTTTTGATCAAGATGATATTTGTGCGGTCTCTTCATCTTAGTCTTTGTGACCTTATCTACAGATTGGATGGCAAATAAACATTCCGGTGGATTCTATGAAATTTTTAATGGTGAAGATTCAATCACAACAGTTTCCTGTTCTGTGGTCCAGCTAAGAATTTTTTTTCTGCTTCATTTTTGGGACCATGCACTAAAAATAAGCTTTCAAAATGGTTGGACGGTGTGGATTTGAGGAACATACATCACTGTGAGCCCCACAGTCTGTGGTCCCAACCACCTTGGTGGATCCCCGGATCCACCGAAGCCACGCCCGGAAGGATGATGGATCTTCATTGCAGATTTCAAGCAATGGGGCCCACCTGTGTTGTGGATAAAGATGGGAAAATACACACCAGGGTGGCTCCAGACACAAACTAATGGTCGCCGTCCCATCTCATTGTTCCTTGTGGTGTGGCCCACCTGAGTTCTATATCTGGCTGATTTTTTGACCCACGACCTAAATTGGGGAGCGACAGCTGATAGACGATGTGGATGTTGAATTGATGAATTCATACCAGTGGTTTCTTTTGGGAATTGTATGATAGTCATGCAGCGTATGCCAACTAAATTCTGAAACCTATTGTCGTTATTTTCGTATACACTGAAAATCAGATTGGTCGAGTAATCCTAGCCTCTAATTCATCTACACTTCTATGTTTTGAAATATGATCACAGGGTATTTTCATTTTTAACCGTCCAATAAATGCCCAACCACCGATCCGATTGTCCTATGATACATCTCAAGTGGGACCCATAATTTAGACATGACTTATTCTGCTACGAATGCAATTTTTAAGTGATTTCTAAGTGCCAGTGTATCACCGTCAAACTCTGCCCGATTATCAAAGTTTCTCTCTCATATGGCAATGGTAAGACAAGCCTGGGACTAATACTATAATGCAAAATATCTTATTTATTAGAAGTCTAACGGTCCATTTAAGATACACGAGAAACCACGGTCAAGAAGGAATTTTCTGACTGAGGTTTAGATTGGCAGGACAATGAAAACTTCAAGTGAATGCAATGGACCATCATGGTGCGGGGACAAACAAATTGATCGGGCGTTACTCGTAGCAGAGCTGCTTTGAGGTAAGAGCTTGTCTGAATGGGGAGCCAATTAGGTACTGCCGGTCTCACCCATTACGATGCAACCCTTACAATGGACCCACCTAGATGCATGTATCATATGTCTATGTTTTCTATCTTTTTTTCCGAATCATTTTAGGAATGACCGAAAAATGAAGCACAACTAGATATAAGGTAGATCATACCATAGGAAATATTAGTGGTTGACCATTAAAAACTATTTAGGGGCCACAAAAGTTATAGATCAAGTTGATATTTGTTTTTTCCCTTCATCCAATTTTTTTCGACGTTAGTAATAAGCTCGATGTTAAATAAACATTATGGAAACATGAGGCCTAAGAAGTTTTTAATGGTAGGAGGTTCAATCGCCATTGTGTTCATATAGCATGGTCCACCTGCGATTTGGTTTGCTTCATTTTTTAGCTCATGTCTTAAAATGATCTAACAAAGAAAATGAACATTATGGATATAAAATACAGTAAAGGACGCACCGTCTTCTAGTCCGCTCCAAATAATTGAAGAATGCTAGGATGCCCAACGTTGCTTGCCACAAGATAATGGAGGCCATCCTGGATGGAAAATTAAAAGTCAAAGTCTCACTAATCAGGGATCACCACCATGCTCATGGTGGTGAGTTAGAAATAAACTAATATTTAGCTCTTGTGTTGGGAGCTTGTATTTGGAATGCATTGGAATCCTTGGTTGCATTTAGGAACACTCTAAAATCCAAGAACGTACATGTGTTGAAATACTATAGTAAATTAAATTGAATTTAATTACCAAATCAACTTTAATATCTCATATTAGTAGGGGTGTCAATGGGCCGAGTTAGGGCCAGGCCAAGCTTTGTCCAAGCTCAGCCCGCCTCCCTCAACGTATGCCCAAACCCGGCCCAAGATACAAATGTAGGGTCTAGCTTGAACCCGACCCAACTCGAGCCCGACCTTTTACCTAAAGAGAGAAATTATCCTTAATCCCACGCTTTTCCATATATGAAAAAAAAAAATCCTCCTTTTATGAGGGAGATGAATTTTTAGGAAAAAATTATGTAAAATTTAAATTTTAAAAGGAGGGAAGATATTTTAATTTTAATTTAATATATATACTCGGGTCGGGCCGATTTCTTAGGCTTTTGAACAACAAGTCCAAGTCCGACCCATTTGAAAAACGAGTTTATACTTTAGGCTCGAACCCGACCCGCGAGCCTAATAGTTTAGTCCCAGCCCGGCCCAAGGCGGGCCAGGCTCGACAGCCCATCAGGCCAACCCGGCCCATTGACAACCCTACATATTAGTGTACATATGTGATATTTGACCATATTATTGAATAAGCCTGTTGAAATATATATTTGAGCATAAAATAACGATACTCCTAGCCTTAGGTGGGCCACAAGCATAGTGATTATAGATCAATGAATTGCCAACATTGTTTAACCATTGGTTTACATGGTCAATGTTTGGACTGTTCGAATCATTCCGTTGATATGATTTTAGTAATGCAACAGATAGCTAGATTTTTAAGTATTACAAGCATGTCATGTGTATAAAAGATTAGTAGCTCAATGACACATGTGACTCTCCTATCTTTTAAAATGGGCAAAAAAAAGCATGTCACTAAATCACAGAAAAAATGGTGAGATTTCAAAACACACTAAAACAGTGTATTTTAATTTGATTCTCTTTACCTTTAAATCCATATTGCCAAATGACTTTTGAATTCACTCAAATGCATCTAAAACAGTGTCGTGTGATGAGTGAATGATTTAGATTGTTTACAAGTGTTGTTGTTGCTGATTCACAATGGAACCTCCTATATGAACAACGTGAATGGTCATTAGGTGGAGCGGTAGGGGTAAACCTTGTTCCAAGGGTTCAACTTTACATTTAAAGAAAACTGCTAACTTTGCTCACATGCATTCCTCACCTTGATAGCTGTTTAGTCCCATTTTTGGCTCTCCGACTTGGATCAATCAAAGGCCACCACATGTCAACACTACATGGTTTATAACTAGCATGAAACTTACTCTCATCTGAGAGTCTTTTTATTTAATATTCCTTTGGTGATACGCATGCGGTTCTAAATGCAGAGGCATAAACCCTTAAATCCACATTTAAAAATGAATTAACGCGTGCCATGTGACCCCATTTATTATGCCAATTAATGAGGCAGTGTACTCAGAACACCTATAAGAGACCCGTCCAGAGAACGGATCTAATCACATATTTGGCTATGGGAATCGTCTCTCACAATCCTTCCAAAATGGGAGATATTCCCAGAAACATTTGTAGAAGTTGTAGCGTTCGAGGAGATTATGAAGATTCGAAGATCGAACCAATGCCCAAGTGAATCCAGTCATGATTCATACTCAAATCGAGAGAAATAGACACGTCAGCCCAGTTGTGTTTGGAACCATGTTTCGATCGAAATAAGAAGAATGAAAAGGGAGGCTTGAAGAAGGACGTGATACACATCAATATCAGGTAGATCTAGGCCACCCATCAAGAATATCGGAAAAGATAAAGAAATCACTAAGACACCCTATCTACTGATAGTATCTTGTGGCCATGGTTCAATTATAATTAAAAGAATGGGAGAACTAGATCCCCTCTGGCCCATCTCTGATAACAGATCCATATCGGGTGTTAAATTCCTCTAACACTCCAAACCATCATCTTATGAGTAGTTAAATGCAGGAGGAGGTTTGATCTGGACCATCCAATATCTCGAAATGGGTCACTAGGTGAGTGTAATGATCGATCTGACACCCGATCAACCCTTGAGGTCTCTAGATCTCAACCTGGTTGTTTTCATTAAAGAAACTTTGGTGGTCCCAGGCCCGATCCATGTAGTGGGCCACGGAGATCTCCGCGAAGGATCAACCACGAGAATAAGATCCGAGAAGCCAACAAGTCTGAATCTAACTAAAGTCCTTTCTAACCAATGCAAGTTAGTAGTTTCGGATTAATCAAGGAGATTCTCATATTCAGAACTACGATGTGAACGCGAAGGATCCAGGGTTAGCAAGGAAACCCAACAAGGGTTTCACCGCCTCAATAATTTATAAAGGAGCATTTGGAGAAGAGCTTGGGGCTTATGCCAAACATATCAATTTATCTTTTAAATTATCTCTTAATTTATATTTTCTAGCATAGTCTAGTCTAGTTTATTTCACTACTACTTAGCGGCTCCTACTACAGTACATTAGGAGTATAAGTAAATTTCTGCAACCTTAAGTCATAAGATCGTGATCGACTAAGTCCTTATTTAGCTAATAACACCTATTCGATCACATCTTACTGGCCACCCACTTCAATCATCCATTCTGATAAACGTTCCAAGTATTTATCTTTTTTTTTTGTTTATTTATTTAGTTATTTCACACTTTATCAATTGTAATGAGCGATACTTTCAAATATTAATGAAATTGACAACGTTTAGCCTTTTTCAATTTATTTGCATATTATTATTCCCTTGATAAATATTGAACTAAAGCATTAGTGAAAGAATAAGGCTTTAAGTTCGTAGACTTATGTCTATTATCACAAGGTAAAAAGAATCCATTTGGAATGGCTAACCCCTATCATTTCACAAATTGCTTGAATAAGCAAAAAATTAGTGGTTAAGAGGATCATGTGTCCAATCTCCGATCTATCCGTCTCAACGTAGGGGAATACCAACAATTCAGTCAAACTTTGAGTCGAGTGGACTCTGGCATACCCGCTCATCTTACCTACATTCGAAAATTGAATATAGGCCATCGATCATATGAGTGACTTAATTTGATTGAATTGGCAGCAACAATAACAACATTAGAATCCCACTCTCTTATACATGCCAACATGGGCAAGAAGATCAGACTGTTCATCCGGTGGGTCCCACTGTAAATTGTCATCCAAATACGCCCTGATTTTTGAACATTTGCCAGTGAAAATTAAACCATCGAAATTTAGAAAGTAACTTTTTTTTATAATTTATTTCTTCTTCAAGAGAGACGCTAAATCTTTCTAAGATTTATGCGACTTTTCTAGAATCTCTCTTCTCTCTCTATCGAATCCGATAGTAGGATTCAGAAAGCGACTTCTCTATAATCTCTTTTTTTGTTATTCAGTAGAAGACTTAAAAATCGAAGAGATACTCTAGCACTATACGTAACTTTCATAAGAAGACTGGAAGTAAGATTTAGCAAGCGACTTTGCTGTATTGAAAATCCAAAATTAAGGCAAATCCAAAGTTCAAGTGGACCACACCATACAAAATAATGGGTTGAACTCCTATCGTTAAAAACCTTTTACAGCCACTATTTCTTACGGTGTGGGCCACTTTAGCTTCAAATCTACCGCTTTTTTTTGCTCATGCCTTAAAATGTTATGGTAAAATGGATGGATGGCATGGATATGTCACAAACATCATAGTGGGCCCATGAATGTACGCCAATTCTTTTCAAACGTTATTTACAAGGAGGAAATACTTATTCAAGCAAACAGATGTAAATTGTAATAATGACTTAGTCCTGGTTGTCGAAACCTTTGTTTTTTCTCTTCCTCTTTATCACTCTCTTCTTGTGGATTGATTAAATTCTAAAGTTCAGAGATGATATCACCAAGCAATCGAGTGATGAGTCGTTGGTATGCACGATCGCACCAATGAAGGAATAATTCTAGAACACCAGACTGATCAGAAAAGGGATGATCTCAAAAGTGATTATGGCATCTTCGTAAAAGTAGTCGATACCAATGTAATTTTCCACATTGTGAACTACAATCTGAGCAAAAGAGGGATGATCGAGGGAATGTGGTTATAAGGAAAGGGATTGCCTCGTACAAGATTGAATTTGCGGGCGAATAAGTTGGGGCAATATTGTTCCACCCCAGCCTTTGAATTCATGTCAGACTCCATGGTGCCACCACAAGGAAGGTCTTCGCGGATCAAATAACTCTCCCAAGCATTATGTACTCTCGGTCAGCTGCTGAATCGTTCATATCGGCCGTAAACCAAGTCGGCTCGAATTCTTTATGAAAAAATGGAGTAAAAGAGCGAGAATCTCCATCGGTAGGTAAAGCAAAAAATAGGGGTTCATGTATTGAGAAATGAAGTTTATTCAACGAATAATGCATATTGTGATGCTCGTAAGAAGTATAGATGATACTAGCTGGAGGGGGTCTTATTACCAAAGCCGAGCTAAAATATTCAAACAACCACATCTGGACTAACCAAAGGGGACATCCGATATTGTACAATCCTTTAGTTGTCACATCATGCATACCTCTGTACAGATGGCAAAGCACAAAAGGGGCAAGAGCAAGTTTTTTGCCGCGAGCGAGAGCTTCAGCCAAAGGAATGTATTCTTGTGTGACGTTAATGGTGTTTACACACATTAAGTTTCAGGAAATCCAAAGTAACAGGAATGTCGTATGTGTTGAGCCATGAATTGTGCATATTTTAACCCCAATTCATAGCATAATTGTATAGTTTAAGTTGCTAAGTTAAGGACTTATGCTTGCTTTTGTGTTTGTAGGTAAAACAAAGAGATGTCATCGATTTAATGCTAATTTGGAGGATTTGAGGCGATTAAAAGACCAAGCTTTGATGAGCTAAAGAAGAGAGGAAAAACTTTGAAGAAATCATGTTAAAAGTCCTAAATTGTCCTGAAAAAGCAAAGTGCAAAGCTGCAGGGCCATAAAAGTAAAATGCAGAAAGTTGCAGTTTCTGAAGATTGATCCAGAGATTGATTCGTCAATTGATCGCCTAACCTGCGATTGATCGACAGCCCTGAGCGATTGATCGCTCATAGCAAAATTTTACTAATTTGTTGTTGGACCTTGCCGGACTAAAAAGAGGAGTTGCGATTGATCGCCAGCTCTTAGCGATTGATCGTCAGACCAGTTGTGATTGATCGCTAGTCACTTGCGATTGATCGCCCAGGCTCACAGATGTCCAGATTCAGTTTTTACAGTTGGCCCAAAAAATTGATTAATCGCCTAGACCAACCGATTGATCGACCAGTGTCCAGACTTCGTAAGGAGACTCTAATTTCTGAAACATTCTAAGTCGGTGATGGATTTTTGTTATAAAATGACACATCTACGTCGTTCTTAAGGCATCATAGAAGGCTGAGAAGTTCATGGGAGGTTGAGAGGAGCATCGTAGAGCATTCGCAACTCCTTCGATTAGGGTTTTTACGATTTTTTTATACTTTCTTAGTAATTTTCTTTTGAGATTTAGTTCAATCTGAAAATGGTTAGCTAAACCTCTTAGCTAGGGCTAAGAGGTGAAGCTTTTAATTATTTGCAATGTTTAATTTGAATTAATTCAAGTACTTTTTGATTTTATGAAGAACACTTCTAGTTCAAGTTTGAAATAAAATAGTATTTTTAGTTGATCTTCTATCTCTTGTTATTTCTCTTACGTTGGATGTTTTAATTACTGAGTACTTAATGGGGTGTTGATTGATAGAATTTTGGGTTGTAGAGATCCTAGATTCATCATGATATGTTGGATGATAGGGGATCCTACAAACTAAGTTTCCTAATAGCTTATCTAGAACTAAACTAGAAAGAGTTCTTATCTTTTGATTGGATCTGAGATAGTTATTTATGTATTGATTTTGGTTCAATAGAAGTTCAATTTATGCTTTTAAACCAAGTCTAGTGATAAGGCTGGAGGAAGAATCATGAATGTGATCTTGCTTGTTTTGTGAAGGATTGAGTTGTGTGATTGAATACACCCAATGCCTTAATTGATTATGAGAGAACAATACCAGTGGATGATCCATCTATGTTAGATGTATTATGATGATTTGATTGCTTTGTATTCCGATTGGATAGGGGATAGAACTCCGATTCCAATTGAGTTATCGGTTTGAATGATTTGAATTGGCGTTGTGAATGATTATAAGTGGATCATTGGCGCTCTAGTGTTTATTTCCCTGATTCAGGTATAAAATAGATAGTTTTATGTTCTTAATTTCCATCCATCATTACAAATCCGACTTTAGTTCATCCTAATTATAAAGTTTAGAATTGTTACGACAATCCCTGAGGATCAACATCGATCTTACAGATAATTTTTATTATATCGCAGCCTTGCACTTGAGGTGAGCGAACAGTATGTTCTTCTTGGCAACCGGGACTCAAATGTCTCATGTAAGCACCCATGAAGAGAGTATATATTTTACTTCCTTTTATTTTGAAAGAACCTTTGTCGACGAAAAAATTGAGAGAGACAGGTATGACGAATGAAAGGAAATGAGTAAAGACGCAAATATCCATAACAGTTGGGCTCATTGGGCCACATTTCAAGAGAAACGCGTTCAGGGATTTACTCTAAAAAGTTGAAGCGGCGAAAAGAAAATTAGATTGACCGAATATGAGATTGTGGATAATCTCATGCATTTATAAATACCAATCTCTCTCCGTACTGATTTTTGAGGTGCTAGAACTAATCATGCCATCTGACGAGCAGTGATACCCAGGGACGAGAACCTTTTAAGGCCATGTAGGGTGAGGGATTGTGGTATTATGAATTAAGATTTCTTCCTCATCCGTGATGAGGAAGAAAGGATCCAAATATCGAATCACATTTGGAGTAATGTTGGGGAGAAAGGAAGGGCCATGATGATATATCGACTGACCTTCTGCGAACATTGTAAATATGATCTCATTAGTGAGTTGGTCATTTAAATGATCTATAATGTTGAATATCTCATTGGCTGAGCGAACGACAGTAGAAGAAGATGAATGATTCAGAGCTATGGAGAACGATGAAGAAGAAGAGTAAAAGAATTCGAATTTCTCTTTTATCACCCACTCAAGAATAAGCATAATGAGGGTATCATCATTACATCTCGCCCACTAAAGAAAGGAAACACATGTCAGCACGTTGTTACTTCTACGAGAAGCCTTAACATTGTCGAATGTTCCCTCGACCATGCATATGAAATATGGTCACGACACAATGGATGAAAGGACGATGGCATTTAACATTACTTCAAATGTTGCTCACCTTTTTTCAAAAGCAATGCGACGTGGGGGGTAATTAATGTTGTACCCTATTTTTAGCAGGTCTGAGAAGACCAATCACATGAGTACACATGTGGTTGCATAACCTTACGAAATAAAAAAGTAAAGGAAATAGTCGAAGTTACAACCGATTTCGTAATAATCTAACTGGCGTTCTGAGATGATGCCACGACAACATAACAGACAAACTGGGTGTAGATAAGTCAACACGTTAGTTACGAAAGGTCATAATGAAAGGAAAACCCAAAAGACCAATCGGCAGAAGAAATTAAGCGGTTACGTAATTGATGATTATAAATAGCAAGGAAGAAGGTCAAGCTCGAGGTCCAACACCAACCAAATCAAATCAAATATCTCAATTTATCATGTTTTTCTATTATCATGTTATATGTATTTCTTAATATAATTTATCTTTGTTTTCCTTAGAATAGTCTTTCTTTAGTTTGAATGTTGAGATTACATTCCATAGCAGAAAAATCTATAACTATAATTTAACAAGCAATGTCTATGCTCATACACTGAATTTAGCTTAAACGACGTATTCAGTCCCAAAAGGTGAACTACAGTCCGTTCCTAGATTCCGATTGTTAAGTTTTTTTTTTTTTTTGTTACTTAATTTATGTTACTCCATACTGAAAAATACATTTTACTGAAGGCAAGAGTGTAACTCATCTTTGGAGGACGAACTCTACCCTCCAAGTATCGCCTGATTCTCTTAAAATAACTGAGTGAATGGCTAAATAGGCGGTCGATCTACACATATTCTGATTATATATAGCTGATTACAGTGTATATGCCTATTCTAGTGCTTTGGGTCATCGTTGTTCGGTTGGAATATAGCCGCACAATCGATTCTAGCACGCCTGCACACATTTCACACGCGTGACCGAAGAATAACGAGCAACAATTAGAGGTCTAATAGTTTAGTTTAAGATATATAAGAAACAACGGTCTATGAAGGAATTTTCTGATTGAGGTTCAGATTGATAGTTTGGATCTTGGTTCAATGGGAACTTCAAGGTGAATGCGATGGACCATCATGTTGCAGGGATGAGCAAATTGACTGAGCATTGCTCACATAGCTACTTTAAGGTGAGAGCTTGTTTGAATGGGAGCCGATTAGGTGCGGCCCTTACAATTGGGCCCACCTCAATGCATGTATTATATGTCCATGTTATCCATCCCTTATTTTAGATCATTTTAAGAATGACCTAAAAAAGAAGCATAACCAGATATAAGGTAGACCATACCATACGAAACAGTAGTGATTCACTATTAAAAACTACTTATGGGACACAAAAGTTATAGATTAAGTTGATGTTTGTTTTTCCCTATGTCCAATTTTGTTTGCTGTTATTAATAAGCTTCATGTCAAATAAACATTATGGAAACATGGGTAACTAAGAAGTTTTTAATGGTAGGACGTTCAATCACCAATTATTTCCTTTAGAATGGTCCACATTTTTTAACCCATGCCTTAAAATGATCTGATAAAGTAGATGGACATCGTGGATATAAAATACATACATTAAGGTAGACCCTACAGTAAAGGACACACCATCTTTTAGTCCGCTCCAAATGATGGAGGAATGCTAAGATCCCCAATGCTGCTTGCCACTTGATAATCGAGACCATCTTGGATGAAAAATTAAAAGCTAAAGTCTCACTGGTCAGGAATCACCACCATCCTAACCTGAAGTGAGTTGGAAATGAACTAATATGTAGCTCTTGTCTAAGAGCTTATATTTGGAATACATTGGAATTCTTCTTGGTTGCATTTTGGAACGCACTAGAATCTAAGAACATGGTGCCTTGAAATACTATAGTAAAGTAATTTGAATTTAATTTCTAAATCAATTTTAATATCTCAAATTAGCATACATATGTGATATTTGATCGGATTATTGTAATAAGCCTGTTGGAATATATATTTGAGCCAAAAATAAAGATACTCCTAACCTTGGGTGGGCCACAAGTATAGTGATCATATATCAATGACTTGCCAACATTGTTTAACCATTGGTTTTCATGGTCAATGTTTGGACTGTTGTGATCATTTTATTGATATGATTTTAGTAATGCAACCAATAGTTAGATTTTTTTAAGTATTACAAGCATGTCATGTGTATAGAAGATTAGTAGCTCAGTGACACTTATGACTCTCCTGTCTTTTAAAAGGGGGGGAAAAGGCATGTCGCTAAATGACAGTAAAAATGGTAAGATTTCTGTCACGCCTTCAAATCCGAACACAGAGTGTGCACCCTTAGGCCCAGGCTATGGGGTATAACTAGTGGCAAGTGCACTTTATTCAACTGTCAAACTGTTGATGAGGCAAAATATTATACACTTTAAGTTCTAAAAACATCATTCAATCATGAAATAACCAATTACTTAATATTTTTGAAAACTATCTCCACGGTCCACCCATTTGGGACTTATTAAAAATGTCATCAACTAAAAACAAAACAAAACAACTATGAGTCATAAATGTTTTTATTCAAAGCAACCGTTTCTTCATCGGTTAAGTAATGCCACATATTTTGCCGGCCCTCTATTGGTTCAGCTTTCTGCTTATGTATTGTTTCAGAGAAAACAACATTTCTGCCATCTGTATATGTTTAATTCACACTCATCAGCTGGGATGCTTAGTGAGTGAAACCCATTATAGTTCATATGCATGACAGTTAAAATAGGAACATCAAACCATACTTATTAATATCAAATGTATGCAAACATGTTATGTATGCATGATGCATGGATCAAGTGAGAAGCACATCCACTTACTTGAGTTGGAATCCATAACCCATATCAACCCTTCTAGGGTCGACATCTACCCTTTGGGTAAGCTTCCACTATTGCGTGGGCATCCAGGATGGTCTGGGACACTAGGTACTTAAGTACCTACTAGTCTTCAGGAGAAATTCTCCTGAAAATTCGCATGATGCATGAGAGATGATGCATGTAATGCCTATGTTCAGTTCATGTCTTGTATCTTTATATTAAAGATAATCCACAACTCATAGCACATCTCAACATATGAGAGGTAACACATAATTCAGTCCTCTAACTTCCAATGCAAGACAACAGTTCACCGATGCAATGTATTCCAAATCATATACAGTTATGATAGATTTCAATGACATATTTCAGAGGCAAGCAACCAATCATCACACAACTATTTTAATTGTAGCAAACGAGAATTATGTTGAGGTTACTCACCTGTTAATGGTGATGAAACTCTCCTTAGTTTTTTCAAAAGCTTGAGTTATAATGGAAACTCTAGATTTACAATCAACGTATAACATTCATTTAATACACTTTACTAGATCTTAGTTTGTTTGCTAGGTTCAATGGTAATCATCGTAGAAGGTTTTTCATGGTGGCCTTCTACTGAATATTATATTCTAGGGTGGGGTCCTCATGAGTTGGATCTGCTTCATTTAGGTTTAGTCCACAGATGGATAATGGGGATAAAATACATGTATTAAAATGGTTACAACACCATTATTCCAAGTGGTGTGATCCTTATGAGTGTTAAATTTGCCGCATTTTCGGAAGCATAGCCTAAAATAATATTTGAAACATATAATGATGGTGATGAATTGGGTCAACAAGGTAAGGTCCTAAAATATTCCAATCGTGGTCGTTTCGACCCCTTTGCACACTACTTTCTATGATACCGTCCATCTAATGATTGGATGGGGTTGATCTGTGATATCAGACCCTAAAATATCCTGATAGATCAGATTTTTGGGATAGGTGATCCTGGACATCGATGTGTGTTAGAACTAGAAAAATGCTTAGACGCAGTTTTTCTGGTGTTTTGTTGTTCTGGGGTTCTAAATAATAGAAACATTCGTAGACAATCACAAGCATTCACAAAAGTACACAAGAGAAGAGATATCGCAAGGCGAATTTTATTCCAGAGATCCTGAGATCTTGTACATTCCAGGCCGTGATCTGGCACGAGCCCTTAATTACATCGAATGATCGATGACCCTTGATTAAAAGGCAGAAGACTAGTCAGTGGGGACTATGGTCTCAGAGTTCATGGTCGTAGAGACCTGTATTTGTGTGGTCGTAGAGACCTGTGTTTGTATGGTCGCGGAGACCTGTATTTATTGTGTTTTGTTATGTACTGATCCATCTTTGTACGAGTCAGATGTTTATGTCTCATGTTTTTACCAGATATCCGGGCTGAGACTGTCAAGGTTTTTAACCGAGGGGTGCGACTCTGGGCCTGCGCCCGTCATTTGTGACCGGTGACCGCAGGAAGATCGATCTGCAGTTGTATGTACCTGAGCAGCTCAACCAGCGGATGCCGTTTGGATGGGTAGGGCATTGACTGTTCTTGAAGTGTCAGTCTTTAACAAATCTCGTGTAATAATTTAGAACTCTCTTGGTATGGTTTATCGTGTTAACCATAGTCCCCTTTGCTTAGTCAGGGCCTGAATCCGGGTCATATTATGATAGTACATGTAATGATGATACATCAGTATGATTCTGGGCACTGGCGTCCTCTTTTCGAGGAGTTACTTCGTTCTTCTCGTTGGATCGGATCGGACTCCGAAAGCTTTTATTATACTCATTGGGTAACCCGGATGAGTTATTTGACTACTCCATTGCGTCCGGAATGCCCGAAATATCCAAAATAGGCCCAAACAGGGCTCGAAAACATCATAAAATGAAGATTTAAAGGTGCTAAAATGGACGTTTGGAGTGCTGATTTTTGTGATCCGCTGGCTTGATTTTACTGATGCGCTGGGGCCAATGCGTCCAAAAATGATTGTTAAAAATGTTCTATTTTCCTGATCCGCTGGCCGATTTTTGTGATGCGCTGGGACCAGTGCGTCCAAAAATGACTTGTTTGGGAATATTGATTTATTTGATCCGCTGATGTATTTTTCTGACGCGCTGGGGCAAGTGCGTCCAAAAATGACTTGTTTGGGAATATTGATTTATTTGATCCGCTGAGGTATTTTTCTGACGCGCTGGGGCTAGTGCGTCCAAAAATGACTTTGTTTTTTAACGTGCATTTTTCTGATCCGCTGGGGTATTTTTCTGATGCGCTAGGGCCAGTGCGTCCAAAAATGACTTTGTTTTGGAACGTGTATTTTTCTGATCCGCTGGCCTATTTTGCGATGCGCTGGGGTGTTTTTGTGATGCGCTACTACACTTGTATATTTTTAGGTTCTCCACCAGACCTGCTGGGGTCGGAAGTGGGATTTTTGGTGATCGACAAAAGGGTTTCCGGCGGTCGGAAAAGGGATTCCGGCGATCTCAAAACCCAAAGCTCTCTCCTTCTCTCGGTCCGACTAAATGAGGCGAGGGGGGCTATTTATACCCGAAGTCGGCCAATAGGAGACCGCCACGTGTAGCGCATCGAAAAAATAGGTTGGCACGTCGAGAAAATCACTTGGCGCGTCTTAAAATGACTTTGTTGAAATGCTGATTTTCGGGGTGCACTGGCTGAAAATTCCTGATTTATTGGACGCGCTGAGGGTCAGTGCGTCCTGAAATTCCTGAATTATTGGACGCGCTGGATGATTTTCTGGATGCGCTGAGGGCAATGCATCCTGAAATTCACTTTGTAAAACTGTCTGAATTTCTAGACGTGCTGACCATGAATTTCTTGACGCGCTGACGTACTCGTGTTTTACAAAATTGAGTTTTGCGAAACAGAGGGCTTGCGGGGCCCGCTTTGCGATGGACGTCGATGCACTGGCCCTATTTCTTCATGATTGAGGTAACCCTTCCAAATTTGGAGGGTTCTGATCATGATGACCGGTGGGGTCCACCACTAGCCCAATTTTCCATTTTTTGTCTAGTGTGATGTGTGTTGTGATTTTTGCCACGATTTCCGATGCACTGGCCCTAAATTTAATCAGGTGATGATTCGAACACTCATAATCATTGTTTCGAAGACCTTGACTTTTGGGACCCCAACAATGTGTGGCCCATAATTTCTTAAAAAGTGACTATTCTCATACCTTTTCTGATGGTACAACCCACCTTGACCTCAGATCAGGGCCATTTTTTGTCATGTGCTCCTTAATGAGGTGATAAGAAAAATGAATCAACTAGATTTCACAAATACATTATGGTGAAGTTTAGAAAGTGGTCAAAGCGTAAGAGCCCCAATCGCACTTTTCACTATTTCTTTTGGTATGGCCCACCTGAAAATTTGATTAGGCTGATTTTTTTTTATCACAAGACTTACAATTTTTTGACCAAGAGATTGAGTGGAGTGGATTTCCAAAGGCATCACAGTGGGGCCCATGAGCGTATAAACAATGGACACCTACCAGTCCCACTGTTTCACTTAATGCTGCATATTGGAGAGTCGGATATGGTTTTTTTTTTTTTGCAGCCATAAAACTGGCTGAAGAGACCGATGGACAGCTTGGATTTTTGAAAACACATACAGGTGGGTCCCAAAAGTAGACAACAATCCAAACTCGGACTGTTTCAACCTTGGTTGTCATTATCACTATTGTTTCAAGTGGTGTGAGTCACCTGAGATTCGGATCTATTTCATTTTTTTACGACGACCCCCAAATGATCTGACAAATCATATGGGCGGGGTGGATGTAACAAATACATCACGGTGGGTCCCACTCGTGGGACCCTTATCTCACCTCCCCCTTTAATGATGTCCAACGTCAGTGACGCTGGCTGGTCCAAAATTCGTCCATATATATATATGGAGAGAGAGAGAGAGAGAGAGAGAGAGAGAGGGGGGGTTCACTTGAGATCTATCTACCCGTTGGATCATCCACCTCATTTTGGGTTAAAAGAACCTTAAAAAAATGAAAATAAACATCCCAGTAATACAACATGAAGGCTACCACTAATTCTAACAATGTGACCCACTAGTAAGTCAGATTGATCAGTGCATTTCTGACCCTTATATAGTTTGACCTTAAGGATTCTTATGATCCATTCAAACCAACTCTGGCCTACCTAGATGGTCCCCATCAATCAACTATTCCCTCTTTAAGGGCTGAGATTAAAAATGGTCCACCAAATAGATGAATGAATGGATAACCGACCAGGTTCATTCATTAGCTGGATCAGTATCTACTAAGCTACAAAACAGAAAAAGAAATGTCCAGGCCTACCTGATCTAGGCTCACCAAAATCTCTTCCTTCTTTCTTCTTCTCTCTTTCATTCTCTCTTTTTTATGCTTCTTCTCTCTCTACTCCTTTCTATTTATAGAGAGAGGAATTTTAAATTTTAAAATTATAGTAAAAAGACAAAATTGTTATTTTTGCTAGAGGCAAAACTCAATCCCTGATCTTCTCCCTTCACTAAAAGGCCTTGAATTACTCAACACATATTTCACTTTTGTTATTTAATGACAAATTAATTCATTTAATCCTATTTTATATTCTTAAGAAAATTTTAAATGGCCAGAATTTTTTGGTTGTTATAGCTACCCCCCTTAAAACAATCTCGTCCTCGAGATTCAAACACTCAAGTAATGTATACAATAATTATATTTTAAATTAGTATACTTGTCATATTATCTAGGAAATATGTTCTCATGTGTACTAGTATGTATTTTGTTAAGTACTAATTACAGGTTTTCATCACCCACCCCTCTTAAAAAATGATACTCTTTCCCTTACTTAGAGATGTCAAATAAATTTATAAATATTAAAAAAAATCTAAGTTAGATTTCTAAATTTTACACACATCTCATCAAACTAGTAAGGGGACCCTAAGTGTTAGATCTCTAAGATTTTTTTAGATGTCCTAAAGTGTCTAATTCATACTTATATTATGTATAATCAGAGTATCTCCATTCCAAATTAAGAGAAAATTATGAAAAGACGCTCTATGGGTCAATCAGTAGAACATTATAGTGGACAAACCAGCTTACCATTATTAGTTGCTGTTCCAGCCACTATTATACATGTTTATAAATTTCTGATTTTGCCTAAACTTTTTATGAAAATTTTACTACAAGTATAAATCATCTCTACAAAATTTTATCTAAATCTACTCACAATAGAATTTTTTTAAATTCATACTGTCCAACCTATCTCGAGTTAGACTATTTCTAAACAGTCTGTAAAATTTTGTCGAATCTGTATAATCACTATTGGTTTCAAATTTTCTAACTATTTTTTTAAAACTAAACTTATCCAGCTACAATCAGACTTTGAATCGCCTCGATTAGAAATGTACTTTTATAAATACGAATTTTACAAATAAAACAAATTTTGCTATACATTATTGTTCGGTAAGATAAATGTATAGAGTTATTCATAGCACTGGTCCATTATTTTATAAAATTTATTTTTATACCTAAATTTTTTTGAAGATTTTATTATGAGTTTACTTCTCTTTTATAAAACTTTAACTTATTCTGATAACTACAAAATTTTATAAAATTCATGTAGTCTAATCTATCTAGAATTTGGACCATTTTTTACCATTCTAAAAAGTACTTTAAATCTAAATAATTATAGTCGAATTCTAATTTTTTTGTTATTTTTAATTTAAACTATACTTGTGTGTCCCGTCTTTCGAATCACTTTATTTGGATTTGTACTTTTAAAGTTATGAATTTTACAAGTTATACTAATTCTGTTGCACATCGTTGACTAGCAGGATTTTGTGTTATATAAATTCTCTAAAAATACCCGATTGCTATAAAATGAACTATAAATTAATTGTTAAAAACAATAAAACACCCTGAGTCCATATTAGACTCTATATAAGCAGTAAACATTCAAATTTGCTTCTATTTAATATAGGGATCTCTAATTTTAATTTTTAAGTTCTCCACATTTACAACAATCATTTTGGCAAGGACGTAAGTTTAGTTTCTAAATTTATGGTCTACTAATTATGCATTCAGGTGTGGGGTATATAACTTACAGATCACTCAGTTTTTTAAAGAAAAGCCTCTCTTTGATACTATTATGTCACGCCCCGAAATCTAAACACAAAGTGTGTACCCTTAGGCCTAGGTTATGGGGTATGACTAGTGCACAAGTACACTTTATTCAAATGTCAAACTGTAGATGATGCAAAATATTATATACTCTTAGTTCCAAAAACATCATCTAACCATTAAATAATCAATTACTTAATGTTTCTAAAAACCATCTCTATAGTCCACCCATTTGAGACTTATTAAAAATATCATCAACTAAAAAAAAAAAAAAAACAAAACAACTATGAGTCCTAAACATCTTGATTTAAAGCAGCTACTACTTCCTCCGTTAAGTAATACCATATATTTTGCTAGTCCTCTACTGGTTCAGCTTCCTACCCATGTATTGTTTAAGAGAAAACAACATTTATGTCATTTGTATATGTTTAATTCATACTCATCGGCTGGAATGCCCTGTGAGTGAAACCCATTATAGTTCATATGTATGACAGTTAAAATAGGAACACCAAACCATGCTTATTAATGTAAAATGTATGCAAACATGTTATGTATGCATGATGCATTGATCAAGTGAAAAACACATCCACTTGCTTGAGTTGGACTCTATCAACCCGCATCAACCCTCCTAGGGCCGACATCTACCCCTCGGGTAGGCTTCCACTATTGCGTGGGCATTTGGGATGATCCCTAAGATACCAAGTACTTAAGTACCTACCAGTCTTCATGAGAGATCCTTCCAGAAGTGCACATGATGCATGATAGATGATGCATGTAAAGCCCATGTTCAATTTACATCTCATATCTTTATATTAAAGATAATCCACAACTCATAACCCATCTCAACATATGAGAAGTAACATATATTTCAGTCATTTAACTTCCAATACAATATAACAGTTCACCGATGCAATGTATTCCAAATCATGTATAGTTATGATAGATTCCAATAACACATTTCAGAAGTAAGCAGCTAATCATCACACAACTATTTTAATTACAACACACAGGAATTATGGTGGGGTTACTCACCTGTTAATGGTGATGAAACTCTCCTTACTTTTTCCACAAGCTTGAGTTATAATGGAAACTTTGGATCTATAATCAGCGTATAACATTCGTTTAATACACTTTACAAGATCTCAGTTTATTTGCTAGGTTCGATGGTAATCATCATAGAATGTTTTTAATGATGGCCTTCTACTAAGCATTATATTTTGGATTGGGGTCCTCATGAGTTAGGTTTGTTACGTTTAAGTTTAGTCTGCAGATGGACAGCGAGGATAAAATACATGTATTAAAATAATTACAACACCACTATTCCAAGTGGTGTTGCAATACCGCGAAAATTTGGACGCACGAGTAAGTACACGAGTGCATGTTCACACGTGAAAAATTTAAATTCTAGGATGTGTTGTTCACGCGCATACACACACGTATATACTTTTATACGATTTCTAACACTTTTTAAAGCATTTGAGAACTCAGTATACTTAGCTAAATCAATAAACTGACCCTTAGAATGACCTATCGTGGCTAGACCGGAAGATTTAACCATCCACTCCGATTTCGAATTACGCGATCAATGTAAACCGCCGTACATCATCCTGTATACATGTCTGTCCATAAATATGACCCGTACATTGTGTCCGTCCCAAGGCATATGCTTAGACCAGTGATTACTTGGCCCTATAAACCTGCTCGGGTGCGTTTGTAACACCCTAGGATTTTAGAATAATTTAAATTATAATTTAGTTAATTATTTAATAATTTAAATAAATCGAAATATTGATAAATTAATAATAAATCATCCGTAGGGAATTACTATATGGTCTCTTTATTAAAGTTGCTTAGAATAAACCCTAGAACAACATGGAAGTGATAGATTTTACAAAACTCGTAAATTTATAATAATTACGGAAATACCATTAGTTAAACTTAAGTTATGTGGCCATTCTCAAGTATCATGATTTCGGGCGATCAGTTTCGCGCAAAACTCTATATATCGGTTTTAGGACACGATCTAACCATACACATTGAATTTCAGCCCTCCGATCGTCTTACAAACGCCCAAATCAGAAATTAGACCGTAGGTGGCCCACCTTAACTCGGATCTGTCCCAAGTTTGGTACCCAAGCCCAAGTATTTGTGGGCCACCTTCTGATCGGAGAAGATTTCGTATAATCTTCATGGTGGGACCCAGTGTACGGTGTACACCATCAGCCACGAGGTCAAACCGCGTTTGACTGCGTGCATGGCACAAAGAGGACGCCGTCCGTCTTCTTCTCAATTCATGCAGCGACAACGCTGCCGCTGCCGCTGTGCAAGGATTCAAGCCGTCCATCATGGTGGTCTCCTCGGTGGATCCAAACCGTCCATTTGGAGTGCGCCTCAACCGGTTGTTAGTGGTAGGTAGTCTTAACGTTTTTGGCAGGTTGTGTGGACCACTTCGATTCACCGTTCTAACAAAAGAAACTCAAGATCCACCTCCCTGATGTGCCTGGACCTTTCAAACTTTGTGTGTAGGATCTTGTGGGCCCCACCTAGCTTCCCAACGGGTGGACCGCGTTTCACGCAGGTGCGGACCGGGCGGAGGGTGAGAACATCTTCCTTCTTCTTCGTCGCTGCGACAGCAGCACTCGCTGCCGACCTGGGCGCTCAACGCCATCCATCCGTGGACCCCACATCTCAAATCCAATACGTTCATCTGGTGCACGACCCATCGGAATCCCGTCCATCCAAATCTTGTAGAAGATAGATGTATGCATGGTCCACTCTAAAACGCTGTTCCAGATAAGAATAGCATTGATCCTGATCGTTATTGTGCATGGTCTCCTGGGGGCTGGTCCGTTAAAGTCGTGTGGACCCCACCTAGGTCTCCAACGGTACACATGTAGCTTTTTCTGCAAGAAACGAACACGGGATCCTTCTTCAACTCAAACTCCTTGATCACCGGTTCGGTTGTTTTGCCGCAAGCGCCAGCTATTCAAGTCCGTCTTGGACAGTTCAAACTCGGATAGGGTATTGTATAAAACCCCCCTAGTGTAGTTTTAATGGAAGAGAGACGTAGAGAGAGATAGGGAGAGAGAGAGAAACGAGAGAGAGAGAGAGAGAGAGAGAGAGAGAGAGAGAGGGAGGTGCGTGTGCTGTGAGTGGGGGCTGCTGTAGCTGTGGGTACAGCGTCCCAGTCACAGCAAGGGAGAGGAAAAGAAAAGAAGAAGAAGAAGAAGAAGAAAGAGAAAGAAAGAAGAAAGAAGAAAGAAAAAGAAAGAAGAGAAGAAAGAGAAGAAAGAGAAGAAGACAGAAAGAAAGAAGAAGAAGAAGAAATAGAAAGAAGAAGAAAGAAGAAAGAAAAAGAAAGAGAAGAGAAGAATAAGATAAGGAAGAAGAAAGAGAAGAAAAGAAAGAAGAGAGAAAAGAGAAAGAAGAAAGAAAAAGAAAAGAAGAGAGGAGAAGAAAAAGAGAGGAAGAAAGAAAGGAGAGAAGGAAAGAAAGAAGAAAGAAGGAAGAAGGAACGGAGAAAGAAAGAAGGAAGAAAAAAATAAAGAAGAAGAGATTTCCTCTCTATGCCGAGTCGATTCGCTGAGTCAACTCAAATTCAAGTTGGGACTTGTTTGGAGCTTAGGAATCATCAAACAGTGAGTGATTTATCCCACGTAATTTTCTATGTTAATGTTCTATGTGTTCTTCTTTGTTTACGTTCAAGTTATAAAGACTCCTTCTCTAGCTAGGAATCTAGGTATACTTTTATACATTCTTTCTTATCATGGGATCCTAGATAAGGGATTCACTCATCTCCGATTTTTATGACCTCAAAGGTTCACCTACTAATTATACTTATTGAGTTAATTGTCTCAACTTTTCCTTTTAATGCACGTGTCAGAATTCTACACAATTTGATTTAGTATTTCTTACATAGGATGCCATCAACATTCAACTCTAAATACATGTAGTATTCTTAAGATTTCACATGGTATTATTCTTAAATGTAATGATCGATATCAACGTAAATTTAAATAATACGCAATACATAACTCTTGGAAAAACCTTAGCCAATTGTCAACGAACTAAATTTTACACGATGACCTTCTCAAAATCCCTCGATCCACGATAACTAAAACTAGATAAAGAATTATATGAATG
Source organism: Liriodendron chinense (assembly GCA_003013855.2). Lineage (NCBI taxonomy): Eukaryota > Viridiplantae > Streptophyta > Magnoliopsida > Magnoliales > Magnoliaceae > Liriodendron > Liriodendron chinense. The sequence continues at coordinate 166,391 of PVNU02004036.1, read as the reverse complement.
AAGATGACCCATGCATGGTGTGCTTGTGATTGAATCATTGAATGCATTGCATGCTTGGAAGGTGCCCTCATAACTCATGACATACGCATTCATTATACACTACGGCAGAACAGGAGCATGGTTGATTTGACTCCTGGTGTGCATGGTTGATTTGCCGCCTCGCTGTACCGGTTAGGTGAGCATGGTTGATTTGCGACAGGTTCCTAATGTTCAGTGGCAGCGAGTTCTGGTCGTTTCACTTGTTGAGCATGGTTGATTTGCTTGGTTGGATCAGTGGTGCATGGTTGATTTGCCCACTGGCGTGCATGGTTGATTTGCCGTCTCGTTGTACCAGTTAGGTGAGCATGGTTGATTTGCGACAGGTTCCTAATGTTCAGTGGCAACGAGTTCCTAGACGTTTGTTGCTCTCACACGTATCATAACATACATGACATCATATTCCATTCATAATAAAACATCAGTATATTAATTATAACCTTATCCTCGTATATTTCATACAATTATATCCGTTGATGATTCACGTCCTATCTTTTATTAACTGGAATATTACCTGTGATGGAAATGACCTCACTGGGCTTTTAGCTCACCAAAATCACCACAGTTCTTGCAGGTTTTCAGGAAGGAAAAGACGTAGGCAGAGCAGAATATTCGGATGGTCACGTGTTACTCAAACGCCAACTGTAGTTGAATTATTTTATCTTGTAAAATTTAATGTAATAATATATTAGTGGAAAGGAAACTTTATATTTGGAATTTATTTTAGTTATGCGATGTGTGGAATGGAATTTCAAGGAGTCTATGCTCGAATTTTCAATTCACACCCTGGAACTCGGGCTTTGGGTTATTGTACTCGGGTTACGAATTTCAGGGTGTGACAGGTGTGGTCCTTATGAGTGTTGAATCTGCCCAATTTTCGGAAGCATGGCCTAAAATAATCTTTGAAACATATGAATGATGGTGATAAATTGGGTCAACAAGGTGGGGCCCGAAAATGTTCCAATCGTGGTCGTTTCGACCCCTTTTGCAAACTACTTTCTATGATAGTGTCAATCTGATGATTGGATGGGGTTGATCTTTGATATCAGGCCCTAAAATATCTCGATGAACCAGATTTGTGGGATGGGTGATCCTAGGCATCGATGTGTGGCCCACAATTGCTTAAAAAGTGACAATTCTCACACATTTTTTGATGGTCCGACCTACCTTGACCTTAGATCAGGGCCATTTTTTTGTCATATGCTCCTTTATGAGGTGATAAGAAGGATGAACCAACTAGATTTCACAAATACATTGTAGTGAGGTCTAGAAAGTGGTTAAACTATAAGAGCCCCAATCACACTTTCCACTATTTCTTTTGGTATGGCCCACCTGAAAATTTGATTGGGCTGATTTTTTTGTCACAAGACCTACAACTTATTGTCCAAGAGATTGAGTAGAGTGGATTTCCTAAAGGCATCATAATGGGGCCCACGAGCGTTGAAACAATGGATGCCTACCGGTCCCACTGTTTCACTTAGTGCAACCTATTGGAGAGTCAGATACCGTTCAGTTTGTTGTCTCCAAGCCATAAAACTGGCTGGGGAGACTGATGGATGGCTTGGATTTCTGAAAACACATATAAGTGGGACCTAAAAGTAAACAATAGTCCAAACTCATATTATTTCAACCATGGTTGTCATCATCACCACTGTTTCAAGTGGTCGCGATTCAATTATAATTAAAAGAATGGGAGAACTAGATTATATTCGGCTATCTCTAACAACAGATCTATATCAAGTGTTAAATCCCCCTAACACTCCAAACCATCATCTTATAAGTAATTAAATGTAGGAGGAGGTTTGATCCAAACCATCGAATATCTCAAAGTTGAGGAAGTGGGCCACTGGGTGAGTGCACATGATTAATCTAACACCTCGATCAACCTTTAAGGTCTTTGGATATCAACCTTGTTGTTTTCATCAAAGAAATTTTGGTGGTCTCAGGCCCGATCCATGTAGTGGGCCATGAAGATCTCCACGAAAGATCAACCATAAGAAGAAGATTCGAGAAGCCAACAAGTCCGGATCTAACTGGAGTCCTGTTTTTCCAATACAGGTTGGTAGCTCTGGATCAATTAAGGAGATTTTCATATCCAAAACTATAGCATGAGGACGAAGGATTTAGGATCATCTGGAAAACCCAACGAGGGTTTCACTGCCTCAACAATTTATAAAAGGAGCATCCGAAGAAGAGCTTGAGGCCCTACGCCAAACACATCAATTTAACTTTTAGATTATCTTTTAGTTTATCTTTCCCAGCATAGCATAATCTAGTCTAGTTTACATTATACTGCCTAACGGCTCCCGCTATTGTACATTGGGAGTAGAAGTAATTTTTTGCAACCTTAAGTTGTAGGATCATGATCAACTAAGTCCTAATTTAACTGATAACACGTATACGATCACAACTTATTGGCCAGCCACTTTGATCGCCCGTTCCAATAAATATTCCAAATATTTATCTTTTTCTCTCTCATTTATTTATTTGGTTATTTCATACTTTATCAATTATAATGACCGATACTTTCAAATATTAATGAAATTGACAACGTTCAGCCTTTTTTAATTTATTTGCATATTATTACTCCCTTGATAAAAATTGAACTAAAGCACTAGTGAAAGAACATGGCTTTAAGTATATAGACTCATGTCTATTGTCACAAGGCAAAAGGAATCCATTTGGAAGGGCTAACCCCAACCATTTCACAAATTACCCGAATGAGCCCAAAATTGGTGGTTAAGAGGACCCTGTGTCCAATCTCCAATTTATCCGTCTCAACGTGGGGGAATACCAACGGTTTAGTCAAACTTTGAGTCGTGTAGACTCTAGCATGTCCGATCATCTTACCCATATTCAAAAATTAAATATAGACACTCTATCACATGAGTAGTTTAATTTGATTAAATTGGCAGCAACAATAGCGTCATCAAAGTCCTACTCTCTCGTACATGCCAATCACGGGCATGAAGATTAGACCGTTCATCCAGTGGGTTCCACTGCAAATTGCCATCCAAATGCGCCCTGATTTGTGGACATTTGCCCGTGAAAATTAAACCAGTGGATATTTTTTTTTCTTTTTTAACAATCCAATAAATGTACACCAATCCTAGCCCTGAGAAGACAAAAAAAAAGAAAAAAGGGCGAGGATACATTTACATCAAAAATAGTTATTTGGATAGTTTAATTTGACTAAAATGTCCACCATACACACAATTTCCAAGTACTTTGCAAGTGCCTGTCTATCATCGTCAATTTGTTAGAGCATCAAAGTTGTCTTCCTGTGAATGTCCACATCTGTAGTTTGGTACCGCCTAATCCTGTAATAAACATAGAGACAGCTATCACTTTCTCATGGATGGTGCTTGTTGGGACTGTCGTGTTGTTGCCGTGTGGTGAAATTATTGGAATGAATGCTTTTTACTAAAGCTGTCAACGTGCCAAGCAAAATCAATATTTCGAATAAGCCAGCCAGGTATGTTAGGCCCAGCCAGTTTAAAATCTGGTCTGAGGCCCACCCATTGCTGGAATTACAGTGGCCCGAACCCAAGCAACGAAAATCAATGTTTTGATTTAGCCAGGTTTAACCTGTTTAACATCTGGGTCCTTACTCATGCCTTGGTGGTAGACTTGGAAGATTTTCAACACGAGGTTATGGGTTGGAGTACCCACTGTGGTGAAATTTCACTATGGTGTGAGTGCATGTCTTAAAACAGAAAAAAAAAAAAAAAAAAGGCGGGACCATTGCTAGGCTTACCTTTTCTTTTATATCCGTTTATTTATTTTTATAGCTGGCTTACCTTTTCTTTTAATCGATTTTATTTATTTATTTTTATAGTTACAGGACCCTTTTCATACTCAACACATATGGGGTACTACCATGCTTCTCCCAGGCTCACTGCAGCTAGGGCCTTTGAGGGGCCAACGTGATGTCTGGGTTTTATTCACACTGACCATTTTTTTTTTTTTTATTATATCATTTTAGGTCATAAGCCAAAAAATGAGATGGATCCCGGGCTCAAGCAACCCACGGAGTGATGATTCAACACTTACCATTGAAAACTTTTTGGAAGAAGAAGAGGTTTTGATCAAGCTGAAATTTGTGTTTTCCCTTTGTCCATGTCTTTATGAACAGTTTGGATGGAAAATAAATATCACAGTGGGCTCTAAGAAACTTTCAACCACGAGCATCATTATCACCACTGTGTGGTCCACCTGAACGTTGGATCTGCCTCATTTTTGCAATATGGCAAAATGGATGGACGCCGGGGATAAAACCCACACGTCCAGATGCCCATAGGCAAAATCAGGCTAGCTTGCTTCTCATAAAGCCACACATGATTGTTGAATTGGACCGTTTTCATTTATTTTAAGCAACCCATTCTTTTTATGCGAGGGAGTCACCTAATAAAGTGGGACCAATGACTGATATACTTTTAACTATCCATGTGATAACCATTTATTAGATAGACAGTATTGCTTGATGAATGTAGTTTTAGAGGGAAGATTCCTCACAGTGGGGCCCTCGATTGGATGATCATTATAGCTTTAAATCAATCCAACATGTCTTCCACAATGGTACTGACGATTGAATGACCATGATAGCTTTACATCAATGCGACATTTCTTCAACAATGGGACCCACTATTGGATTCTCATCAGTGCCACGTCTTCCATGACGGGACCCACAATTGGATGGTCATGTTAGCTTTACATCAGTGCCACATTTAGGGGCCATTTGGTTGATGGTAAACGGCTGTAAATGAGTGGTAAATAGATACACACGGTAAAAAAAATGTTTATAGTTGATGGTAAACAATGGCAATTGGAATCAATGGAATGGGATGGAAATGTGAATTTAAGTCCTTTCAAAAGTAATTGTCAAAATTTATATGATTTTAAAAAAGTGGGCCCACTTTTATAGCTCACTAGGAGTTTAAAATTTCCTTACTTTTGGCCAAAGTATACATTTCAATGAGCTTATTGCAATCAAGAATTTATATGAGAAAATTCTTCTTAAATATTAAAGTTTTTACTTTTATAGGTGAGGGTGAAAAGACATTTTTACACATGGAAATGGGTTGCAAATGGGCTGAGCGGATATGCGGCCCCACAAAATTCCTGAAATCACGTTGCAGTCTCTCTCTTTCAAAAGGCCGTCGTTGTCGTTGCCTCCAACGCCACTTCGAAGGGCCGCCTTAGTGTATGTATTGTATATCCACATTGTCCATCTATTTTTCTAGCTCGTTTTAGGGCATGTCCCCAAGACTGAAGTTGATTCAAATCTTTGGCAGACTGCACAAGGACCATTAAAAACTTCTTGTTGACAACAAAAGTTTTGGATCAAGCTGATTTTATGCTTCCCCTTCATCTAGGTCCATGTGATCTTGTCAAATAGTTGGATGGCAGATAAACATTATGCTGGGCTGCACCAAGTTTTAAATGGTGGGTTTTTAATCGCCACTATTTATGATGTGTGCTCCACCTTAGAGTTGGATCTGTGCTCATGCCCCAAAATGAGCTGGCAAAATGGTGGATATACAACACATACATCAAGGTGGGCCCACAATCATGGCCCAAACTCAGTTACCTAGACGATCAAATGAAAGAGCTTCTCTGCTCAAATGGATCGACTTCATGAGATGGGACCTACCTTTTCATGTTTTCAAAATCCACTCCAGCCTTTGGTGCGTGACCTCATTTTAAGCGTTGGTATAAAAAACCCAGCCCCATCTGTGATTAATGTGGACCATACAATTGGAAACAATATACAGGGCAATGCCTACCTTCCAAACTGTTTTGCTCGGTGTGGCCCACCTGAATCATGGATTGTCATGAATTTTGGGACCTGGGCCTAAATTTTTCTTGGCATCTAATGGATCGAGTCGATTTAAGAAGACCATCATAGTAGGCCTTGTAAAAAATTAACAGTGGATGTCTCTCTCTTAACTTTTCCTTGGTCCGGCCCATCTGAATCATCAACTAGTGATTTTTTGGCCTTGAGCCTAAAGTGGGATTTTACATCTAATAGTCAGAGTGGATTTTACATACACGTAATGGTGGGCCTCAATGTGCATCTAGATTTTTTTTAAAATTTTTTTATAACATACTAAAAAGCCCAAATCACTTTGAAAATAGTTGTGCAGCCAACACCCTGCTAAATTTTGGCCAGGTCTACCCTGATGTTGATGTGAAATCCACTTCGACCATTAGATGTATAATCCAATGTTAGGTGCATGGCCACAAAAATCAGGTTGACCTGTGATTCAAACGGGCCACACCAAAGGAAACAATTGGGAGAGAGACATGCACTGTTATTTTTTGCAAGGCCTACCATGATGATTATATGAAACCTACTTCACTTGTTAGATATCACATAAACATTTATGCCTGAGGTTCAAAAGCTAGGACAATCTATAAATCAGGTGGGCTCCACTAAAGGAAAAAAATTGAAATGTGGGCATCACTTTGCACACTATTTCCAATCTTATAGTTCACCTAAATGATGGATAGAGTTGTTTTTTCATACCAACACCTAAAATTAGGTCACATAACTAGTGATCAAATTGAATTTAGGAAATACAACACTTTGGGTACCATATAGCTTTCAAATTTTCACAAGCATAATTGCTTTCGCAATTGAGATTTTCATATCTTCTATGTAAAGGGTAAATTAGGCTTTCCAGTCTTTACTCGTATAATGAGATTAATGTTTGGATAAATATAGAAAACTAAAAGATGTTTTTAGAATATTATATACTCATGGAAAGTTTTGGGGAAAAACCTAATATAATTATCATGTCAAATGTCACGTATGCTAACTTGGGCATTAAAAATGATTTACTTAATGCATTTCAGTTACAGGCATTCAAACGTAGCTTCTATATTCTGGTATATTCTAATTATAGGCACCCAAACAAAATTGGATTCCATTTACCACGTAATTTAGATTTCAATGTATTTCAATTATAAGCATTCAAACTATCCCTTATGACTGGTTTGGAAGCTTAGATTTGGAATGCATGGAAAAATTACAATTACATTAGAATCAAGGTGATTCTAAATACTTAGTTGTGTTCGGTTGAAATACACTAGAATCCAAATCGTGTATGCACGCCTACATGTACATGTGATACTTAATAGAATGATTATAATAAGCCCATTGAAATTATAAAGTTTGAAAATTCTAAGCCTTGGGTAGACTAGAAATATAAGGATCACAAATAAGTAATTCACTAATGTTTTCTAATTGTTCATTTAGATGTCCAACATTTGGATGGTTCAAATTATTATTATATTGATGTGATTTTAATATTGCAGTCAATAATTAGATTTATTTGATGTATTATCAGGCATGCCATATGTATAGTGGATTTGTAGCCCAATGACACCTTTATTATACTTACACCTCTTTTGCCTTTATAAAAGAGCAAAAAAAAAAGATATTTCCTTTAGATTCCACCAAAATCATAACATTTTGCTGAGATTTTAAAACACACAAAAAAAAAAAAAAAAAAAAAAAAACAAACAAATAGTATTTAAAATACCTTTGATTTGATTTATTATCAAATTCAGTCATCCTAAATGCAGAAGGTAGCTACTCAGATTTGAAATTCACATTAACCCCCTAATCCAAGGTGCCAAATGACCCCTTAAGCCCGAAGCCTCACTGTAAATTTTGAACGATTCAAAGCTAGCATACTTGGCCCAGCTGGATTTTTTACTAGAAGAAAATCATATATACTTCCCAAAAAAAAAAAAAAAAGAAGATGCAGGGTGGGATGCATGATATTGAGGGTGGGATGCATGATCTGCAGCCAGTTAAAAATTGCAAGTTGAGGGCACTGACACAAAATGAAATGTTTAAATTATTAGTATCATTTTAAATGTATGATGATAAAAAAAAATTTTGAACTTATCTTCTTACCTGACCAGCAGATTGATGGACATTAATTCGACGGTAAAAAGTGAAAACATCCAATCCAATCTCCATGAATGTGACGTTAGGTTTTAAATATTAAACCGTCTTTGGACTGTGACTCAGCAACAGCTGTTTCCACAATTGAGATGTCTAATTTGAATTAGTACTTGATGCGTTTATAATCTATTAAAGTGCATGTGTATCAAGCATCATACCCTGCCAGAGTATCAAATGAATCCTGGCTTTGACCTACCCTTCCTCGTGTCCACCTTCTTCACTTGCCCTACTTTGTCTCCACCATCCCTTTCATTGTCATTCTCCCAACACTCCACCTCTCTCCCACAGTCCATTTCGTCGACTGTCTCTCTCTCTCTCTCTCCCTCAAATCCACCTCCTAAGACAGCCACCTCCGACGAACCTCATCACAACCCACCATTGATGGGTGTTTCCGAACCTCAACGCGATATCCAAGAAACCATTTGAAACCCACGTTGGATCGAAGAAGAAGAAGGAAGGAAGAAAGGTTTTATGTATGTTGCCTTTTTTCCCCTCCTTCTCAGCTAGATAACTGATTTTTTTTTTTTTTCTGGATTCTGGTGTGTTGGGATTTGGTTTTTGTGATCTTCGAATGATACATGTACATGATCCACTGGGGCTATTCAGAAAGAATGGCTGATGTTGAACTGTAGAGCTGTAGGATGATTTTCTTAAATCCACTGATATGAGTTTGGATTTTTTCTATTTTTGATGAACTTCATTAGTACATGCATCGTGAAAGCTTGTCTTTTTTTAGCTGATTTGTGTTTTATGTGTTGTCTACTATTTTGATCTTGGTTCTTAGAGTTTTATAGAGTGACTGCTCTGATTTTGTCTTTTTTCTTAATTTTTACTGAATTTCTATGTATTTATCACGAAAGAAATGATGGATGTGCATATTCCTGTAAGATTGTAAACAATGCCGCTTGTTATCTGGGGTAGAAATCTACCATTTCTGGTTTCAAATTTGTAAAGCATGCGGTACCCAAATAACTTCTTTTTCCACTTTATGAATTCGGTGGATGTTTGTTTGGGCAGAAATCGAACGCCGCCTAGATACACTATGGTTTTCCTCTCCTGTTGATTGACCTGCATACAGTCGATGTACTCATCTCGCTCGCATGCCTTAATCCAATCATGATGTGGATGGGTCAAGGATCATGATGAACAGAATCAATAGATAATCTTAACTTCCTGATTGGTGGCCATAAACAGTTGGTTAACATGAAACATTTTGTTAATGGTCCAAATTCAATTTAAAAATGTAGTTAATCAGTGGTTAGGATTATCCGGTCAATCTGATCTTAGGGCCATCTACAGTGGGCCCATATTTGGACAGTTAGGATCAAGCACATGCCACGTCAAGTTGTTGCATGCATGTACATGGATTTTACACTCTGCCATCGTAACAGACTAACAATTAAACACTCTCTGAATAATATTTTGGTAGTTCAATTTATAATCTTGTGATTCAAATTTCACTCTCAATTTTTGCATGTGGCGAGTGGAATGTAATGGTAGTTTAACTATTATATGCAACAATGAATAATATGATCCTCAGATTGAGGAAATGTGTGGTATCCTCAACCTTAGTGTCTGTGCAAGTGGAGCCCATGTTTTGGTGATAGTTGTTGGTCTATTGGGGCCGATGGTGTTGGGGTCCACTTGGGTGGACTATGTTAAAAAAACCATTACTTAGATAAGAGCCCACCAATCTTTGCCATTTTCATTTAATGTGGACCTGTGCTGGGTTTTTACTTCTTAACCATCTATTTGCAGGTCATCGACCAAAGAGTGTCCCATTAGGTAAACTCTCAGTCCATGATCTGTGCACTATGTCACCCTCCAATATCAATGGTCTAAATCACCAAACAAAGGGACCCAATTGTATAGACCAAAAGCATGGATACTAGACTTGTCTGGAGACTGGGGATCATATAATTCATAAAAGATGCTACTTCCATCCAGTTTTATTGTGTGTGTGTGTGTGTGTGTGAGAGAGAGAGAGAGAGAGAGAGAGAGAGAGAGAGAGAGATTTTCTCCAAATTTTCTCCTAGGAAACGGTTCTCATGAGAACCCTTTGAGAACTCATCTCATGTGATGTGTATATGCAATCTAGGCCACATAGGCCCTTCATCTGGCTTGGATGAAGGGTTCGGCAAAAAATCACATTGTTTTGCAACTTAGGTGGGTGCAAATCAAGGGTGGGAATTCCCTCCTACTTTGCAATGGTCCACTGAATTTTTGGATCAGGCTGACGTTTGGGCCCTAGAGGTATCATAAGGAGACTCATCTTGTGGGCGGTTCAGATTTTTTGTGCTCATCCTCTGAGATGAGTCTCAAAGGGTTCTCACGGCTTCTCATGAGAACTAGTTCCTACGAGAAAATTTCTTTCTGTGTGTGTGTGTGTGTGTGTGTGTGTGTGTGTGTGTGTGTGTGACTTGGACATGGATGCGTGTGTTGGTCTCTGACACACACAAGGTGTTAGTCACGGTAACCTTAGAGAACTTAACATTTCTGTATTTGGGGCAACCTGGTTATGGAATTAATGAGATAATGACGTTGAATCGCGAAGAATTAAACAAGAATTACATTCACAAGAATATTTGAGTAGAGAGGGAGAAACAACTTTATTAATATCAAACTTCTTCTTAAAGTGCTTAAGAACCCCTCCCCCTGTTATTGTCTCTAAGTGAATCCTTAATGAGAATTCCCCCGACTAAGAGATTGATTTCAAATCAATCATTGTTGAATTCATATCAATCTAGTCTATAAAAGATGGTAAAAGCCTAAGAATATTAAAAGTAAAACTAGAAAATCCTAATTACATAACCTTATATAGAAAATCCTAATTACATAACCTTAAAAAAAATCTTAATTACATCTCTAAATCAACCCCATATTTTCAATTTCATCAATTACATTCCTCACTTATCTTCAATTATATCAATCACATCCCCCTCATATCTTCAATCACATTAGTCCCTTACATCTTAAAAATTGTAAATTGTAAACCTTGATTTAGGCCCACAAATCTATAAATAAACAATTCAAAATTCAGCACATGTTGGGCCCTATTGTGTGCTATGGGCTTAAATGGGTTGGGCCCTATAGTGGGCCTAGATGGGTCGTGGGCTTGCATCATTCCCCTCGGGTTGGAACTTGGAAAGAACTTGACTCCGATGAGTTGGACGCCTCATACCAGTAGTAGACGTTCATATCTAGTCTTTTTAATTCGTTGTTCGTAATCCATGTGCATTCAAAATATGGCTTGTTCTTCCATTTCACAAAGTATTGTCTGTATTGTTGAGTGTTAGCAGTCTTCATTCACAACCCTTGTTCAAATTCTTTCTTCTTTTTTTTAGGGGGCAATTTATCCATATTGACAATGGCTTCATCTTACGCATCAAATGCCTCACCATGGTACTTGAGTAAATCCACCACATTGAAAGTCGATAAGATATCTAAATCATCTGGCCACTCGATTTCATATGCATTGGCACCCAACTTCCTCTTGGCTAGGCATGGACTAATCTTCTTAGACTTGAGCTTATTGTAAATTTCTTTCGAGAACCATTCTTTGCAGAGATAGACAATAAGTAAGTTACCTTCTTTATATATCTTCTCACGCTAATGTTAGTTTGTAGCTTCTAGGTGCCTGGTGGTGTTGTCTTCAATCTTCTTCTTTATTTGAGCTTGTAAGTCTTGGACGTGCTTTGCGAAAGCATCAACATCTTTGCGTTCTTGTTCTTGCACCGACAATAGTACTAAGTCAAGTACATGACATGGACTTCTCCCATTTACAATCTCATATAGGGATTTTCCGGTAGTATGACTTACTAAGTTATTGTAGGCAAACTTCGCTCGAGATAGAATTGAAGCTTAGTCTTTAATTGCTTCGATAAAGTGCGTCAGAAGTGGCCCACAAATTTCAAATCACCATCCAAAGTTATTGTTTTCAATACCTCGTTAAGTTGCACAATTTCTATGAAAAATATGTTGGCGATATGCATAGCATCTATAGATCATGATTACCCTCTTGCAATCGTAACCAACAAGCTGGATTGATTGGACTCAGACCATGCAAGTTCATTAGTTCCCTGCATATTTTCAAGAATGAAATGATTAACAATCGAGATGTTGGATAGATGAAAGATGAGTACTCGACTGTATTTTATTAGTCTGTTGCAAGTAACTCCATATTGTTGGATGCGGATGTTACGATTACAATGGTTTAATAGCCTAACTTGACATGTTCCAGCAGTCATGGGGCTTTTAGCGTTGGTTAGGTTCTTAGCAATTGGTATCAGAGCCAACACCACGTCCTATATTTGAGTTAAGGAAGGGGCGACTTGTGGAAAGGCCAACCTGGACCAGAGTGAAAGCTGCCATGGTGTGGATAGGGTTACGTGGACAACTAGAGTGCAACTACTATGAGTTAAAAGGGCTACTTGGAAAAGAGGCTAGGCTAGCGTGAGTGCCACCACAAAGTGGGTCATTGCGGACTGTGGTGGAATGTTGTGATCCCAATGGTATAAAAGCATAACTTGACATGTTTCATAAGTCCTAGGATTTTGGTGTATTGGTTAGGTTCTTAATAGCGGATTGGGTAATGGCAAAAACCCTAACCCTTATAGTTGTTGAGAAATCGATTGTAGAAACTCCTAGCTATTGAAAAATCGATTGCAGTTTATTTCCAATAGAGTTAAGTCTGTTGTCAATTGATTAGGAGGTGCTCCTAATGTCCAACATATTAAATGGCACCGGGTTCATTGTTGGTAGCAATTTTAATCGCCAATTATTGCACACAGACATTATATATCTGCAACTTGCGATTGAAGGTAGAGGCAAACATTTAAGGCAAAAAGGGATTTTATGAACAATAATAGTTGTGGACTCATTTCAGTCAAATATTCTTATCTTAGTAAACGGATCAACGTTCAAAATGTTGATTGTCTGGTCAGTGGACGTCGTAACTAATGACGATGGTACTAGAAAATTGTTCCAATCAATACAATTGATTGAATCACTCTGTTCAACAAGTGTACTAAATAGGTTTAAAGTCAGTATTAATATCATAGATCGCGACTGCTCTTTTGGAATCGCAGCTAGCAAGCTGGGATTGGTTGGAACCGGACTATGTAAGGTCGTTAATTCTCTATATATTTAAAAAATTGAAACGATTGCCAATCGAGGTGTTAAATAGATGAAAGATAATAACTCGATCATACATCATAAGTTTGTGATAAGCAACTCTGTACTGTCGGACGTGGATTGGGTATTGCCCCCGCTTGGACGTAGCTCTGTTCGGACCTTATGTGGTGGGATTTGATTGGACGGCAGGCCGCTGTAAGTGGCGGGGCCCAGTTGAGTACGTACTCGACCGAATAACTTTCAAACATGCTTTGCGTGGTTTGGTTTCTCAACAGCCAGGAGGTAAGAGTGTTAGGGTTTCTACAATCAATTTCTTAATAGTTTTAGGGTTAGAGGGTTAGGGTTTTTGCAATCGTTTCTCATTAGCTATGGGTTTAAAGGGTTAGGTTTTTTGTAATCGATTTATCAGCGGTTAGGGGGTTAGAGAGTTAGGTTTTCTGCAATCGATTTCTCAACATTTAAGGGGTTAGAGGGTTAGGTTTTTTGCAATCAATTTCACAACAGCTAGGGGGTTAGAGGGTTAGGGTTTTTGCAATTGAGTTCTCAGTATTTAGAGGATTAGATTTCTACGGTCCCACCAATATGTAGAGATGTTATCCTTCATTACGGGGTTCAACTGTCGTTTTGTCAAGTTCTCTGCGTTTGATGGCCATTATCAGATGCGGATTGGGAATTGCCCTCGCTTCGATGAAGCTCTATCCGGAGCTGACATGGTGGGGTTTAATTGGATGGCAGAGCACTTTTAGAGATGGGCCCATGCAAAGCATGTTTGAAAGTTGTTCAGTCGAGTACATACTCGACCGAGCCTTGCCTCTTATAGCGGCCTGCCGTCCAATCAAACCCTGTCACGTAAGGTCTGAACAGAGTTCCGTGCAAGTGGGGCAATACTCTATTCGCGTTCGACAATATGGATTTTCTTGTCACAGACCTATGATGTAGGTCGAGTTCTTATATTTCATCTATTAAATACCTCGATTATCAATTGTATCATTTTTTTAAAATATGTGGGGAGTTAATGGACCTTGCATTGTTCGAGTCCAACCAATCCCAGCTTGCTAGCTGCAATTCCGAAGGGGCGATCATGATTTATGATATTAATACTAACTTTAAACCTATTAGTATACTTGTTGAACATAGTGATTCGATCAGCTACATTGATTGAAACACTTTCTTAGTGCCATTGTTATTAGTTACTGCGTTCATTGACTAGACAATCAACGTTTTGAACGTTGATCTGTTTATTAAGATCAGAACATTTGACTGAAATGAGTTGGCAAGCTATAAATATATGATATTCGTGTGCATCGACAATGATTGAAATTGCTACCAACAATAAACATGGTGCCATTTTCTGTTGTTGGTTGAATCATAGATTTGATTGCATTATCAATGCTATTGAAGAGGCGAATTACATTAATACGTAGGACATCAAGAATACCTCGCAGTCAATCGACTGTAGACTTGCCTCCATTGGAATGAACATAATGGATGCCTCGCATGCCATCCGAAAGGTGATGTATTCTCGTCAACATGAAAACCACATAGTGGCCTGTTCCAATAATGGTGAGGTCGCTATTTGGGATGCCTTGTACAATGCTCGTTGTTGAAAATTTATTTTTCTGCAAAGGGGACATATTTGGTGGTGAAGCCTTGTTTAGATTGCTGAAAGGACCATAGAAACCAGTAATGCTGCAATTAATATGCTTAATTGTTTGAGATTTGCTAAGCCCAAACATAGGCAGAACCCTATCCATCTACACGCAAGCATGTGCTGATATGGCACACTTGGGTGAGATTTGAGGTTTCCACCAAGCTTTCCACAAGTTTTACATCTTCCTGGCCTAAAAACCAGGCTGTTGCACTACTCGTGCGAGCCACTGAGCACCAAAAAGGGATACTATTAAAAGAAGGAAATGCTAAAGTTGTTTAGCCATCAACTTGTCTTGTGCATTGGGGCCACACATCTGAGGATTGAAGTACCGTGTTTCTAAACCAGAAGAAATAAGTCATATAATCAGTGAGGCCTACCTGGTGGAATGCTTAGTTCTTGGCGTCTCACGCACATTTTCTATATTCGAATTTCACATGCCGTAGCTTGTAAATGGGCAATATTCTACTTGTACAGGGGCCTAGCAAAAACCTCTAGGTTTGTCTTTGCAGGAAGATCTTTAAGCCTTTCCTTTCACCTTTTTAGCTAAAAGAGTTCTAGTATCTTGTA
This sequence comes from Liriodendron chinense, assembly GCA_003013855.2. Classification (NCBI taxonomy): domain Eukaryota; kingdom Viridiplantae; phylum Streptophyta; class Magnoliopsida; order Magnoliales; family Magnoliaceae; genus Liriodendron; species Liriodendron chinense. Next base: position 151,026 of record PVNU02004036.1, on the reverse strand, counting down.
AGAGGCTGGATCAATACAATGCTTTGTACATTAAGCTTGATTTACAAATTGCAGATAATGCACTTAGACACACTTACATCATGTACTTAGCTTAAATGCACTTACATGAACTTAAATGCATGTAGATGTATTTCTATGTTAAGCTTAAGTTATAGAGCTTTGTAATTGATCTGGGCTTGTTGTGAAAAGTTTTAACTTCTTTGTGAAAATCAAACAGTAGGCGCTGAGCTTTCCCTCATAATTAATATATGAATATAATATGTATGACATTAGCTGTTCAATGCATCATTTTGAAGTTTTTACCCTCATTCCTCTGTTGCATTCCAGATGAATAACTATAGCATGTGCAAATGTCCATTTTGATGGTTTATTTTGAGAGGGAGGGTGAGTAAGGCGGGCCCACAACTTCCCTTTCACTTAGGTTTGGTTGGGTGAAGTCAAGGGAGAGAGAGAGAGAGAGAGAGAGAGAGAGAGAGAGAGAGAGAGAGAGCTGCATGCAGGAGTTTCCCTTCATATACCTTTGTTTGTTGGGTTGGTTCATGTTGGTGCAAACGAGCACCCTATTCTCAAGAACAATTGAAGCTTGCTCCTATGGCATTGGTTTGTTATACTACAAACTTATTTATAGTTTTTTTTTTTATTATTATCCCAAAAAAGTGGAGTAAAAGAGTATAGCCTTGAATAAAAAGGAAATTGGCAAATCCTAAACAGTTTTTTTTTTTTTTTTTTTTAATTTATAGTTTGTATGCTGGGTGGTAATATGAGTACAAAATCCAATCTCACAACGGCAGGAGAATGCTTAAATCAATCAATCTCATATAGCAAGATTTTGTTGAATTATTGTTAGCGATTGGTCATGGGGTACAACTACGGTTGTCAAGGAACTTGTTTCCTGTCAAAGGAACTGATCAATTTCTGAAAACTGCGATATTGAAGCACTGATTTAGCTGGACTGCTCTTGGGTGATGAAATTGTAGTCCTCTCCAAACGACCCCTTAGCTTTCCATTGTCATTCTCTTCCAGCAAGGAGATTTTGGAATTTTAGCTGTAGTAGAGGGATGGAGGTTTTTGGGTGAGAGAGGTTTTTGTTTTTTTAGGCTAGAGCTGGGTTAGAGAGAGGAAATGCAGAGAGGGGGTGGTTAGGCTAGAGAGGGGTTAGAGAGAGAGAGAGGCTTCTTGATGCGGGGGTATCTTGGTGTGACTCCAATGATGCACCGTATCTCCACACCGGAGGTGGGGTGGCCCATGAGGTGGGGCTTGAGAGATGCGGGATGGCCACGAGGTGGGACCCATTGTGGGACCATGCGATTCGGGGATCTGTGTGACGCTGAGGGTTGCCCACGGGGAGGAATCGCCTGGGTTTGCCTGGGAGAGCCAGAATATAGGGATAAATCGGTACTCCCCCAATAGCTATGAAGCTTTTGGTGTGTTGGCCGGTTGTTTGCTAACAAAGTGGTGTCAGAGTAGGAGCTCAGGGATCAAGTTTTCTCATCGGTGTGGCTGGATGATGCGAGGGCATCTTGGTGCGACTCTAAGGATGCACTGTATCTCCACACTGGTGGTGGGGTGGCCCACGAGGTGGGGATTGTGAGATGTAGGATGAGTTTCCTTACCGATGTCGGTGGATGATGCGGGGGCATATTGGTGCGGCTCTAAGGATGCACCGTATGTCCACACTAGGGGTGGGCTTTCTGGCTCACGAGGTGGGGCATGTGAGATGCAGAATGACCTTAAGGTGGGACCCATTGTGGGACTGTGCGATTTGGGGATTTGAGGACCCGTGTGGCGTGGGGGTTGCCCATGGGGGAGGACTCGCCTGGGTTTGCCTATGAGAGCCGGAATATAAAGATAAATCGGTACTCCCTCAACGGCTCTGGAGCTTTTGGCATGTTGGCTGGTTGTCTGCTATCACTTTTGTAGACTAAAAGATGAGAGAGGACTTTGTGTGTGTGTGTGTGTGAGAGAGAGAGAGAGAGAGAGAGATGGTGGTCATATATGACATTTTATTTTTACATATATGGATTGATCTGAGTCTGGCTGGTCGTGGGCAACTCTTTGGAGTTTAAGTCTCACCCATATGTATCGTCCCACCCTATTCGCCTCCACCCACCATTCTGAAAGTCTACCAAAGAATGTTGACAAACAATACCTACAAATTTGAAGTGATGACATCCTCACGTTATTGTTATTGTTTCTTTGTCATATTTGACTATATGCATGCCTATGAGAGACCTTGTATGTGTTGGCAGGTCCACTTTTCTCAACCAAATTCACACATTGTGGAGACATCCAAAGCAATTCCTTCTTAATCTTCCGGAAGACTACTCTTGTATAAATCCATTCTAACTTATTATCCATATCAAATGCAGTTATTTCTATAAGATCTTCATAAGTGAGACAATCTCCCTCTAATTCCATTGCATGATATTTTTTGCTTTCTCATACCCTAGTAAAAATTGAAGAAGGGACGAGCAATGATTTACATATCTATCAATAGTGCATTCAGGCTTTCGTTTTTTATGTAGTCAACATTCTTACAAAGAAGGTATTCTTAAGTAAGAATCACATGTGCCGAATATTGTACATCTGATTACGCCAATCAATATTTTGAAGTTTGAACCAATTCATTTTATCTGCCCATGCTTTTTAAAAATCTTCAATTGTCTGTCTTATGTAGACATCTATATCATTCGCTACCGAATATACGGCCACCACAACGTAAATTCCCTAGCTTTTCAGGTACTTGTAGTGTATGCCATGTGTAGAACCTGTGCACTGTATTTGGAATACATTTGCAACAACAGTTGTGATCACTGAATCTTGATTGGTAATTGTGGCATTTAGATGCTTTTCACCCATTACCTTCAACCAAGTTTGGAATAACAATGTGAAATCTCCTATACTTTCCCCAAATAATAGCCTGATACTGAATAAAGTTGATTGGTTATGGTGGTTCACTCCAATGAAAGTAGCAAATGACATATCATATATTCATATTAGTTGGTCTCTTATGTGGTATCAAAGCATATCAAACTCTAAATGCTTGATAATCTAACTTGAAATACAATTAACCAAAAAACAGGATGCCACTCTTGCTTTCTTATCAACTTGTACTGGAAAAAAGGGATCTTCTGACTTGGAAAAAGTATTGACGAACAGCATAAGTGTAATTTCCATGCCTTGAATCTCTTTCCTAGAGCATTTCTAAAAGAACCAACACCAACATCATTTAAGTCATATATGAAATCTAAATGTTAGCCTCACACTTTTCTATGAGAATGAAGAACATGAGATTTCTTTAGGGTCAAACACTTGTGACAATGTTTCTCAACAAGCTTTATGACAACCCCTTTAGCTTTTCTTTTAATGGTAACTTTTAAGTTTTGCAACACAACCCACTCTGCTGCTTCGTTTATGGGCTCTCTAACAATCCATGTTCTGTAAGAATTTCCATCGCTTTCCCTCTTGGGGACACAACAACCTTCGAAAATATATAGCACCATTGGGATGTGTTCGTATTTGGTTCTTTCGAATATTAAATCCACATCTTTTCACATACGCATTATAAAAATCCGTGGCTTAATTGTTTCAATATCAAATACTTTCCAACGCAAGGTTCATTCCTTTCAGGTCCTGTTGGTACGAACTCTGTTTCAGGCATTCCTACTTCAGCCAATACATTGTCAAAGATGCTTATCGATCATACAAGATTTATATCCCATTTACTCTTTACTAGCTTTGCCATTGGTGTAGTTTATAGAAATTTGCAAAGGTTGCATCCTTCAATCTAAGTCTTCCTCTAAACATGATATTTGCTACTCTGTATTTGAACTGTTGTCTTGGTCATACACGTGCTCATAATGTTCCATAATTCATGTCACTACCTAAGGAATTTAAATCTCATATCAATATCTTTATGTGGTACCCACCCAAGTAAATGGATAGATAAAAATTCCAAAGGTGTGGCCATCAATTCAGTGGTTTGGGATTTTTGGTAAACCTTTTGAATGATCCATATTATCCAAAAAGTCCCCCAATTGAAATGTCCAACTAGCTGTGAGTGAACATGTGTCAAAGATCTTGGCCGTTGATCAAATATGGCCCACCCTTGGGACTAAATCGGATCACTGGGTGTTTACATTCTTAACCATCCAATAAATTTCCACTAATCTGACAGTAACATAATCAAAGATGTTCTCAAGTTGATAGGCCCTACTCATCAAATTAACGGTTTGGGATTTTGGGCTCTCCCTTTGAATGGACCAGATTGCCTGATAAGGCCCCAAAGGTAGCCCTATCAACTGAACGGTTTGGATTTTTGGGTTTACCATTTGATTAGTCATGCTTGCGCACAAAAGGAACCACATTAAATCCACAGTTTGGGGACTCATAGGCCACTAATGCCAAAAATAAATAAATATAACTGACCTCTCACCTCCTTTCTTCCTCTTTGCTCTTGGGGCCCACATTGATGTATGTGTTTTATATCTATGCTGTCCATCCATTTTGCCAGCTCATTTAGGGCATGATCCTAAAGAATGAAGCAGATCCAAATCTGAGGTGGGCCACACTATAGGAAACAATGATGATCGAACTATTAAAAACTTCCTAGGGCCCACCATTATTGCCAGGTCACACAGACTTGGATTAAGGGAAATCACATATCAGCTTGATCCAAAACCTTTGTGGCCCACAAGAAGTTTTTAATGGTGGATATTTAATCACCACTATTTCTTATGGCATAGTTTCTTGAGATTTGGGTCTCGTTCATTTTTGGGTTCATGCACATGCCCTAAATTGAGCTGGCAAAATGGATGGATGACGTGGATATACAACACATACATCAAGGTGGGCCCCACGGTCGTGAAGCTCCATTCGAAACTAATGGTTGTATTGGTCTGATATATCCTAATATACAGAGGCAATACGGGGGTTGATACAATCCTGACATCCTGTATTGGTGGTGAAGGCTTCAACTTTCAATGCACAAAATCGGATTTGCATAACATAGGTTCGATTCCCCGAGTCACCCTTGACTCAGAGTCGGTCGGGTCCAACAATAAGTTGATCTGGGTCTAATGCTTGAACCCATTGGAGACGGACTCGGTCCTAGAGTTCAATACAATTACCAAATGGGTAGGGTAAATGGTTTTCAGTCTTGTACGACTTGCCCAAATGGACTCGAACCTTGTTGGACCTAATCCGGTTTTATACCCAGAGTCACCCCTGACTCAGGCTAGATGGGATGAGTCAGAACGGAACCAATGAGTTGATCTGAGTCACTAGTCATCTAACTGAGGCTCTCAAAATCAACCTGATCTGACCACAACCCAATTTTGGAGTCCAATCTGGACCATCCTAAAATGGTTCCGAGTGGAACCCATTTGAGTATTAACCAGTAAGCCCGCTTCTTCTTTGTAAAAGAGAGGTGATCCATTTGAAATTTAAAAAAATAAAATAAAATGGGTTGGATGGCAAATAAACATCATGGTGGGCCCTTGGAAGGTTTCAATGGCGGATGTCATTACGTCATTATCCACTTTCTATGGTGTGGTCCACTTGAGCGTTGGATATGCTTCAATTTTGGGTTCATACCTCAAAATGAGCTGACGACAAAATGGATGGAATGCGTGGATAAAACAAATACATCACGGTGGGCCCCACAGAGTCTGGTCACTAGGGATATCCGTGGTGTTGAGGTCACGATGCAAATGATCAGACGGATAAAACTCGTATACGGCACGCCGAAAGAAACAATGTAAAATTGCGCCTAAAGCCTATAATTTCATGCAGTGTGGTCCACCTGAGTTTTGGATCAGGATGGTAAGATAAACACCAGGGTGGCCCCAGACACAAACTTATGGTTGCCGTCCTATCCCATTGTTCCCTCCAGTGTGGCCCACCTGAGTTGCCTATTTGTCTGATTTTTGGACCCGGGGCTAAATTGAAAAGCAACAGCTGATGGACGGAGTAGATGTCAGATTGATGGATTTGTACGAGTGGTTGTTTTGGGGTAATTGTTTGATACTCATGCAATGGATAATGCACTTAAAAAATTTACACGTGGCATACGATAAGTAAAACTACGCCAACTTCATTGTGAAATCCACTGGTGATGTTCAGATAGTCTGAAAATCAGATTGGACGAGTAATCCTAGCGTCTAATTCATGGACACTTGTTTGTTGAAATATGATCAGGGTATTTTCATTTTTAACCGTCCAATAAATGTCCACCTACCAATCCGATAGTCCTATGGTACATCTCAACTGGGACGCATAATTTAGAGATCCTTTAATTCGATGCCATGAATGCAATTTTTAAGTGATTTCTAAGTATCAGAGTATCATTCGTCGAACTCTAGAGTATCAAAGTCTCTCTCTCTCTCTCTCTCGTTCTCTCTCTCTCTCTCTCTCTCTCGTGGTGACCCCAATTGGGTTGTGAGGCCCACTGTGATATATGTGTTTTATATCCACAGCATCCGTTTTGCCAGCTCATTTTAGAGTATGAGCTAAAAAAAATAAGCAGATCCCAAGCTCAAGTAGACCACACCATAGGAAACGACGGTGATTAAACACCCACAATAAAATCTTCTTTTGGGCCACAAAAAGTTTTGGATCAAGCTGATTTTTGTATTTTCCCTTCATCCATGTCTCTCTGACCTTATCAACAGGTTAGAATGGCAAATAAACATTACGGTGGGCCCTAGAAGGTTTCAACATTGTGTGTCATTCATCCCCACCTGTTTACAGCAGGTGTGGTCCACTTGAGCTTCGGATCTGCTTCATTTTTGTGATTGTACTCTAACATGAGTTGGACAAAATGGATGGATGGGATGAATATAAAATGCATATATCTAGGTGGGCCCCACAAGGTCCAATGAGACCTAGCAGGTTGGTGTTTGGGTCACCGCCCAATCCCTCTTTCCAAGCTGGAGCGAACTCAGATTGGACACGGATTGCCTCAGACGGTCGGATTAGGTGTTACCCAAGTAACCTGATAGTGGGTGCATGTTGCCCTGACCATGGGGCCCACTTAATGTATGTATTATATAACTACACGGTTCATTAATTTTCCAGCTTATTTTATGGCATGGTCCAAAAAATGATGCAGATCGAAGTCTCAGGTGGGCCACATGGTAGGGATTGAATGCCTACTAACTTCTTGGGGCCACAAGTTTTAGATCAACCTGATATTTGTATTTTCCCCTCATCTAGGTCTGTGTGACCTTATCAGTAGATAGGGTGGCAAATAAGCATTAAGTGGGCCCTGGGAAGTTTTAATGGTGGGTTTTTAATGACCACTGTTTCACCTGGTGTGGTCTACTTAAGATTTGGATCTGCTTTATTTTTGGGATTTGCCTTAAAATAGTTGGAAAAATTGACCGATGAGGCTGGTATACACCGTATACATCAAGTTGGGCCCCACTCAGGGTGACGTTTCATCTACTTGGGGGAAGTTTTTAAGGTTAGAAGCTGCGTTGGGCCCACTGTGATGTTTTTGAGAAATTCACCCATCCTGGCCATCCATCCATTTTGCCCCCTGATGTTAGGAGACAAGATAAAAAAATAAGGCAGATCCAAAACTCAAGCAGGCCAAGCGATAGGAAATAGTGGGTAGAGGGGCCACAAAAGTCAGGCTAATTTTTCTGTGTTTTCAGTTCATCCCAATGGGATGACCCTATGAATGGTTTGGATGGCATATAAACATCAAGATGGACTTCGGGAATGTTTCAACAGTAGGCATTGGCATTTCCCTCCCCACTATTTCCAGCCATGTGGCCCACTTGAGTGGCCCCCACGTAGCTTCCAACTAGGGTCGGAGGCAATCTGCATCCACTGAGGGTGTGACCCTTCTAGTAGTGCTGTACACAAGTCGATCTGAGTCGAGTTCGGCCTTGCTCAACTAGGCTTGGCCAGCAGCCACCCCTGCTTGGTACTTGACTCGACTCGACTTCGAGCCTAACTATCTGACTTGGTTAGCAGACTTAGCGAGTTCGAGCCAAGTCTGAGTTCGAGTTTTCAAGCCGAGTTCAAGTGAGAGAGAGAGAGAGAGAGAGAGAGAGAGAGAGAGAGAGCATTGACCGGACAAGCAGAGACGAATGGACAAGCAGGGTTGCAGGGGTAGCTGGACAGGGCAGAGACGGACGGATAAGCATGGACAGACAGACGAATAGGGACAACCAAACAGGTGATGGACATCGGTCACCAGACGAGCAGGGGCAAGGATTTGAATATTTGGGTTTGGGATTTGGGGGTTCGGTCACGAAGGGAGAGAGAAAGGGGGAAAATGAAATGTGAAATGGGCTAGGTTTTTTTTTTTTAAATATTATATACTTAAAATTGATCAGCTTAAGTCAAATCATTATGTATTCATATGTGCAATAAACAAAACACGAGAGCAATATTTTATATTCAATCCAATTTAAATATATGACAAAGAAAAGGGTATCCATGTCATTGCCGACTCCCAAAAAGATCTTGCCTTGCCATCCTGCTTAGGCTTGATCACTGAAATCTGGTAGAGACTCTCTAAAGTCCAGACTCACTGTAAGGCTCGACCTGACCAATCCAAGGTCGAGTGAGTCGATCTCATCGAGTTATATCGAGCTTTCTGGCTCGATTTTAACACACTACCCTCTGGTACCATGTCGGTGGTGGAAAAGCTCTATGAGCCCCACCGTTGATACATGTTTATGCATGCTGACATCGATTTTTTCGAACAATTTTAGGGCAATGAGCTTAAAAACAGGCAATAAAAGCTAAGTGGACCAGAGATCGGGGATTGAAGGCCCACCATTAAAACTTCTCAGAGCCATAAACTTTTTGTGTTTTCCCGTCATCCACCTTTACGTGACTTTATGACCAAGTTAGATGACAAATAACCATCCTAGTGGGCCCTAGGAAGCGTAAAATCATATGGGCGTCATACCTTCTGCGTCATGCAGTGTTCTTAGGATGATTTTAGGGGTGGTGTATTCCCTTTGGCTATATAATCATGTCGGTTTTTTTTTTTCCTTTCAAATTCAGCTTCCATCATAAATTCCTTTATCCAAATAAAAATAAAGCTCAATATTCAACATTTCTTAATGACTGAGAGTCTATTTAACCATCAAAGACAAAAAGGGTAATTATCTTTGTAGGCATTAAATACTAGAGATCTTCCTAATATTAATTCTCACACCTGGTGATAAGAGTTATCCATGTCAGATCTAACCAAATGCTTATCTATCCCTCGATCATAATGGTAAGAGGCATTGTGATATCTTGCACATGTGGCATGATATGATTGGCTATACTTACATGGAGAATTAAAGAGATTTATATATCCAATTATTCAAATCTTTCATGATGCAGAAACTTGTGCACTGCGATTGTCCTTCCCAAATCTATATAAAGAGCACCTGATGAAGAGCTCCATGCCCATGCCAAACACAATATCTTTACATAGTGTAATGCTGCTTATAGATGTTTTAACTTTGGTTCCTCCACTTCTATCCTGCACCGCTGCAGAATGTTTAGAGTTTAAGATAACTTAAATCACTGTTGTCCAAAAACATCGCTGCAGTACGCATAGGAGTAGTATAAATATCCACGACCTACTGTCGTCGGATCCCTGATCAACTAAGTCTTTACTTGGAAGATCACACCCCAATCACATCCTATTTGACCACCCGCCTCGATTAATTGTCCATATAAGCGATCACGAATATTTATCTGCTTATTTTTTATTTCTTTGTTGATTGTATTAAACTTCAATAATAAATCAATAAAATCAACGTTTTAACCTTTAGTTTTTAATTCTTTTAATTCATTATTACATTATTAAGAAATACAAGGCCTACGATCATCGTTGAAAGAAAAGTCTCTAGCTCAAGGCAAAAGGGATCCATTCAAATGAACTAACCCTCTTCTTATAAATCACTTGATCACTGCAACATTGTAGATAAGTCCATGTATAGTTCAATTTCCACTGTTTCCTATGTATGGTCCACTTGAGCTTTGGATCTTCCTCAATTTTTGGCTCATGCCCTAAAATGAGCTGGTGGAAGAGATGGACGATGTGGATATGTCACATACAACATGATGGGCCCAATAATTTTTAATCATGGGTTTAGAGATGGATAAATTCAAATGCCTCTGTCACCATCACATTGAAAATGTTGCACCACTATGGTAATTTATAAATTAAATTAAAAAACCAAAGATACTCTCCCCCATATATACTGTCCTACCCCTATCCATCTCTCCTCATCATTCCAACAGCTTGCAGTTGAAAATCCCATGGATAAGAGAAGCCAATAAGAAAGCACAGATGGATTTAAAACTTACATCTTGAGCAAGGCCATGTTTAGAATTGTGAGCGCACTAATCAAGATGTGCCATATCCGTGACGGTGGTCTTATTGGTCACCACGTTATCGATATGGGTGATATGGGTAACGACCAATAAGGTGGATAAGGGAGCACCCCCATGTCGCAGTTGGATTTTTTTAATGCAAAAAATTCAAAAATACCAAATATTCTAAATTTATATTATTTTTTATACCATTTTTATGTTGATGCAACGGTCTGCTCTTTGGTGAGAATGTTGTCTTGGCTTATTTGCTGATTTTATTAATCTAATATGCTTAGATTTTTCTCAAATTTGCCCTCAATTCATACAAATTATAGAATTCATCACACTAATGCACATTTCTAAGCATTTAATATCATTCTCCCAATTAAAAAAAGATTTAAAATTAAATTCGGATGAATAATGTCGCCAGTTTGATAGGCCATTCGAATGTACCCAAATAATCTCAAAATTCATGCAATGTATGTCATTCATATTCTAAAGCATTTGACATCACTCCTCCCAAGTAAATAAAAGAACAAATTAAAATAAAATTCAGATGAATAGTGTCACTGATTTGGGGCCACTCAAATACCTCTAAATCGATTTTCATGCAAGTTATATCACTCATTTCACTTAAATTTGTTTGAATGGTGTTGCTGATTTGGGACCAATTTTTTGACTACTCGATGCCCCAGATTGGCCTCAAGTTTATGCAATCCATTAGCTCTAATATCACTTATGGCCCGTTTGGCACCATGGATTTGATGAGAAATCACTTGCTTTCTTTGTTTGGTGAAGCGGATTTGATGAGAAGTGAATTTCATAGGAATCCATGAGAAAGCAAAAGTGCATTTCCAAGTGCTTTTCTGATTCCTCCCAAAACAATGAGATTTGATGAGAAATTCTCCTCAACGTGAGACCCGATGTGATGTATCCCAGGCATGACTTTGGTGGATCCTCGAATCCACTAAGATGGGTGGATCCTTGACCATGGTGTCCATAGTGTGATGTGTGTGTCTTACATCCATGCCATCCATCCGTTTTGAAAGCTCATTTTAGAGCATGATCCAAAAAATTAAGTACATCCAAATCTCAGGTGGACCATAATAACGTAAACAGTGGTACTCAACCATAAACTTCTCCTGGGCCATAGAAGTTTTGGATCAAGCTTGTATTTGTGTGGTCTCTTCATCCAGGTCTTTGTAAACCTTGTTAACAGGTTGGATGGAAAATAAACATTCCAGTTGCCCACATGAAGTTTTTAATGGGAGGATTCAATCACTATTGTTTCATGTGGTATGGTCCACCTAAGATTTGGATCTGCTTTGTTTTTGGGACCATGCCCTAAAATGAGCTTTCAAAATGCATGGGCAGTGTAGATGTAGGTCACATACATCATTGTGGCCCCACAGTAGGGGATCCACCCAAAATGTGCCCGTGTATCCTTGACTGCGTGACCCAACATGATGTATCCGTTTTGAAAGCTCAGTCTAGGGCATGATCCCAAAAATTGAAGAAGATGCAAATCCCAATTACACACCACAGGAAACAATGGTGATTAAATACCCACCATTAAAAAAATTCTTAAGGCCACATGAATGTTTATTCACCGGTTAACTTGTTGATAAGGTCATAAAGACCTAGATGAAGGGACCACAGAAATATCAGTTTGATCCAAAACTTTTATGCGTCATAAAGGCCACTCTCCACTTTTTCCTGTTTTATAGTCCACTTGAGATGTCGATCTGCTTTATTTTTTAGATGCTGCCATAAAAATTAAAGATCAGTAAAAATGGATGGACAACATTGATTTAAAAATAGATGGATGGTGGGATCAAAATCCAAAGTATAGGTGGGCATATGGTGGGATTAAAATCCACACTGTCCATTCCCTCTTGTTTGACTTCTCTCCAAGTTCTGACTGCCAAACAAGAAATCTGTAATTGAGGAGAATTCATATCATGGATTCCACTTCTCATCACTTCCTCTCAAATCCATGGTGCTAAACAAGCCCTTGTGTAATTGGGCCCAAATTGGTGCACATTTATTGAATAGTAAAGAATGAAAATATTTAATGATCCCAACTTATGTTTATTTTACTATCCTATTATAGGGCCATTTGATATTTATTGGATGGTGAAGAATTACAAATATGTAATGGTCCTATTTCAATAAATAGGTATTCATAAATTAATGGTCAACATCATTCACACAATTTGATTATGAGATTTTGACTTAGCAACAATGACCTTACATTTTAATGGATTTAGTTTAATTTAATACATGCCAAATGAACAAATTTCACACACATCAAGCTTCATACTGACTAGTGGGTATTGCCCTAACTGTAGGGCGCACCTTGATGTGTGTATTGTATATCCATGTTGTCCATCAATTTTTTTTTTTTTTTGCTCATTTTAGGGCATGGCCCCGTAGACATCCCACCCTGCGTAGGATGCCCCATTGTCGCAAGATCTAAATTGTTGATGACTTCTAAAATTTCAAATTATTCCATCTTAAAAAACTTCAAACCAAGCCCAATTTTATAACCAAACCAAGCCTAAATCCAGGTCCCAATTTCATGCTCAAATTAGGATCCAAACCAAGCTAAATTCTAAGCCAAGCCAAGTTGAATCCTAAGCTAAATCATAAGCCAAGCCAAATCCAATCCTCAATCAAATTTAAGCCAAATGTAAGCCAAATTCAAACAAAATTCATGAAGTTCATGAAGGGAGGCTTATTTAAGGGAGGCTACATCCAAAAGATAACTTTTTTCCAAAATGCCCTTGAATTTCTTCTCAATTACACATTCTACCACTTCCAAAACAAATGAGGAGATGCCATGTGGCACCAAACCCATTTTAACCAATGACAACCTTTTATATATTATTTTTAACCCTTACCTAACATTTAATTACACAATTGTCATCCCTACAACTATAAAAAGGGATCTCCCCTCTCATTCTCTACACACCAAAGAGAGGGATAGAGAAGGGAGCTCACCCATCTCCTTATTCTCCTTAAACTCTTAGCCTAGCTACCCAACCTAACCTAATCTATCCCAACCTAGCCAAACTTATCTCAACCTAACCCCTCTAGCTTATCCAACCATCCAACCCTCTCTAGCCATCTTACCTAAACCACTTAAACCGAAACAATGAATCCAAAACCACAAATCAAGACCATCTTCTAAAATCACTCTACCTACATCTTCTTCCAAAACTACTAATCCAAAACCACCAACCAAAAACATTTCAATTTTATCGGTTATCTTACGTGGTATATTTAGTGTTTTCTTTTGTTTCGTTTATAATTCATCACAACATTTCTTATCTCTCCAACCTCTTGCTTCTCTAGTCTGTTCGAGCGTATGCTCTGGGGTTTGCCGGTTTACCCGGATCCTACCACATCAGAAACTCAGATCGGCTAGATCTTTTTCTTTTTCTTTTTTCTTTCTCACCTCTCTTAAGTAAACATGTATTGGTAGATTGCTTGTGTTTCAATCTCTTGCTCTCATTTCTGAGTTAAATATTGCATTATGCATTATCAACTTTGTTTATATTTGCATTAGCATTGTGCATTATTAAAGTCCCTTGTGATACATTGACATGCCATCCTCCAACGGCTCGAGCTTTTGTATCAAGTGCTTGTTTGACAGGGTATTTAAAGTCAAATCTGACCTTAGGAAGATTTTAAAATGGGCATTCAATGGGCTCTCACTGTGATTTGTATATTTTATCACACTACATGCCTTTTTGAGGCCATAATATTTGAGCATTCAATGGGATCTGTAGGCCCACTGTGATTTATATGTTTTATCACACTAGACGACTTCTTGGGGCCCACAGAAGTTTTGGATACATTTTCATTTCGTACACGTCTACCTGACCTTATGAACAGGTGGGCCCTAGGATGTTTTCAGCGGTGAGAGTTCAATCCTCACTGCTTCTTGTGATGTACTCCACTTGAGCTTTGATCTGCCTACTTTTTGGGCTCATTAACTAAAATCATGAGTCAAAATAGATGAACACGATAGATAAACCATATAAATCACAGTGGGCCCACAGAGCCCCTGACATGACCATCCGTCTCTAGCTACGGTCCTGGTGGGTAGTAGTCAATCCGGGCCGCAGAAAACCTTTTTTTCACAAAGTGCCTCGTACGCAGATGGGTTGAAGAAGGAAAGGAGAGCGGAAAAGGACCGATCTGAGAGACAGGAAAAAAAAAAAAAAAAGGAGAAAAAAGAGAGAAAGAGGGAGTAGAAGGAGCTGTTGCCGGTGCCGCAGCAATGCAGCGGAAGAAGAAGAAAAGAGGCATTGTTCGTTTTGTTCAAAGGTTACTGTGCGTAACGGACCTTGACCCGGACCCGTTACAGGGGTGTAACGGGTCGTTACGGTTCCGTTTTTCCACCACCCCTGTTTGTATTGTGTAACGGCCTGGGCTGTTTCGGTTACGGCCGATACGTAACCGATTCGGCACATGCAACTAACCAAATCGACTGGTGGACCAGCGTCAAAATCCCTCTCCCAACAATCCATCTTAACCATTTATTATTAAAAAATGAAAGTGTCAATTTTTTTATTCACGAACTCAGTGGTGGTGACTATGACCATTTTATTGGGAGAGATTTGTCTCGGACATCTGATCAATGTAAATGGTGGGCCCCGCCATGAAGATCCTCATCTGGGAGGCTGCGCTGTTGAAATCAATGTATGGCTGAGGGTCAGACTCAACGTACACGTTCGGCTCATGTAATGAGTGGATCAGCCTAATTTTGAAAATGGATGAACCTCGTGGAGATTGAAGAGCCCACTGATTACATGGTTCAGAGATCTGACCTGTTGATATGATAGGCCTCACCCTAGATGTCAATGCACTAAAAATTCCCCCAAATTGGAAGATTGAAGCTCTAAAGTGGCAGGCTTTTTGTTGAATTAACTGACTCTTTGGACCGTTTTCAGTTATATCATGCCCATCACACAAAAGGTCGCACTCTACGTCTTGATGCATAGGTACAATAAATAAAAAATTGTAGAGCTGCCTATTGTTAAATTCAATTGTTTGAAGGTCACATAATCTATGGATGTCACACACATGTAACTGATTGGACCGTATAGCCACATGTAAAATGATACATGACACTTATTAGTGGGTGAGTTGTTTGATCCTTATGTTCAAAGGAGAGGATTGCAAGATATTACAGTTGGCTACAATACATTGGCAGTGCACTAAGAATCTCAGCATGCCTTATGGTTACCGCCTAATAATAGTAGACAAGAATTTTAACATGCATTTCAGAATAGGCGTTTCAAAGCAATGTCTAATATGCTTCTAGATTTCCACCGACAATCTTTAAATGTTCAAAGACAGTGCGCCCAACTCGCACTGATCCATGCATTCACATCATGCTCATTTTAAAGGGTTAATAATATCTCTATTTCTCTAATGCAGGATTATTCGGGAATGTAAATATTTGGAATGGGTGGTATAGGAAAAGGTGGGTGGTATCGGAAAAGGTAAGTAAACATATTGTACATATTTTCTAACCATAATTGATGATTGATTAGTTAATGTCCAATAATCTTTTAGTTATCTAACCATAGAAATCTAATTTTTGGCTCGTTCTACTTCTCTAATGACTACGTTTAATCATCAAACTGCTAGAGTATCAAAGTTCTACTTGCAAGAAATCCCTAACAACATTTAGTTTAAATTGCTCTCTCTCATTTTAGTTGAGTCACTCTCTCCATTTTCAAAGCAATTGCATTCCTATTCTCAAATGCAAATTGTGTCATTCTCATTTCGTGAGAGGTATAGATTTGCTTTATACGTATGTGTTTTTACTGTTTTAGAAGCTTTTCTTACCATTTTCTACAAGTTGGGCAGAATTAGTTGGTAGATTGGGCGAGGGTTGCTTGTCCTTTGATGAAAGTTTTGGTGAATGATTGATCCATAGTCGGACACAACAGATCAGTGTTTTTGGATCACCCAACAATTGGCCCCACTTGTAATAATTGAAAAAACTGTGCATCGACCCAGATTGGCCAAATCACATCAGTCTTGTTGACGACCAACACACACAAACGTAAGTGTGTGTGTAAAGATACTATAGGTCGACCTTTGTGGGTCCCACCATGATCTATGTCAGACATCCATCCTATCAATTAGATGCATCCTTCCATGGTGGCCCACGAGCCTAAAAATCAAGCCAATTAATGACTTAGATGGGCCACACCACAGACAATAGTTAAGAGTAGATTCCCACACACTGAAACCTTCATGATCATTTATATGGGAACCCTTCTTCGATCTTGGACACAACCAAATGATGGAACTTCCAAGTTCTATGGAATGAGTTCTCCATGCATTTGAACTACTGGCGCAGAAGAATCTCCATTAGAAGTTCCTCGTTGCAAATATCCATGAGAAAAATCTGCCACAAGACTCTGCTCATCCCTCTCTTTTGCGGGACCACATGCTAGAGGGTGAAGGAAAATCATTTTCCTCTTCCTCAGTGGCCTCTCTTCTCTCTCTACAATGCCACTCTAACGTCCGTAGCCTCTCTCTCTCTCTCTCTCTCTCTCTCTCTCTCTCTCTTCGGCGTAGAAGCCTTTTTTTTTCTTCTTGAGAGAGAGATGCCATTAAGAACTAAGATTTATACTAGTTATGGAAGAAATGTGTTCCCTTTAAAACTAAGTTTCTTAGGTGGTTTATCATGTGCAAATAATTGAAGCATTGCATATGAAGATAGGGTCACCTCAACCTTTAATCATCTTTTTCCTACCTATGTAATATATTATCGTGTTTGTTTTGGTAAGATGTAAAATGTGCAACTTCCAGTGGTTAGTTAATCTTACAATTTGCACTAAGTGAAGCTATTATCACTTCTTAATAAAGTGAATTGTCATCCTTATTAAGTTTTATTTTTGCATTTAATGGAGATAATGCTTTTTCATTTGGAAGAAGGGTTAAAATTTCACTTGGAGCCGCTGAGGGTTTTGAGTTTTTGCACATCATGCTATTATTGGACCTCAAACTTGCTAACATTTTAGTTGACAAGTAAGTAATGTTGTTTTGTCTAGTTTTATGTGTTTTTGAATATTTTTTTGTCTGTTTTTATGTGTTTTCAAGTCTTCATGATTTTTGTATTCTAAATGTATTGTGAATTTTGATAATAAGGCATTTGCAGATTTTGTAGCTTTCAGTAAATTATTTGCAAATGGTGTGTGCATGTATGGTATGTACAATCCATACATATCCTGTAAATAAGTGTGAATCCTTGTGTTGGCTGTTGTGACAATTGCAACTGTCATGACAGACTGACAACTAGTATACACGTACCAATGTGTATTTGTAAATCTCCTCATCTTGCTAATAGAACAACATTTTCTTTCTACATATTCTCATGAGCAATTCAAAAGCTGATTACAAAACAACCCTTCATCTCCTCTGCTTTTCAATCTTTTAGTTTTAAAAGGTAAGTAATAGTCAAGTAGATCAATCCCCCAATAACTCAATGAGTTGCCTATAGAATGTGGGGTCAGGTAGAAGTTCACAATCTGTAGAACACAATTGACATTCGCTTGGGTATTTTTCTCCCCACATATACTCCATTATTTTGTGATAGCAGAAGTGCCATCCATATTGCCAAGAATCCTGAGTTCCATGAGCGTAACCCAGGAGGGAGGGGTATTGTAGAGGGCTATATTGATAGCCAATATACATATACTGATTTATGTACTGAAGTTTAGAGACAGAGAGATATGTTTATGCTGTAGTGACAGCTATACACGTACTGGAGTTTATTTATGCATTTTCTCTTCTTGCTAACAAGATAACGAATTTCTCTGCATATTCTCATGATTGCTTATACAAATGATAACATTTTTCTAAGGTACAATTAAATATTTAAATTTGACTTCGTCCCAATTGTATCATGAAGTAATATATCATGAGGCCCGATCCAATACTCAGCTGTGTAAGTTATGCTTATCTTACAATCAGGGTAATTTCATCTTTTCATAGCAGAAATAGGTACTCGCAGATTGTTAGTAGATACTCGTAATCCCTCTCTTTATTACAGTTCTGCCACTAGATTTTGGTGGGCATCTTCAATCATGAAATGGGGCCCACCTTAAGTAAATATGGTTATCAACACCGTCAATAGCCTTACTCACGTCCTTCTTGATTATGGGCAGAAAAATCAGGCTGATTTGAGTAATAGGGGGGTCATACGAAGTGTCAAAAGTGGAAAATTTCTTGGCCATTAGAAGAAATCTGTCCGATGTGGTCCACTTGATCATTATATCAGGTTCATTTTTATAGAATTATCACATTATAACCCTTACATTGAAATGGACAATACGAATTAGCCCCATTACAGTGGTGGGCCATACTTAGGTTTTTCACCATGACTTCACGAGTTAGCGACAGGGAGGAGATCACGTGTTACCCGTGTAACACAATTGCTGGTGTAACACTCTCCGCTTGTGGCCCATCTGGATTTGTTTGTATCACATCCACGCCGTCTGACCAATTTTCCATGTGATTTTAGGACTTGATCCCCAAAACTTTCGCATATGCAAATATCAGGTGGACCATACGACTGGAGACCGTGGAAAATGACCTTTAAAATCTTTTTTTTTTTATGTGCAAGAAATTTTTTGGATCAAGCTGATAGCTGGTCTCTTAGTCCAGGTCTTTGTTATGTTATAAAACATGATTGACATTGTGGATGTGTGTCACATACGTTCTAGTGGGCCCAACATTCTAGGAACACTAGACTAGGGGAAGGTCACTAGAACTGTCACCGATGATGAGCCTATGCCAGCTTCATCTAGATAGATGCCTTAGATACCATACTCAGGTCCCAGAATGGAAGAGTAGAGTCATCAAGCAATGTGATGCCGCGGCATTCAAGACAACCCGAAACCTTTTATGACCAGAATAGTCAGTCCTTTGCACCTGGAAAAAACTGTTTGACGTCCATAATATCTAACTATCAAAGGAGGTGATGCTGCGCAGCTGCGGGTTGTCATTCCCCATTTTCAGGTTGGTGGTGTCATTCGTACCAAACACATGTGAAGCTTCCAGCAATAACGTTTTGGCATGAATTTGAATGCTCCATGTCTCGATCTATCCACATCAAGGAAAGCGAACTGACCATTAGTCTATATGTAAACTCCTATCTGCTCCCTCTTTTCCATAAGCCATAATAATGAGCTTGTCTTTTGAATTTCTGTAATAATTCCTATAAATTCCTTTAGGAAATTCCCATAAAAAAATCCTTGTAAAAGAATCAAATCAGGAAAAAGCTAGTGAAGATGACTCTTTTGATAAGATCTGATTTAATCTATTTCTTTTAGAGTCATGTCTTTATTTCAAGTTCTATTATTCCTTTAAAGTGACGCACTTTCTGTTTTTCCTTTTATTTTCATGCATTTCAAACGGATCTTCTGCCTTGATGTAATCATCTTTGGGCCTTGAACAGATAGGAAGTCCTGACTTTAGTTTACCATTGAACGTTGTCTTAGATTTCTTTCATAAATGAGAACGTAATCATCATTGAGCCCTGAACAAATAGGCAGTCCTGACCTTAGGTTATGATGAGCGGATGCCGATAGTGTGCATTGATTTTTGTGTCTCCCTCTCATATTGCATTTTCAATTCAGAAGCATTGCTATTTTTATCTTCAAACAATTTATCTACTTAAATTCCTAGAGATTCCTTTCTATTACAACCTTAGTCATTATTATTTTTTATTTAACAGCTAAAATCCTCATGGTTACAATTCTCATAGAAATCCTAGATTTTATTTTGATTGTATTTAGCGGAAGGAATTAAAGATCAATGTTAATGAGACATCTTTCTGCAGGACTTCTTGAATTGTGTACTGTTCCCAGAATTGAATTTTGAAAAGCCTTTGAAATATAGATTCAAGCGTATCCACATATTAGAATCTTTTCCTTTGCCAAACTCAAAGCAATAACATCAAACTTTGTTAATGAGTTAGGCAGCGGATCATTTGGAAGTGTATTTCAGGGGTATATAAATGAGGAAGGAGCTCATGTACTGGTTGCCGTTAAGAGATCTATGTTAAGGGGTTACAGATGTCATGAAGTTTAGTCAGCTTGAGAATATCCATAGTCATGAAGTTCAGTCAACTTGAGAATATCCATAGTATGATAGGCCCATGGTTTGGTGACCCATGCTGTTAATATAGTAGGCCCAGCTGGGATGCACCTTGCCCTAAAATCTCCTAGATTGGAAGTTCATAGTCATCAAATCTTTGACCTTTTTAGTTGAATGTGGACCATTTTTCTATTTTCTTTCTTAAATGTCTGGTTTTTTTACCATCAATTGATGGTTTAGGATTTCTCGACATGGGATTAATTTTTCATGCATGAGCCATCCATAGTGTGGCCCACCATATCAACAGTTTGGATCATTGAACCATGGGATCCACTTGAAGAAACCCAACCACAATATGAATGTTCTTGGGTCCAGCATTTTGTAGTTCTTCATACATATTCTGGTCTATTGTTATTACAAGAAGTTCACTTCTGTGAAGATAGCTTGATCTAACTTGTGTAACTCGTTTTTGGTAGACTCAGCTCAACTTTTCGAGCCAGCTTCGTCATTCAAATATTGTGAAGCTCATCGGATTTTGTCCTGGTGAAGAGGTGGGTTCCTTGGTTTTTGAGTTTGTGCTCAATGGAAGCATTGAAGATCTCATTGCAAGAGGTGAGTATGACATATATTCCATAATTTCTTATTAATTAGTTGTTTTATTTATTGTTAGTCTGTCTATTGTATCCTGCCAATGGGAGTTTGCACTCTCATTGCCAGTCCCAACTCCGAAGCTTGGATAAAGGAGGTTGGCAGCTGGCATCAAACTTTGACTACAACTTTTCTCAAGAATCCCGACAATCTGACATTTAAATGATAGAGTGGAGGTGGAATATGATTCATGTAGCCGATCCCAATTTGTTGGGATGATCCCATGGCTTAGATTATTTACTACTGCTACTATTACTAGTAGTAGTAGTGCTATTATTTTTACCCAGCTATTACCATTTCACAATAATAGGATCAGTTTATAGCCCCTTCAATGAACCCACCTCTGCCATAGTTTGCATGTAAAATGATGTTTGCAATATTTGCACAAAGTCAAGTTGAAGAATTAATAAGTTGATCATAGTTGAAGAATCTTACGGACAAAGATCCTTTTGCTTTCTGAAGGCCATTCCAATGTTGGAACCTTTCAAAGGAAAGCCTTTTTTTTTTTTTCTTTTTTCTTTTTGGGGAGAAATTGTATGGTACCAGTACCACTAGAGCTTTATTGGATGACTAAAAACAGGAACATCAGATCAGAGGGGGTGAACAAAACCTTACCCTTGTAACACATCTCAAGAAAACCACGAAAAAACTCAGGTCAACCAGTGCCACGTTTTCCACAGATGAAGCAGACCAGAATTGATCATATTAATTGTGACCTTAGAATCACTCTCTGCTATCAGGCAATATCTAAAGCCATTCACAATAGCTTGAAATTCAGCAATGTAGTTTGAAGTGAAGGTGTGAAAGCAAATAACCAAAAATAAGTTTGTCATTCCCATCTCTAACAACACCTCTGCCACTAAAAATATCTGGATTACCTGCAAAACATTATCTGTATTTATTTTGTGTACACCTTCAAGGTTTTCTCTAAACAAATGGAAGGATATGATTTATCTTGGTCTTCTGAAGACACCCCTGAACACAATCCAATGATAACATTTGCTAGAAAGAGAAATTCTTATTGAAAGTTTGAAACATCTGTTCTCAGACCATCCTTAAGCCACTGGCAAACATTTTTTTATCATTTTCTCAGCTGACCAGTTTATATTACACGTCTCCTCCATTCACTTCCAGATCAGAATCTTTCACAAGATCGATCATGTCAGACTTAGCTAACTTCTGTTCCTGACCACTTGTGATCTTATCCTCTTGGTACACATTAGGAACATTAGGATTGTTCTTTTTAGACCCAGATTTTCATCAGAATATTTTCACCATGACTTGAATTCATGATACAATCATTAGTGCAATGCTGTGAACAATGACATACCATGTAACTCTTGGGAACATTTTTACTCATTGCCGTCTTCCTTTAGATCCAGGTCCAATCCAAATCCTGTTTGATCTCTCTTTTGTGAGATTGGGTTCAATACAAACCTTAGCCAAACTTGGTGTCATACTAGCACTAAATGGATTAACAATGTGAAGAACTCTCCCAAAGCAACCCGCTATTGCATACAGATAAGACTCATTAAGGAAATTGGAAGGGACTAGGGAGAAGATGGAAAGATAACCATACCAGTGTAGTGTTTGCATCTTACTAAGGATGAAAGTCTGGAATCCCTTTAAGTATCTTGAATGCTCTTCCTCTTACCATGCCTGGATTTTTAGAGGAAATATTCACAGACCTCATTGGCAAATAGAAGCAAAAGGTTTCTATTATCCAGCAGTCCCATGACTTCTTCAGAATTAAAGGACCAAAGTCATTTCATGAAGTTCCTGAAAATATCAACTGATGTCCTTCAAAAATTTTAAACATAACTGCAGGGGATCGACTGTATTTTGAATCTCTTCCTCTTTAAGTAAAAAAAAAAAAGAAGAAGAAGAACTCCTTGAAAAGACCTGCTTGTTTAGGATCATCTAATAGAATTGATTGAAGAGGAGAAATTTTCGAAACCACAGATGCGGAAAAATCTCCATTAGAAGTTCCTCATGTGGTAGAATCTGGAGGTTTAGACCGATCTAGCGGTCTTGTAGATTCACTCCCATGCACAAATCCACGAGAAAAACCTCAAGAAGACTATGCTCATCCCTCTCTTCAACTGGACTGCATGCTGGGGGTGAAGAAAAAAATCATCTTCCTCTTCCTGCTGACCCCTCTTCTCTCTCTATGACGCTGCTCTAACACTGTTTGTAGCCTCTCGCTCTTAGGCATAGAAAGCGATCTAGGACTAAGATTTTTAAACTAGATATGAGAAAAAATGCATTCCTTTTAAAGCCAGGTTTCTTAGGTGGCTTATGACATGAACATTATTGAAGCATGGCATTTCTCATCTCAGCCTTTAATTGTCTTTCTCCAACCAATGTAATACGTTTGTCATGTTTTGTTAAGATTTAAAGTGTGCAGCTTCCTAATGGTTAGTAAAATCTTATAATTCCTACATTTATCATGTTTTGGTAAGATCTAAAGTTTGCAACTTCCTAATGGTTAGTTAAATTTATTATTTCTAGTAAAGCTATTATTTGCTTCTTTGATAAAGTGGATTGTCACTCTTATTTACTAGGTTGTTTTTGCAGCTGATGGAGAGATGCTTACATTTGCAAGGAGACTCAAAATTGCACTTGTAGCAGCAAGAGCATTGGAATTTCTGCATACTATAGGGCCTACTGTAGCATTCTTGGACTTCCGAACTGCCAACATTTTAGTTGATGAAGTAGGTGACATTATTTCGTCTAGTTTTAGTTATGATTTTGTTTTCTATATGTATTGTGAATCTTTGATAACATGGCATTTGCAAAATCTGTAGTTTTTCTTTTGGTAAATTAGTTGCAAATTCTTGTGGAAAGGGACCAAGGACAAGACGAAGTTCAATTTACTCAATTGGAACAATGTTTGTAAGCCTATTAATGAAGGTTGGGCTGGGCTAAATAACTTGGCCCTTATGAATGTTGCTCTTCTTGGCAAGTGGCATTGGAGATTTGTTTCGAAAGCGGGGAAGTCATGGAGGGAAGTTCTAGTGTCCAAATACAGTACTCAACCGGGTGATTGGAGCGTCAAATCCTCCTCTTTCTATCGGGCCTCTTATGTCTGGAAGGCGATTGTTTCTAATGAGCCTAGTATCGTAGTGGTGTTTCCTTTTCTCTCGGGAAGGGAAATCGTATTTGCTTTTGGGCAGACATTTGTTGAGGAGATAGGCCGTTGCAAGACCTTTTTTTAAGTCTAGCTAATATAGATCGGGATCGCTTCATTTATGTTAACCAATGCTATTAGTTGGTTAGAGGATATGTTATTTGGTCTCCACCTTGTCAGAGGAATTTGATGGACGATGAACTTGAAGATTTCCTCCGCCTCCTAGATCACTTGAAGATTGTGTGGCCGCAACCTCTTAATGATAATTCCATGGTGTGGAAGGCTCATAGCTCAGGCACCAGTCTTTTTATAGTTTGATTTCTAAACCATCTTGTTGTCGTCCTTTCCGTTTCGACTAAAATTATTTGAAGGCTCCTTGCGATGGGAATTCTATGGTTTATTTGGAAAGCCCAGAACGGCCATTGTTTTCAAAACAAGAAATCTTTAGTTGAAAAGGTTATTTTCTTGGTGAAAAATGTTGTTTCAGAGTCGGCCACATATGTAAAGCAACGAAGTTTGTTGATCTTTCTTCTTGGTTTTTGTCATCGTTCTGAGTAGTTATCTTCCTCCATAGTTTTTTTTTTTTTTTTTGACAACACGGTGTCCCTGCCCCACTTTAGGGCGAGACTATTCCCTGTGGATGCACGCAATCACCCCAAACCATGTGCATCGGTAAGCGCCGGGGAGGGGAGTCGAACCCACACCTATAGGGAGCAAACCCACTGTGCTGGCCGCTCGCCCAAACCCCGTTGGGTATGGTATGGTATATACATTCTTTACATATCTTGTAGATGGTGTAAATTCTTGTATAGTTTTGCGTGAGCAACTATAGTGACAGGCTAACAACTGATATACAAGTACACAGTTTATTTATATATCTCCTCATCTTGCTAATAGAACAAATGTCTTTGCATATTCTCAGTGATTGCTCGCATGATCAGATCCCTTCGTCTCTCTTCAGGATCAATTGAAAAACATTACAAAACAGCCTTTATCTCTTCTTCTTTCCAATCTTAGTTCTAGAAGGCAAGAAATGGTCAAGTAGATCAATGCCCATGAGTTGCCTGTACAATGTGGGGTCAGGTAGAAGTTCAACATTCAATTATGTGCGTGTATCAACTCTCTCTGTATCACCAGCAAGGCCAGCACAGGAAACTAGTTCGTTGGCAAGTTAAGTTGAGAAAGCTGATTACCACGAGAAGAATAGGAAGCTTCTACACCCACAAAATGTGAGAACCCTAAATCTTTCATTTCAAATAGATGACCAAGTTGCTGATTAATCATATGAATGGTGTCCGCATCATCATTGTAGATAACCATATCATCCACGTATTATAGAAGAATAGCATGGCACTTGGGTGTTATGGATTCCGACATGGCTGGATCTTATTTGCAGGATCCTTCTAACTAGGTTCTTCTCCCCACTTCGAATCACATTTCGGACTCTCGCTCCCCCGCATGCTTCCTACCAATTTATACTTGTTTACATTTTGAAACAAATGAATACCCAAATCTGTTGCCACTTCGCTTCATGCTTTGTGCCACTATAGGCTGGACCATGAAAACTCCGTTGAGATCCATTGGAAACAACTGCAAAACTAAATTTCTCAAACGATGCATGAGGAGTTTGTTTGAGATCATAGAGAGCTATGGTGAAGTTGTGTGGCTTAAAGAGAGACATAGATCTAAGGTCGCAAACACCCTGTAATTGTAAGAGCACCTTGGTGGTGGTTGTGAGCAACCACATTCCAAGAAATCTAAAGGTCTCCTCTCTTTTTGGGGAAACATTCCGTACTAAATACCATTGGCGGATCTAATTGAGGTTTTTGGAAATATGGAGCGATTGTGGATAGATCCATCTTGTAGGACAACTGGACAAGGTCTCCTTCAAGCGGAGAGGATTTAGTTTTGTGAAATTCCAGTATATAGATAAGGCTCGCAATGCCATTGCAGTGATGGACAGGCGGTTGTTTGGAAGGAGAGGTGCGGGTTTGCTTTGCTAGCCCGCCCACTCATGGGAAGGCTGATTGGATAGCTTTGTGGGTGGGATTCCTAGCTCTAAGTGAGAGACAGTCTTTTTACCGGAGGTGATTAGTAATAGGATAACAAAAGAGCTTGCATGGACTATGGTAGTGTTAGGGTTTTTTGAAAGATGAAAGCATAAAAAAATTTGTAAAACAATTTAGATGATTATGATCTACTTCTCATCTAGATGAATTCAAATTTTCCAAAGATACAAACCAAAGGTTGAGATTGTACCTGAGATAGTCCTCTAATCATGAGAGATTCAATGCCACCAATCCTTCAACTTGAAGCCCTCTCCTTGGATCTATCTACCGTGAAGGGATGCTTTGAAAGAATTCTCACACTCTATAGGGCCATGGATGTGAGAGAAGATGAGAGACATTCACAAGGTGGACCATTGTTGAGATGAAGGATGGAAGAGAAGCGAGGGGATTCTTCTTCCTCTTATTTTTTTCCCCATTTCCTCTCTTTCACTGGCTTTGGACATCTAGTACTTCCTTAGGGGTTGTTTGGATGCCTGTAAAATCCTTAAGTTGTAAGGGAATTACAGGTAATCGGATTGCAGGGAATGATTGGATACCTGCATTTGCCTGTAAAGGCTTTACAGGCAGAAACACATTACAGCTTTTAGTTGTAATCTGAAACCTTTTAAAAAGCCATGCTTCAGATTACATTTACAGGTGAAGTCTTTACAGCTAAAAGGACACTCTGCATAATAGAACACAATGGTTTATACACACTCGTGATGTGTGTGGTCAACCGTAATTTGTATGGTATACCAATTTATCCATCATGTGCTCCCTTAATGCTCTCCTATGCTCTCTGCCCTCCAGAAAAAAAAAAAAGTTGATTGATTATCAAATGGACCACACGAGAGGGAAAGATGGGATGCCCACCATTTAAAACTTCTAGATTGCATTTGGGGCCCACTGTATTGGGTGGAGGACATCCAATCCATCCAGTGTGTACATGCTTTGATGCTCTCCTGGGGCACCAAGAAAAATCAAGTCCTTTTTATGTGATTTGATTATTATGGCGGATTTTTCTGCCCCAATCTCTATATGGTGTGAATACATACTTTATACATTGTAAACACTTTACAAGTTAGCCAAACACATAATCTATTTACCTGTAAAGAGATTACCACTTAAAAAGCTAAACAACATAGCACGTAAACAATTTACACCTAAAACTCTTTTAAGGTGTAAAGTGTTTACCAATTAAAACTTTATAGGCATCCAAACGACCCCTTAGCAATCCCCTCTTGGGATAGGATCTATGTGTAGGAGTTCTTCAAGGCTTTTAGGGAGTTCCACCATATAGTGGTCCTCACCCCTTGTAA
Source organism: Liriodendron chinense (assembly GCA_003013855.2). Lineage (NCBI taxonomy): Eukaryota > Viridiplantae > Streptophyta > Magnoliopsida > Magnoliales > Magnoliaceae > Liriodendron > Liriodendron chinense. Next base: position 123,415 of record PVNU02004036.1, on the reverse strand, counting down.
CTCCAGTATATGCACTATATCATCAGAAGTCTGTGATCCTACCTATCTTGAACCCATTGGCCCAAATCCCTGCACTATCTGTGGGTGGCTATCCTTGGCCCACAACCCCATGCAGGCACAAGAGGTGGGCCGCTGAAAGATCCAACCATCAGATATCCATCAAGTTTAATTAAAGCATTCCAATAATGAAATTAAAAGATCTAATAATTCAAAATGTTGGAGAAACCATTTGAAATTTTTTAACAGTGTTGGCCTACTACAAAACACTTGATGGATGGTCTGATCGATAAGATCTGTCCACAACTAAGTTCAGGAAAGACTAATGGATCCATGTTGGTGCGTGTAAGGCTTCTACCTCGTCCAAATTCATGCACCCAACAACACCAGTATGTTCACCACTAATGTAGCCTAAAAAAGTGTGTCAAGGCCCACTACATTAGGACCATTAAATCCTTCCATAACAAGGTATTTCATAATGGTAATGGTGTTGGTAATAGCCCACCTGAAAACTGTTACCCTTATGGGGCCATTGCCTTGTGAGGGTCAATTTTTGTTTTTTTCTAAGAAAAAAAATACCTAAAAATCCAAAATATTGAGAGAATTCCAAATATGCATTCTTTTGTGGTTTTGAACATGTTTATGATGGTGTAACGGTCCACTCTTTGGCAATGGTAAGAATGTTGTCTCAGGTCTCTCGGCCTATCTGATGATTTTATTAACCTGACGGTAGAGTGGGTATAGGTTTTTTGGAGCCCCCAACGTATCAAAACAAAAGAAAAATGAATTTTGTTGAATTTTATGAACTGACAGTATTCATTCTAGAAATTAGCCAAAAATAAAAATATCAAAAAAGTAGAAAACAAGATGAAAAATCTGATCTAATGCATGCATGTGTAGATCTAAAGAGTCGACATATATTCCAACCATCCACACTCAAAACAAAAGAAAAGAGAAAGTGATTATTGCTGAATTTTATGAACTGACACTGCATTCCAGAAAATGGTTGAAAATAAAAAATTATAAAGAAAGAAAAAGAAAAAAAGAAAATGAGATGGAGAAGTCTGATCTAATGCATGCATGTGTAGATCTAAAGGCTTTGCATGTATGACAACCATCCAAACTAAAAAAAAAAAAATCGAATTTTGCTTAGTTTTATGTAAAAAGATAGCAAAACTACTACTACTACAAAAAAAAAAAAAAAAAGAGTGAAAATGATAGAAATAATGCCAAATCAACCATAAGTCTACCGAGATATGGTCAATTGTGTGTTGTAATCTTGAATTTGATTATTTCTAGTAAGAAAGAACAATAGAAGTTAGATTAAAAAAAAGAAGAAGAAGAAGAACAAAGAGATTGATTTTTTACCTCTTTTTTCAATTTCCTCCAAATGTGGCCCTTGGAGCTATTTGATTGATTTTTTTACCTTGTTACATAACCTTAGGTCCAAGGATAAGTCAAAGCTAGCACACAATTAAGTCAATCCAATCTGAGCATGATGGTCCTCTTGGATGGGAGACTTGATGCGATCCTCCAATGCAAATGTCCAATCAAGCCCAACACAGGTGCTCGTAAAATAAGTGAACACTCACACTCCCTTGTGGTGAAGGGCGTAGGCAACAAGATGCCTGATGTGGAGATTAATCCATCCGAACTCGCCGTTTCCCTGTCACACAGGACAACCACAAAAGTGATCCAGGGTTGCCCAAATTCGATGGAGTGGTTATGGAATTTAGGGGTATTCGAGAGTCGTGGTACCATAACTCCTTAGCCATGATGGCCGTTATGTCAATTCCTTCCCCGTGGACTAACAAGAGAGATTTCCATTATGGAATCTCTATAACCCACTAAACATTTAGGACCTGTTTGGAACCTCCGCCAAATGAGGGGCCTGAGCTGACCATGTGGGCCCGCTTCTGAATGAGAATGTGATGATAGCGAGTCCCAGTCATTATCTGATGAGAAAAACCTTGATAATCTGGCAGAGTGTGATGGATGATATGCAGGCACTAAGAAATTGCTCAATTGGGTAGTCAAAGTAAACTGTCCAAATTATGGTACACAGTGTGGACGTCTCATAAACCGTAATTAAGCTTATTTGATTATCTCACTATTGGCTTGGCAGACATTTATTGGACTGCTAAAAATAAAAATATCCAACTGGTCCTATTTCCACGAAGAAGGCGTCCACGAATAAAAGGTTGGGATTGTTCAACCAATCTGATTTTGGAATTGTGACTTGGCGATAGTGGGCTGCACCATCTAGTCAGTTTTATTCATTCGAATTCTTATGTACCACGTGTACAATTTCCAAGTGCCTGCATATCAAGTGTCATACCTAGCCTGAGTATATCATTTAGCTCATCCTAATTTATTATCTCAAAATTCAATCTGGGGTACATCCAAGCATGCGCATAATGCACAAGTTCCACATGTAAGTAATAATGAAACAAAATATATTCCATTCAACTTAGTGGTCATGAATAAACAAGATCCATCAAGATCATCCTTAGCTGGTGCAGTTTTATCCCTAGTGGTGTCTTGCTCAGTTCACTACTAAAGCTGAACACCGAATTTTGGCCTAAACTACTGCATAAATTGTTTCGCTTTGTTGGTTGCTTGGGTGCTGTTCTCCCCACATGCACTCTACTATTTTGTGATAGCCATATTGCCAATGCCAATCATGAGTTCCATGAGTGTACTCCATGAGGGAGGGAGGGGTACTGTATAGGGCTATATTGATAGCCAGTATACACGTACTAAAGCTTATGCTGTAGTGACAGCTACTGTATACGTACTGAAGTTTAGAGAGAGAGAGAGAGAGAGAGAGAGAGAGAGAGAGAGACGTTTATGCTGTAGTGACTTCTATGCACTGTACTGAAGTTTATTTATTTATCTTCTCTTCTTGCTAACAAGACAACGAATTTTGCTGCATATTCTCATGATTGCTTATACAAATGATACCATTTTTCTAAGGTACAATTCAACACTTTCTTGGACTCGGTCCCAATTGTATCATGAATTAATCTCTTATATTGTAATATGCACTATGAAAATGTCTTCAGTTTTACTTTTATGTGAGTAAGCAAAATATTTGTTGTAGGCTCTAAGGTAATGTATAGAATCTAATTATCGAACTTATTTCATTTGCAGTCATTCAATGCAAAGGTCGTAGACTTCGGACAGGCGCGGGAGGGTAGAAATACATACCCTCCATATGAATCAAGTTCCGTCATTAGCATACAACGTCATTTTCAGCGCCAAGGTGAATTTTATTAAATCTTGTTTATAATTAGAAGTACGATTGTATATTTTTTCCTAGTAAGAAAAAATGTTTGGAGATGATGAAATAAAATTCCCTAGTAACACACACACACTTTTTCCAATGCAAAGAAACCTAGATCTCATCTTGACCATTTACTATCTCTAACCTCAATCATATATTTTAATAAAATATTAATAATGAATAAAATATCTCTAAACCTCATTACAAGTGTATAACCTTTCATAAATAGGTCATAACACATCAATTCACGTCAAAATTGCATGGTATTGTGCCTAACTATCAAATGGGACCTATTTTATGACATCCGGACATTGTTTAGTACCCAAAACGTCGTCTGGAAATCTAAGCGGTGAAAATATGGGTACATATAAACTGTTGCTAAAAAATACTTTTTTTAAGAATCTTTTTTTTTTTTTCTTTCTTTCTTTCCTAAACCATTAAGTAAATGACATTGTTATTGGTGTTAGTGTGTTAAGTGACTCTTTTAGCTCTTTTAGTGTAAGTGCATGTGCACATTTTCTTCTTCTCCTGCAGTGTACTATATGTTTTATTCTAATAAAGCTTTGTGTGTGAGAGCATGTTGCTCTAACACAACATTCCCCCAAACTCCTCTCTCACGTCTCACATCTCTCCTCCTTATCCCAATTACCAAATCATCTTATACTTGGTATCAGAGCCAAGATCATGCCATTTCACACCAGGAAAGTTGAAAGGCGACACGTGAGCTTGCTAACGTCATCAACCGTACGGCTAACGTCTGACATCAGCATTGTACGGATGCATGGACCCCGTTTGAGCTAAAAGATTAGGGATTTGATAGATCTTAATTTTAGAGGATTTGTCATGATTTTTTGAGAATTTTTTTGAGCTGCTTTGATGGTGTTTTGGTCGAAATAGGAAGATTCGGAAGTCGGGCCACCAATAAGATTTTCTACGATTTTTCTTAAATCGGTAAGTTTTTCTCCAGATTCTTTCCTTAAGGTGGACCTAAATCTTCCTCCAAAGCTATTCCTAGAGGAGTTTTGACTTAGGATTGCTTTTTTATTGGGTTTTAACCCAAAATAAACCTATGGCCCTACCGTTCATTGGGTTTCGTGCATCAAATATGACTGATTTTGTGATATTTTTGGAAGATTGGTGGTTGTTTTTCATTCCCTTGAAGGATTGAGTGAAAAGGAGTGCTTGTAGTACCTTTTACTTGGAACTCCCCTCTTATGGAAGACAAAGAACCCTCTTCTCTTGGTATGGGTTCTCTTGAATCCACCCCCCTTCAAATCACCTCCATAAAGTTGAATGGTGACAACTACCTCCAATGGGTGCAATCTGTCAAAGTGTTCTTAGGGGCCTGTAAGAAGTTGTCGTATATTTTGGATGATACTCCAAGCTCTACAGATGCCTCTTACAAGTCTTGGACAAAGGAGAACTATCAAGTAATTGCATGGCTGTTGAATAGTATAGACTCATCGGTTAGCCACTCGGTGATGTTTTTATCCTCTGCTAAAGGTATTTGGGATACTCTTCAGATATGTTATCTGAGTCTGAAAATTTCTCCCGGATATTTCAGCTTATTCAAGAAATTGGTCGGTTCCAACAAGACTCAAGATCCTCAAAAAATCATTATTCGACACTTTGAGGCATGTGGGATGAGCTAGATCTATATCAGTCTCTTCCTTCCAAATGTAAAGACGATCATGAACATGCTCGTAAGAAGCGGGATGACACTGGCATCTGCAGTTCCTAGCCTAGAACTCCGATTATTACCGTGTTCGGGATTAGGTTGTTGTACAAGATCCTCTTCCCCCGTCGATGGCAATCTATGCCATGTGTCAGCGCGCCACAGTCTCCGTTCGTCCTTCACCTTCATTTGTGTCACCCGAGAGTTCGACACACCTTGCTGCACATCAATCTTCTCTTTTTTCTGGCTTTCAGGCACCTTCTTTGAGTCGGAACACACTTTTAGTTATGGTGGTCGTGGTAGGGGCCGCGAGGGAGATCGCAATAGAGGCAGTTGTAATATTCGTGGTCATAGCGGATGTGGACAAGGACGTGATGGTCCTCGCATTTGTTCGCATTGTGATGGAACGAATCACACTATTGATTATTGCTGGCAACTCCATTGTCGTCCTACATGTGCAGCCACCTCTATCACTGTCACCGTTGGTCCTGAAGAACAGCCTTCTACAGCCACCTCTGTTGCAGTTGAGCAACCTTCTTCAAAGGAGTCTCTTATTATTTTTCTCTTATAATTTCTCGAGCTGCATATGATGCCCTTATTTGACTTCATGTTCGTGATGTTCCTGAGCCTTCTCACGCAGCTTCGGCCCAGTCAGGTACCGCTTTTCTTGTGTCTTCCTCTCCTACCTATTAGGTCATAGACTCTGGAGCTTCCTTCCACATGACAGGTAAGTTACAACTCTTCTCATCTTATTCACCTTCCTCTCACTCTCAGTATGTCACCGTCGCAGATGGAACCCAAACACCCATTTCTGGAATTGGTTCTATCTCCCTTTCCCCTTCCTAGCCATTGTCCTTAGTCTTGCATTGTGCCTCGTTTGGATAGTAGTAACGATAAACTTAGCCATCGGGAAGCTAAATGTGTCTTCTTAGGGTACACTCGAAGCCAGAAAGGGTATAAGTGTTATGACCCCTCAACTCGCAAAAAATACATCTCTGCCGATGTTACCTTTTTTTAGGATGTTCCATTTTTCTCGGCTCACGGTCGATCCCTCCGTGATCCTCTTGAGAGTCAGGGAGAGCATAATGCTTCTCCTCTTTCTTTTGTCACTAATGATCACGGGGAGACTCTTCTCTCCCATATTCCTAATTCTGTTGGTGATTTGAGTGGCCCTAAGCCTCTGCGAGTGTATCATCGTCGAGATAAATCTTCACACGCTCAGTCGTCCACCCTTCCGCTCACTTTGGATGTTGGCTTAGGTGATTCTCCAACCTCAAGTCTAGATCTTCTCATTGCTTTGCGCAAAGGGTCACGATCATATACTTAACATCCCATTAGCAACTTTGTTTCATATAATCATCTTTCATCATCCTTTCAGTCGTTTGTAGCTTTCCATTTCATCATAGGCTATTTCTTGGTCTCTTTCACATGCTCTTCAAAGTCTTAACTGGATGAAGGCAATGATGGAAGAAATGTCTGCTCTTGAGAAGAATCATACATGGAAGCTAGTCCATCTTCCTCCAGGCCACAAACCTGTTGGATGTCGATGGGTGTACACAATGAAGTTCCTTCTAGATGGCTCCATTGATCGTTACAAAGCCCAGGCTTGTTGCTAGGGGATATATGCAGACTCATGGCATGGATTACTTCGGGACATTCTCACCGGTGGCTAAGTTTAACTTTATTCAAGTGGTGATCTCCTTGGCCGTCAATTGATCCTGGCCCTTGTTCCAACTTGATGTCAATAATGCATTTCTTCATGAGGATGTTGTATAGGATGTCTGCATGCATCAACCTCCTGGCTTTGTCGCTTCCAACCATCTTACTCTTGTATGTCGGTTGAATAGGCTCTTTATGGACTCAAATAGTCCCCACGTGCTTGGTTTGACAAATTTAGTTAGGCTCTCATAGAGTTTGGCTTTGTTCGTAGCCATGCCGATCATTCCTTTTTTATGTCGCCGATCGACGGGCATCATGATTCTCATTGTGTATGTTGATGATATTGTTCTGTCAAGCAGTGATGCAGTTGGAATGGGGGATGTCGAAGAATTTTTAAAGAACAAGTTTGAGATCAATGATCTTGGTCCTCTTAGCTACTTCCTGGGTATTGAGGTTGCTCGCTCCAAAATCAGGGTGGTCTTGTCCCAATGCAAATATGCTCTTGACCTTCTCATTGAGACCTGTCATGCTAGGTTGCAAACCTGCTACCACCCTAATGGATACTTCGTAGAAGTTTCAGCCAGATGATGGTACTCTTCTCTCTGATCCTGTAATGTATCACTACCTTGTAGGTCGGCTCATCTACTTGACTATTACTTGCCCAGATCTCTCTTTTGCGGTGGGTGTTGTTAGCCAATTCATGCAAGCTCCACGAACATTCCCACAAACTCGTTTCTTCTCTCTCACTTCTCACCTCTCTTTTCCTTGTCTCAATCACCAAATCATCTTCTACTATTGTCCAAAGCAAACCATCATGTGGGTCAGTTGGGCCACTACAGATCAGATATTTTTATGGACCCAAACACTGATTGGACATCTTGAGCGTGGTCACCATCGGGCTGGATCATTCATCCTGATTGGAAAAGAACTCGTCTATGAATTTGAACTGTCCTACATGTCCAAAGCTTGGCCGCATTTATGTTCTATCATCGTTGTCTTTGGAAAAGATTTATGATGAAAGTATATCTATTAGATTAGCCCAATTCTCACTATTACTCCAATTAAGGGCGCACAATCATATTCTGGCTGATCATGGGCAAAGTTGTTGTTGTGGTCCATATTACTCTTAGATCTTTTGCCATTGGTTCAGATCGTTTCAAGGTTCCATTGACTGTTTCTAAGTAATTTTTTATATAAAAAACTAATACATATATATAGTCCAGTAATATGGACCATATGGACCCACAGTTCCATGGACTCTTGCAATGTCCAATGCCAGACTATTCGTGAGGCCCACTTACTGATCGAACAGTTCCATGGACTGAATCCACTGATTGGATACCTTGATCATGACCACCCTTAGTGACTGCATCAATTTGCAATTAGAATATAAATCAGTTCCCTTGGTTTCCTGTATTATCTTTCATTGCATAATACAAACATTAAATTTATTTATTTTTTCTTTCAGACTTTTGGGGTATGGGCTCAGATATTCGTGACTACGGATTGCTGCTGCTGGAACTATTATCCGGTCGTCCACCCTTTGATGAAACCACAAGACGGAGGGTAGATCAATAGGCAAAAGATGAAGAAAATCTGATTGATTGAAGGATTAGGGGAAGTTATTCCAACGAAATTGAAGAATCGCTAATGAAAGTTGCTCTTCAGTGCTTCGACAATGGAGAACATTGCGAGAGTTTGTGACTCGCAAACATTGTGAGACCAATTGCGATTTTGGAACATTTTCTACTGTAGCATTTATTTATTTTCTAGACACCTGTATGCCACATGGGCACTCAATCCCTGGTCTCAGTGTTGAAACAAAGCTTGTCTACCATTGAGCCATAGAACCGGACCCAAACATTTTCTGTGGACCATGTGAATGCTAAGCTATTACAATTGTGTTACACATCCTATGTGCAAAGCAAATTATTGACATCCGTACGATTGACATACTAGGCCCCACCATGAATAAGAAGTAAAAAAAATCAGGCTGATGTGATCACCACGTGGGCCACACCGAAAGTCTGACAAAACACACAGGTAGGACCCACTGATGAGCAGACCAGCCTAATTTTGTGCAGGCCATCTTCATGGTGGGGCCTACCGTTTGCATGGTAGGGATGTCCAATATAGGTGGCAACTAGTCGTCATGCTTCGGCCCTACCATATCAGTCTCCAAATCATGAGACCAAAAAAGAGCCATATCAAAGGCTTAAGTGGACCACACCACATGAAGCAGTGAGGATTAAACTCTTACCATTGAAAACATCCTGAGGGGCCACCGTGATGTTTATTGGCCATCCAACCTGTTCATAACGTCAGGTAGACAAGTATCAAGGGAAAACATAAATATCAGCTCCATCCAAAACTTTCGAGGTCCCCAAGAATTTTTCAAAGGGTAGGCTTTAAATCGCCCTTTGCCGTCGATATGCCTCCTTTTTTGGTTCATACCTTAAAATGATATTTCAAAATAGGTGCATAAAACATATATTACGGTGGGACCCATTCCCTGTCATGTGACCGTATCTGAAAGTGGGGTTAATAACACTGCCGTTGAAACCTTTCTAGGGCCCACCATAATGTTATCCAACCAGTTGATCAGGTCACTCAGACTAGATGAATGGAAAACACAAATATCAGCATGATCCAAAACTCGGGTTCTTAACGGTAGGTGTTCAATCATTACTGTTTCCTGTGGTGTGATTTGCTTCATTTTTGGGTTCATGCCCTAAAATGAGGGATGGACAGTGCATATCAGGTTGGGCCCCACAGAGGCCAACACATCAACACAGTCCGCGTCCTACTCTGACATGCGTCCAACAAACAACGGATTCATGTACTCGATACACACCATCCAGATTGTCCACTCTATATGGGACCCAACCCATAAATCACACCTTTCGGACAATCTCAGGCCTTCCAGATTGTGGGCATCACTGGACATCTGCCACTTATCAACACACATCAGTGATCGCCGTGGATCCCCAAATGTGGGGTCCACCGTGATGTGTGTTCCTTATATCCAGGCCATCCATCTGTTTTGAAAACTCATTATAGGGTATTATACCAAAATATGAAGCAGATCCAAATCTCAGGTTTACTATAATACAGGAAACAGTGTTAATCAAACATTAAAAACTTCTCACGGGACACAAAGGCTTTTGGATGGATCACCTGATATTTGTGTGGTCTCTTCATCCAGTTATGTGAACAGGTTGGATAGAAAATAAACATTCAGGCACCCTTGAAGTTTTCAATGATGAGGATTCAATTAAGACTATTTTCTATGGTATAGTATCCTAAGATTTGGATCTGCTTCGTTTTTTGGGTCATGCCCTAAAATGAGCGGATGTGGATGTAAGGATCATACATCAGCATGAGCCCCACACTAGGGATCCAATGCATCCCGTCCCTGACAATAAGGCTCCTGTGGGGCACACCGTGATGTATCTGTTTATCCACGCCATCCATCCATTTTCCCGGATCATTTTAAGGTATGAGCCCAAAAATGAGACAGATCCAACGCTCCAGTGGACCGACACCAAACAGTGACCTTTGTGAGCTTTGGATTGCATTAAATGCAATAGTAATATCTGATGTGATCCACTTGAGCATTGGATCTACCTCATTTTCGGGCTCATACCTTAAAATGATCTGAGTAAATGGATGGACAGCATAGATAAATAGATACATCACAGTGGCCCGTCAGACGGCTTATTTTCGACTCGGATTGCATCCGCTTCCGTATAGGCTAATATGCTAGTTTATCAGAAATTAAAAATGGAGGAGACTCTTCAATCTTCATCGATACACCAGGCATAGTCGCACAGCAATCCAGACTGTCAAAATCACTGACCCAACTGTGGATGGAGCTTGACCTAAATATTGAACTGAGAAGATAGTATTAATTTATCTGATCATCCCCTTCAAATTTGGACCAATTACCTTTAACCATCCATTTAATAGCAGTTAATTGGATGGTCAGGATTGCTTCATCAGTGTTGTCTGCTCCTCCACACAATCCGACTCACAATTTGGATGGTCTGGATAGCTGTACACCAGTGCGACATATGAGGAGGATGGGTTTGCCACCATTGTCTAAATTGTGCAAAACTAAAATACAAGCAGATGTTAGGATCATTTCATCAATGTGATACTTTGGGACATCCAGATTAGCTTTAGCTTACAAGCATCACATCCACAATAAGCGTCTAAAGCTCTGCTCAACTACAAACCAGCACTAGTGTCAGTTAGGCACATGTGATCAAGATCCTAACCTACCAAAAGATGGGCCACATTGCATTGATCATCTGGAGCTGAAACAGGCAGACTGCACCTATTATAGCCAACATCGCATAAAACAAATGGACACCCAATTCATATTTTCTCGCCATCTATTTCTTTTGTACGCTGACCAACCATAGGAGCAAACCAGCGAGATTTACGCGCAGATGATCTGGAGTCTGGACAGTCTGAACCACATCAAACACTATGATCTTGCGCTCGTGCGCTGGCCATTAGATGAGCAGAGTTATACACACATGCATGCATGAATGGAGCATGCAACGAATTAACCCGACTATTTTTGGACAAATGTAACAAAATAACCTGGCTATTATTAGACTACGTGCGCATGAGGATTTACTTAGAGATTTTCGACACTGTCGACCGTGATCTGCCCTAATAGGGGCCTTTATACACAATTAAAATAATGAGGCGGCCATGTACACTAAAAACCCCGATTACTAATAAATAACGGGGTTAGACATGGCCTTCCTAAGCTGCAGAGCCATCAAGAATTCGATGCATCTGCATCTAATTCTTCTGAAGCTGAGTAGTCGGAAACGGCTCGATCCCCTCCGGACTCGCTGCTCTGCAAGAGCGTTCCAACCTTCTTTCGGGCCCCCGCCCCGAGCCTCCTCTGGTGTTCTGATTATTGAAATCGATCAGATTAATGGCCAACGGTCTCAAAAGACAATCCAGAAGCAATGCATAAAGAACCTTTTTTCTTACTTTCTTCTCCCTTTTTTTTTGGGTGCAACCAAACAACCCCTACAAATTTTCATTCCAAAATTCTCAATCTAATTCAGAGGGTTCTGATGCATCAGAACTAAATTATCAGTATGTAAGTGCAGGGCCCATGTTTCTGTGGCCTAGATTGTTGGTCAGATGTGTCCCATGAAAGGGGAATACGCCAAGCATATGCCGGGTTGGGAGACTCTTACCATGATCACCAGAGAGTGAAACAGATGCAAGGAGACAGGCATGAGAAATAGGATTCAAGAAATGTCTCATTTTACAATATTCGTCGTGATGGTAATGAAAAGTGAAGATAACGGGAATTGAGAAACAGGAATTTGCAATGAGAATGTATTTCTTGGTAATTATCATCAAACCTTCAATCAGCGACCTGCCAATAGACGGCTTAGAAAAAGAAAACACAGAATCTGGAGAGAATGCCGAAGTTTGAAGGGATGGGAACTCTCAATCTTTGAAGGGCAGGAAAGAAAAAAGAAACAGAAAAAGAAAAAAGAAAAGAACTCTCAACTTGAAGATTTTTGGGCATGCCCCATTCAGTGCGGCCCATAAGATCAACAGTTTGGATCACCAAACTACTGGCTCAATTAGACAAATTTGAGTATCAGGAAACTACATGTCCTGCCCTGACGCATCAAGACCCTAAAATTCCGATTGCAACATAATGGGTGGGTTACTTGGGTAGTTGGTGGCACTTAACAAAATAAATGGTATAATTCAGGTTAGAAGTTGGTAACAAAATGGGCGAATTTTCTGGAAGACGAGATTCGAGGAGTGAAAAGGAGAATTTAAGTTAGAATAGTTTATGTGTCCGTACATAATGCACAAATTAATTTGTGTAGAGCTATATTTATATGGGCTAGAATACCACGTGCTTGCCACGACTCATGGAGTTGTGGCTACTCATCAATGTGCAATGCACAAATACACCAATCCAGACCGTTCAAATTGTTGAGCTCAATCTCAATGGAGCATATAGCATGAAAACCGAACTTTTTTTTCTGATTGGTGGTCATCGAGAGTAGGGTTAAAAAGAAAATTGCTGCTTGGTCAGTAATCCAAGTTCAACATGTGAAACAGAGGGTTAGGATCATTTAATCAATGTGATTCCTGGGCTATGCTCCATGCCCGATGGGCATGATTTACACTGGTCTGGATTGGCAGGCAACATTCGTACAGGGTATGCAGTGCCACAAGTTAGTGAGTTGTGGTGGACTAACATTGTAATATAGCTTTATTTGTGTGCGTGCAAATCCAATGCGTAAACACCAGGAAAATCCATTGTAACTGTAATGAAGAAATGAGCTTACTTTTATTAGTAATTGCATTGCGGGTCATTGTCAGGAATTCATCCCACTTGAATCGCCGTAGCTCTTGCTTCTCCTCTTCTGAGAGCTCGAAGTTCGGTTCTCTTCCACACATAAAAGCCGCCCTACATGGAGATTTTATTCCAACATTCAATTGCGTGACAATTTCTGCAAAGAGGCTAATTGATCCAAGGAAACTATTCGTTTGCAAGAATACAGCAGCTAAACATGTATTTAATTATTGCAACCTTTGACAGGCCTTTCCATGAATTCTTCCTTTCCAGTTGAAGATATGGTGAAATCAAGTAACTAAAGTAATGGACCAAACAAAATCAATAGCCATTTAAAGAGCGGTCTCGGAGTGTTTCTCGCCTGGGGAAAACAAGTATGATTCATCTGTTTCAGACCGATATGGGTTTGGCTTCGGTCCCATGTAGGTCAGCTGACTCATTTCATTGACTGAAACCAATATGACTTGGATGATACTGAGTCGTATTGGGCAACATTTAAAAGCACTCTGGTGTCTCTTACACATGCTACAACAAGTATCATCCGTCAGCTCCTATAGACATGAATCCACCGCAGAGTGCATCCAATTTGCCATACTGAACCCACTTGCAATATGGGCAGAGCACATCCAAATTGCCAATTTTTGGGGAGCTTCTGAACATAAGCATATTGTTGCACTAGTGGATTGAATTGAGAGGAAATGATGAATTTGATCAGAAACTCGTTGCAAAACCTGTTAGGTTTTGTTCATCTAATCCCCTCTACCATAGAAGGTGACCCGCAAAGGCACCTTCAGGGAGTCCAATCCCCATTCCCATAGAAGATTCTTGGTGCCCTTTAAGTAAAGGTGCAGAAAGCATGGGGTCAAATGGTGCAGCATGGCAGATCCCAATGGTCCTAGTGTTTTAACAGTCAGACTTGTTACTGATTGATGGCAGATCCTGACCACAATCGAAGAGGCATTAAGAACCCTTTTAGCATCTTCATATGTAATATTTGATTCCAATCATTGCCAGGTGCTTGGAATTTTTGGAAACATCACTGATGTACATATTCCCCAAGACATAACGGTTAGGAGTAGAGGTTTTGCTTTTGCTAGATTCTGATATCTTGACGAGGCTCAGAAGGCAATTCAGGTGATGGACAGTGAAGTAGAGGTTTTGCTTTTGCTAGATTCCGATATCTCAACAAGGCTCAGAAGGCAATTCAGGTGATGGACAGCAAAATGCTAGATGGAAGAGAAATGCATGTGAATGAGTCGAAGGAAGCAGGAAAAAAACAGAAGTCAACCCTAGCTCATCTCTGAAGGAGGGTGAGAAACTGGGGGTCTGGAAATCAGGACAGCAGCCATTGGAACAGGGAGGATTCATTCTGTGACATACTCTGTGCCCGAAAGCCCATGAGGCAGTATGCTAAAGCAGTGGAGTTGAAAGGAAAACGGCAGTGAAAGTCTATGAAGCCATTGTATCAAGGAGACGTCGGGAATTGTATAGTAGTTGAGTAGGCGTTACAGATAACCATCTTATCTATACCTTTCTCCAAACAGATAATCCTATTCTCTTTTTCCTTCTGGGAAGGAAGCTGTAGCATTTTCCCAGGATTCGCAAACTCATCGATTCATATCCCTATCTTTGGAACCACGGGCTCTTTACACCATGGTTACCAGTGTCAAACAACCACTTGCTCTAAAAGCTTGAGCCGCTAGAGGATGGCATATCAATGTATATTGAGGAACTTTAACACTAACACTCCCCCGCACGTAAGGGGTGGAACTCCGCACAGGAACAAACTCAGAAAGGGTGGAGGGACACATAACTCACACCATAAACAGCCCCCCATGGGAAAATATATTCTGGTGGCATATTCGCTACTTCCGGGATTCAAACACAAGACCTTCCACTCTGATACCATGTCAAACCACCACTTGATCTAAAAGCTCGAGCCGCTAGAGGATGGCGTATCAATGTATATTGAGGGACTTTAACACTAACAACCAGTCGGGGGATATGGATCCATTTGTTTTAAGTCCATGCCTGGAGTAATTCAGTCCTTGAAATTGGATTTCACTTTGGGAAGGCATTAGAGGTTGACGATTCCAACTCAGATAAACAATTCTCGTTGTTTGCTAGGGTCAACTTGTTGATGTATCTGCTAACCTAGGAGAGGTGATCGAACTAGAAGTCAATGGCCTTGCGTTCCTGATTTTTGGCCAATCAAAACACCAACATCATAGCAAGTTTTTGCAGTGAAAGGAGCCGAGATGAACCAGAAAGTAGGCACGAACAAGGAGATGTTGGTTGGTGAATGATCAAGGGGATGCAGCTGGAGATTAGACCACATTCAGGCTCAAGCTTACTAGAGACTCAGGAGAAAGATGGATTACATTACCTGGCCATGAGAAAAACAGACATGCCAATGGAGAGCATATACATGGCAGCCATTTCCCAAGTACCCACGATGGGGAAGAGCCCTCAAATTGCAGTGACATTTCATTCAAGTGATTGCAATTTAGAGCCTAGACCCTCATTATGAATACCTAAAGAAATGACAATTTGATTACACACTTTAATATACTAATAAAAAGTGAGATTCAATTGATGGTGTATTCAAACACGCCCTAGTTATGGCACTAGAGATATCATGGTACTAGAAACCTTTTCGAAGTAGCTTCAAAGGGGTTTTTATTCGCCCATCCTTGTTTGTGACTTGCTAAAAACCAAATGCCTAAGGGCAAGTCCGGCTTTTGATGCCTAGACGCCATTTTGAGCTAAATCACAATTCGTGTTGTGTTTGGATGCATTTCTGCAAACCCTAAAAACCAAATGCCTAAGGGCAAGTCTGGACATATCCTTAAAAAGAGGCTTTTGATGCCTAGATGCTATTTTCAGCTAAACCACATTTCGTGTTGTGCGTTTGGATGCACTTCCGCAAACCCCCATCCGACCCCACATTCGACAAAATAGGCACTAGAAAGCCTACTACCAAAAACCAATTGGATGCTGCACTTGGCAAAATAGGCGCTAAAAAAGCCACTCGCAAAACCAAACGGATTGGTTTTTGGCAAGTCAACCGAGAAAGCGGGCAGGAAACCACTTTCATGAAAACCTCCTCTTGCATTAGTTGCATCCAAACGGGCTCTAGGCCAAGTAGTCAATATGCCATTAGCAGGCAGTCATTTGGTTTCGTGGACATATCCATCCCGAGTTCCATTCCTATATTCTAGGTCTCAAGTGGTCATAGGGGCAAGGGAGGCAAATATTGTGGTTGACAGAATGAAGAATCAACAGACATCGATGAAAGAGATTCATATGGTCCTTTTAAGAGTTTTGGTGTTGTTTCGTGTGTGTGTGTGTGTGTGTGTGTGTGTGTGTGTGTGTGTGTGTGTTTAATGAATAGGAATTTTGTTAAGAAGAGAAGACAAAAAGACAAAAGAAAAAAGAAAAAAAAAGGAGGAAAAGAAAAATGGAATTTGTTTTTTGTAAAGAGTTGTGTTGTTCTCGTGAGTTTATTCTATTTATTTTCCTAATCATGGAATTCCACAATTTCTGATAGAAGAAAGGATATCTTAGTCCTACTTTTCCTTTTTTATCCTTTTTGGTTCATTGAAGGCATCCATTCATTGAGTTGTGTTAAACAGCTACAATGGTGCTAATCTTGAGGGCCTATGAGAAGCTACAGTGAGAAGAAGAAGAAAGATGGAAGAGAGACGATGAGAGAGAAAGAGAGGAGAGATAGCACGAACATGGGATGTTTCAAGAAGAGAGATAGCAAGAACATGAGATGCTTAGGGTGTATGAAAACCCTAGCCCTCCACTCTTATTTATAATAGAAAAAACGTGAATGGGCCCAATGGGCCTTATTCAACTATCAATCTTTCAACACTCCCCCTCAAGCTGGAGTATCTTAATGACGCCCAACTAGGAACAAAGGCTAACATAATCAAACCTAAGAAAGAAATTCTCCTTTAACAAGCTGCATTCTAATTTCCAGCTGTTGCAGTGAAAGCCTGAATGTTCAATTTTGTGGATGCCCTCTTCAATGATACCAAGGCGTCTAAACTTCTTCCTTTTTTTTTTTTTTTGAAAGATTACTGATGCAGGATGGATGGCCTAACCTAGAATGATACAATGAGATAATAAACGGATTAACTAGAACAATTTAAAGCACAAAATAATGCTAATCTATCACAAGTTTTGAAAAATCCAGTAATGTAACATGTTTGAATTCAAGCCTTATGACAGTGCAGCAATGTAGATCCAATACAATACCAAATAAAAGGATCTATGGAAGGTAGGACTTCTATCTAGCATAGGTATTGTTCTCAATTCAAAGGGGTTCACTTGGTTTGTTTGGGCTTGGGTAGGTTAGGGATAATACTCTAGGATTTAGGAATCGAATTTTGGGAATTTGGATTTGGAATTAGGGTTATAGGAAATTAGCGTTTTGAGGAATTAATGTTTTGAGAATTAGGGTTTTGAGACTTAGGGTTTTTAGTAGGGGAATCAAAAGATGAGAGGAAAGATGAAGAAAAAAGAAGGTATAAGGGATTGGTTGTTGATAGAGAAAGAAAAAAAGAAAACTAGATAGAAAGAGAAAAAGAAAGTGAAGAAATATCTTTTGATGAAAGAGAATGAGAAAAGACAAGAAAAGAGGGAAGATAATACTTTGAGGAAGAAAGAAAAGTAGAAAAGATAACTAGAAATCGCTCTCCATGGCTTCGCACCACCAATCCAATCATAGGATGAAATTTTGCTTAATCTCAAAGCAAAAGAGAGAAATCTCTTTCATTCATAACATGCATTATGGTTAAGGGTAGAGACATCCAACCCTTTATAGTCTCAAAAAAGACCTTTTATAAAAATGCGCTCTCAGATAAGATTCTTAACATAAAGACGCTTAATGAATTAAAAATTATTCATAACCTCCTAATCTCAACACAAATATGAACTATACCAATAATAATAAAACATATAAACAAATTAAACAACTGAACTATTTCGTGGGCCATGGGGGTTCACAATCGAGATGTCCGATGATGATAATCCAACAGTCCAATGTATCCATCAAGCTCCTATATGCAGGCCACATGCATCTTCCCAGTGTGGGGTCTTCACAGATGCATGGACATACACGTGGGGTCCTCGATGTCGTTGGGAATGTGAATTGGGCCAAGTGGGCCCCATGTAATGGTTGTCTAGCCATAAGGAAACTGGCTAAGCCCTCCTCTGGTATGGTGCTCGGATGACGACCTCATCAATTACCAAGGCATTTAAACTATCAACGCCTTTAGCATCCATGTAATCCTTTGTATAAGTGAAGAATTAGATTTATCCAAAAGAACCCTAAAAGTTCTTTCATCCTAGTTTCCAGATGTTATGTAACATGAGTAACCAGTGTTTACAGTATCGATAATATCGGCCGATATTATCGATATCGTTGCTCGCCGATACATATCGGCTGAGTAATAACAAACAAACTGTCTGATTCCTTGGTATCGCACGATATATCGTGCGATATCGATAATATCGCAGTTTGTATCGATATCGCACGATATATCGGCAAGATATCGGGCTTTTTCCTTCACGCGATTCCAGATATTGTCGATACCTGGACGATATCGTCCAGGTATCGGTCAGAAACGCCGGAATGTTTTTAAACTTGGTTTTTTTTTTTGTTTTTTGGAAAAAAAACTTAGGGAGGCCTATTTTTTTCTCAATTTTCTCCTATTTTACTATATCGGTCAGACGCATAAGAGTCCCCCATTTTGTAGAAAAAAACGATTTTTTGTTCGATTTTCTTTTAGTTTCTCCTTCCTAAAAAAAAAAAAAAACGTTGGGCTTTCAGGCGCTCCGCCCCGAACCCCGGGCAGGGGCGCGCCGCCCCCTGCACCCCCGGCGAGCTGACCGCGCAGCTCGACCCGCGTTCCAACTCTGCGTAGGGGTCATAGTTTGTTGAGCCTAATTAGCTATTTTCTAGATTTTATGAAGTCCTCATATAGATCTTGGCCATATTAGATAGCTTGCATTGTGTTAAACCAGGATAGTCAAAACTGCATTTGAAGGATACTCATTCAGTTGCATCATCCATAGGTATATTTCTCAATTCTCTTGCTTGTTTTACTTTGTCAATGCATTAGTTGTGTTTACATTAATGTCTTATTACATTTGTATATCTTATAGAATCAATTTAAACAATAGTTGCATCAGTTCAATCAGATAGCGCATAGCTTAGGATCCTTTTACAAAGGAACTCCATTTTGTGGACTTTTTTTTTTACATATTATGATTTAAATGTGTGTATTGAGGTCCATTTTAAACAATCCCTGAAGTTTCATTGAAAAATTCAATCAATTTCCCAATATTTCCCCATGTTTCCCAAAAAGTGCGATACATTCCGCGATACAACCGATATTTCCCACCGATACGCAATATGTATCTGTATCCCAAGGGTGCGAAACGTAACGCGAAACCGATACTGCGAACACTATGAGTAACTACCATGAAATCATTAAGCCTACCATTTATATATTTTCTTGTGATAGAACTACTCAAGAAGAACCAACCGACCCCTCTGACCACAATCTCTTACCCGTAGAGCCTTTTGCATGAATGACTTCAGCAGATTTCATCTGTAACAAAATCATACACACAAGTCCCACCTTTTAACAAAATCATGCACACAAGGCCCATTTGGATGCACCCTCAAAGGGTCATTTGACGGCAAATAGTCATTTTAAGCCAAAACCTAGTTTTTGTGTGTTTGAATGCACCTCCACAAACCATCGTCCAATCCCCAGCTCAACAAAATAAGTGCTAAAAAGCAGGAAACCCTCTTTTGCAGAAGTTGCGTCCAAACACGCCCTTAGGCCATTTCATCTGGTAGGATCCATATGAGATTGGTCATGCTCTAATATCTCCCTCATTAGAATAAAAAGCTATAACAATGTTCCACATTTAACAAGTGCCTAACAACTGTAAGGATCATTTGATGGGGCCATGTTTGGGATATCTGCCATCCACCATAGGGCCCAGACTACAAGTGTTTAGCTCACAAGAAGGCGATTCCTACTTTTATGGTTTATTGGGCCGGGGAATTAGAGTAAAACATTATACATCTTTCTTTATTGCTTCATGGAAAAAAAAACTGGAAATCGACTTGTTTATTTACAAATGATATCATCTTTCGCCTGCTTATGGATGAAAAGGATGGAGGTAAATACCTGTCATATAAGCGAGCTGCTTCTTCTTGAGACCCAACAGTTCCCAAGTGGATTTGTTTCTTGTCAACTTTTATTGCTGCCTGCCATTTCATATTTTTGAAATAGACACCTCTCATTGCACATGGTTCTTGATCTTCGAAATGCTTCCTACGATGCCGCTTCCTGCGTTTGATTTCTTGCCCTACAAATGCAAACAACTAAGCTTGCTATACAACTCAAGCCAAGTAAAATATGACAACAAAACATAAGGAAAAAGACAAGAACAGCATTCTGCTTTTCAAAAAGAAAAAAGCAAGAACACTGTTGCAAGTGCAACCTTTTGTCATTGAGAGATTCGTGGATTATACAGGCACAGACAGTCAGTAACAAAGAATCATAGAGAGGCCAATGAAAACATGTTTACCGAACTTTGCCCACGTGCCAACAAAATCATGCACAACACTGCACATTATCCTCAGTTGTGCGTAGCCCATAAAGGGGAATTTGTAAACAGTTAAGGTCAAAGGCATGTGATGTGAAACAAGCTGAGAGTTGAAAGCTATATTAGCACAATCAAACTATTTTTAAAATTTGAACACATGCAGATCATCTATCAACTTTGGGAAGGAAATCTCACAGGCCATTTGGATGCAAGAAAAGTTGTGTCTGAACAGGTTGTCCATGGCAAACAAGCTTCCATGGCTTGTCTGACCTATTTATGTCTGAACAGGCTGAGAGTTGGAATGAAGTAAGGTTAGCATGCCTCTTGAAAAAGGTCAAATAAAAATGAGAAAACTTGTTTAGTGCATGCTGGAACACAATGTCCGTGCACATGAGTCACATGTGCAACTGTCCACATTCAAGCGCCCCACATTTGCCACGGGTGGCACCATCAACCCACAAGTGCCCTACATGTGTCAATGTGAACATGCTCCATTAGTGCTACATGGGTCACCATCCATCTTAAGTTTTCCCCACAAGGCAAATGCAACACAATCAATTTTTACTCCTGTTCCAATGTGTTTGACAAACAACAAACAGAATCACTAGTCCAAAACAGCATAACCTAGATAGGTATCCAAGATAGTATGACCCAAACAATATGTCCAGAAACAACTTGCTTGCATCCATGCAGCCTCTTTAGATGATACGTTGGGATTGCCCAAAAGCACCCACACAACACTAAATTCCACTCATTAAACAAAGTGGTGCCATCAACCCCTAAGTGTATCATGAATAAGTAACAAGAGTTGGTTCCAAGTTAAAAACCTGATTGAACACATTTACTTTTCAGTAGGTAGACATACCTGAAAATTGTTCATTCTGCTCCTCCGTTAATGAGCTAAAGCTAGATATATTTGTAGATCCAGGACGCGCTTCAGTGATATTCATCTGTTGAACCAGATTGAGTACCATAAATTTCAAGTCCAAGTATACAACGAACTCCAAGTATACAAACGAACTAATACAGAGTGCATGAATGATGGTCAAGAATGCAATTATTTAGCAACACACAAGCAGGTTTCCTGTCTAATTTATTTTTTTACATGTAACAATTCTATACAAGCTGAGTGAGAAAGTACATCAAGATAGCGGCAGTGATTGCCCGTTATAAAAAGAAGACATGATTTCCTTAGAAAGGGTATCTGCTAAGTGCCAAATATAGAATCTGTCTCCCTCCCTCCCTCCACATGATATTTTGTTAGTCCGGGCCCACTCTATGGAATCAAGCAAGGGCAATTGGAGCGCTTGTTTACTCCAGAACACAACCCAGATCATTCCTCTTATTCTTTATCCTACCAGCCCAGCCACTCCAAATCCATAAAAAGATATTTCAAGTATTACTATCGGATAGAGCTTCTGAAAAAAAAAATATATATATATATATATATATATATATATATATATATATATATATATATATAGGATGACAATTTCCTACCCCAATTATAATGCTGCGTGTATTTATAAACTTCTCACCTTTGTTACCATAAGTATTTACAGCCAACAAATATGGCATACATCAATAACTATCCTGTTTAGAGTACAGTTTCCTCATCAGGATTTGGAGTTAAACATGGTTCAACAGCAAACTAGGTCCTCCCACCACTTTGATTTTGAACAAGTTTTGGAAATCTTTCTCGACCTCAATGCAGGCCATGCCCCCACATGACTAGGTAAGGAACTTTAGAAGTAGGGAACTGCTGATTTTTAGAGGAACTCTAGGACCTCTAAAACATGGATGAAAGGTATGGTAGCCAGATAAGGCATATACACATCATGGATGCAACATGGATATGCATGAGACAGATTTTACGCATGAACTTAAAATAATGGGCGTGATAAGATACAGATCCAGTACCTATTTTGAAGCATCTGGGCACAACGGGATGCAACTTTATAGCGGATTCACTATCCACATGCTATAAACATCTTTTGTTTTGTTGATGAAGTGCTGACAAAGAAGGAAGCCACTTTGTTTCTTCCCACCTAGACTGATAAAACCCATATTTTCTAGTTTTTCTCATTCAATAGTACGAATATATACTATTGTATACATTTCACTAACCCACATTGGCAGAGAGGCGAATTCTCTAGCAGGTAATCTAGCTAGAGGAGTATCACTCCTTCCCACTCTCGTGGTAGAATTCGATTTCCATTTCTTGATGTAATTTTCTTCTTATTCGAATAATTTTGCAACTATCTTTAAAAAAAAAAAAAAAGCACTGTTGTATAACAAAGGATGGGTGCATTTATCAGTCAAGGTAATCAGATAAAAATTCCAAAAAGAAACAACCTATATTTATCAGTCAATCACTCAAAATGGTTGACAACTACTGGAGATTGCAAGGTATCGTAGCTGATCCCCCATCATTTGTAGCAAGACTACACCAAGAATGCCCATCTTCCTTTAGGACCCCTTCCAAGTTCCAACACTAGTTACACTACCATGACTCCGAGTCCACCTTTACTTCCACCAATATTATATTGCTAAGAGTTGAAGAAGGCTAAGATGATGATGATTATTGTTAAAAGTCTTCAATTATCGTAACAACATAGGCATATTAATTTTTCTCAGTTTTGGTAAAGGTAAAGATATTTTAAATTTTGGGCCCCACGTACCACAAGACTAAACCCACTACATTCAACCAAATTTTGGCCCCCAATCTACAACTCCTGAATCCAGTTCACCTTGTCTACTCCCACTAAATGCAACTAAAGCCAACCACCATCATCGTCAAAGCTCATCCCAACTAATTGAGATCAGCTACATGAATCCTGTTCCACTACTCCAACCTGTCCAGGATATCCTTGGAAAAGCTGCAGGTCATCAAATCTTTTCTTACTACCTCCAACCATGTCCTTTTAGGCTATCTCCTTGCCCTGCCTTCAACTTGAACCAACTCACTCCTACTAACCAGTGCAGTTCTTGGTCTCAGATACATATGGCCAAACCATCTAAGCTTACTTTCCCTCATCTCATTACCTATTTGGGCTACTTCTAAGTTCCCCTTGAATGAATTCATTTCTAATTCAATCCTCCCTCATCTTGCCACTCATCCATCTCAACCACCTCTTTTCTTATTCCATGAACGTATTATTCTTTGACTGCCCAACATTCTGCCCGTGAAGCATGGTTGGTCTATGTCTTATAAAATCTCCCCTTCAGTTTGGAATGCAGCATTCACATAATAGGCACATACCCACTTCATCCACCCAGCACTAACTCGATGAGCAACATGCTTCTCAACATCTCCATTCTCATGAATTATCAACACTTACTAAAGTTGCATTTCATATAACTCTATTTGTTTCCAGTAATTTAAAACCTTTAGATTCAAAAGCATCACTCCATATTTCTAGCGCATCACTCCATATTTCTAGCTTTGGGTTACCCCCTCCCATTTCTCGTCAATCAAAATTATATCATCTGCAAATGTACACCATAGAACCTCTTCTTATAAATGCCTAATTAACTTATACATGATCCAGTGCATGCAACTAAACCCAGCCTTTAAAAAACTTAATCATGCACCAACTTCAGTGTGTCAGTCCACACATATCTACCACTGTCCAAAGACTGCAGAAATCCAGCACAAGTTTCAAAATAGGATCTGAAATCTCATTCTAAATTGTGTCATAGGATTCCCACCATCTGTATTTGAAGTTGGAGCCACACGTTTACCAAATCTAATTGCAAACTGTATATTATTACACAATCTTTCCTTGTTAATTGTATATGTACAGTAAATTCTTGACCTGATTGCTCAATGGGCCATGGCTTTTATAACAGAACAAAATGGCCTTGATGGTCAAGGACTAGTATCTCTTCTTTAGTTCAATTACAGCACTCACTGTTAATGCTACAATGGCCAATATTCAACAGATAAAGGCCAACTATCTGAACCTCACGGCAGATAGCACTCACAAACAAATTACTCCATAAGAAACTATATTCGCATTTCATGGGTAGATGAGGAGGACAAACAAGTAGCCCCACTTTTGTGTAAGACGGTTTCCCCAATAAATAAAGCAAATGTTCAGTCTTGTGCAAGTTATTAGCTTTAATTTAGGGAAGAAAAAAAAATGCATCCCCATATTGTAGAATCCATATCAACCTGGGAAATAGTTTGTTGACCAGTGCACTGTGGTTGCAAGGTATTCCATAACGGCAACGGTGGCCACAGCTGTGACCATTATGTCATGGCCTTCTTTTTTCTTTTTTTGAAAAAAAAAAAAAAAAAATTGTTTCAGACCCTGTTATGGGCCACTTTTTCTGTAATGCCCTTTATGGCTGTTTCAGCCCCATTAACGTGTAACAGTTACAACTGTTACCGTTACATAACCGTTTTGGCATACCATGGTGGATTGGCCTAATTGGTAGAAACTAAAAATCACAAAAGAGAAGGTTATGAACTAACAAGGTATTAGTTTGGCCGTTACTGCCTCACTCAACACCCATGGCAAGACTCGATCCCAAGTCATATCCCGGGAGAGCACGTACATTAACCAGCTTGTCTACCGAGCTGGTTTTGTTCTTTAACTTTTGTTTCCTTAATGCATTACAATGAAAAGTAAAAATATATCCCATATTTACTTAAAATGTAGATTTACCAGTAATTTAAAGCAAAAGAAAGTTTTTTACCCATTTAAGCATATCATAAGGATTTTGAAACAGTTAAGGTAAAAGATCATTCAGCAATATGATACTTCAGTGAATTTTTATTTAAATGTAAATGAGCAAATCTGCAAGAAAGAATCTGTTAATAGTGGGAATCGATGGGGAAAAAGAAGTACAACAAAAGGTAAACCCACACTACCTGCTTTCGCTGACTGATATCAGCAGAAGGCATAGGATGCACACTGACTGATTTGGACCATTTGGTATTCTGAATGGGATTTTCCGAAACACTTCCATTCTCATTGAACCTGGGAAGCTGGACCAAGAAAGAACTTCTCCCTGCAAATAAGCATCATAAGCTCTAAAAACTATTGTGTTGATTCCAAAAATAACATATGTAAACTATAAAGTAAATCTTTGTAACAATTGAAGTTATCCTGATATTACCTATGAGAAAATTTATATGAATTATCGGGGACATTAAAAAATTTGAGAAGTCATCATGAAATTATTAGCCTACAAGACTTATCCCATACAAGTATACAACAGAATCATGCAATAAATACAAAAACGCATAAAGCTTGAATTGAAACAACAAAATATAATATGTTAAAAATATGGAAAAACACAAACCTCTAGAAAAAGTAATAAAAAGGAAGAAAAGAAAGCAGTCAGTAAAGCCAAGTATGAACTTGATGATGAATTGTATGAGAGATCTACAAACTAGTAAAAGCAAGGGAGAGAACTCTCCCTTTGCATACACACGTTAAATGCATCAAGGGTGAGGATCATAAGTTCTCAGAGAAAGATCTTGAGATAGGAGAGATTACAGAGGTTATTGAGTGAATAGGAAAGAATGGGCGTAGAATTAGGAGGGGTCTCCAATCCTGTGGGTTTGGGACTTGGGAGCACGTATGGTATTATCATAAACTTCTAGGGGAAGTAAGAGTAGCCTAAACAAGGATGAGGAAAATAAAGGTTTTGGGGGCATATAATGTATTCATAGAAGTGTGGAAGATACTGAACAAAATCAGATTAGTTTGGTCAACTAATGTTTTCTAATAGAATTTTTCCGAGAAAGAAAATACTTGAGTAGATGAGAAGCATCATAATTCCCATTTAAGTTACACCAATTATCAGTGGATCACACCATGAGTCTTTCATTGTCATGTTTCAGTCCTCTTCCCCAAATCAATCAGGTTCATGTCAGGGAGATCAACAGCCGAAGCCATTTTCCTACTCGACAATTAATGGGAAAGTTCAGAGATGAGGAAGAATCCACACGTGGTTTTCATGGATGAGGAAAAAGAATCCAATAGTGCCTAAGGAGGCTGTACAGTAGCTGATGAAGAGTAAAGGGATCTGGGAGGATATATCGTCAACATTAAAGACATGTGCAAAGGTCATGTGATGAAACTGCCCTTATCTTTTCGATTTGTTATAGACAAATTAACCGCAGGACTATAGGATAAAGTCCCTTGGTATGAGTTGCTTACAGAGGACACGGTGTTTGTCAAAGACACTAGGGAAGGCACACGCGCTAAATTGGAGATTTGGAGGAAGGCAATACAGTCTAGAGGTGTAAAAATTAGCAGAACCAAGATGGAGTATTTGGAATACAACTTTAGTAAGAACTAAGAACATTTATAAAGGTCACACATTAGTTAAAAATTTGATGGTCAGAACTGACAGTCAAGAGATTCCTCGATGGGATGCGTTTCATCAACTTAGTTCTATTGTTCACTATGATAGGGGAGATTGATGAGGATGTCTCAAATAGAATGAAGTTTGGTGGATGAAGTGAAGATGTGCCTCTAGGGTGCCATTACGGGTTAAGGAGTTGTAATGCCTGTTCCGGGGGGTGACCGTTACAGCCAATGTTACCTTATTGAGTACCTTGGCTGTGATATATAGGCAGTGTTGGGTGGTTAAAAGACAGCATGAGCAGGTGATAGAGTGTCGCAGAAATGAGGATGTTAAGATGGATGTGGGAAGACTAAAAAGGTGAGGACTAAGAATGAGGTCACCTGGAGCAGCCTAGAAGTGGTAGCAATAACACAGGATGAGAGGAAGATCAAGAAGAACTCAGACTGATGTGATGAAAATGGATATGAAAGCTTGATCGCTTACTGAGGACAGGACCTTAGATATGATTGAATGTTGAACAGGACTTGTAAAACCAACCCCAAATAGTTGAACAGAGCTATGATGATGATGATGATGACCATTTTATCTCCTTATGCACTCAAACCAAAGTCTTAATAATGTATAGTTTAGATACCACTTAGTACTTGTGTTAAGAGTCTTGACTTGTGAAAAGAGTTTCCTTTGGACCTCCTTTTATTTTAGAACGTCATGGTTATTAGTTTCATGAGCAGTCAAAATTTTGAAAAACTTGACTCAAAGCCGATCAGACTCAATATGTATTCTGTTTGGTTCTAACTCTCTCAACACTCAATCAACTCGTCAAGAGTTGACGAAGCCTAGTCCTTTCTTCTGACAAAAATATTTTCGAACAATCTCTTTTTTTCTAAAGGAGGGTGTTTCCTAGTTTTTTTTTTTTTTTTTCCATTTTCCTCACTTTTACTGGATTTACTATTTTTTAATATACTCTTTAGAGTATTAATTATTACCAAATTGTGAAACTAAAGACTAGTGGAAACTCGCTTGGTAGCGATGTGCCAACAGGTCCCCAGCCCGGATGAAGGAGACTGGTGTTAGGCAGACGGTTGTGAGACCTTCTTTTTTTTTTTTTTTTTGATAGGTCGCTGGGCTCAAACACAAGACCTCGATGTTGAAACAAGCCCATTCAACCATTTAGCAACAGGCTCCAACCATTGTTGGATGTCAAACTTTTGCCATGCAACCATGAAAATTCCTATTTAAAATCTTGATGATTGACAAAATAGGGTGGACTTAAGGGCTAATGGACCTCAAGCTTGTCTTTTCACTTCAAGATGATGCCTCCTCATCCTTTTATCTTGTTTAAGTTTCATTCTCTTTTGGGTGGTTTGAGTAAAATTTATTGCTGCCATTCAAACAAATGGCAAAGTAGGATTTATAAAGCCAACCCCAAATGACTAGGAGAATCCTATAATCATGATGAATACATAGATAAATATACAAAGGATGTCATAACATGGAAGAAAAAGATATATATATATATATATATATATATATATATGGGAAAAGGTACTATGCGCTCGGCCTCATGGGAAGTTCCCATGAGGTCGAGCTGTGTGGGCCCTACTGTGATGTGTGATGGGCATCCACACCTTCAGTCAGATGCACCATTCCGTGGTTGGCCATGGGCCTAAAATTCAGGCCAATCCATGACTTGGGTGGGCCACACCATAGACAACAGTTGAGAGTGGATATCCACCCATTGAAACCTTTATAATTGTTTATAGGATCGACTGAGATGTGGTTGAGAAATCCAGGCCATCCATTATGCGTGTCCCACTTAAAAAAGAGGTCACACCAAGTTTCAACCGCATCCAAAACTGAGGTGGGCCCCAACAAGTGCTTTTCGATGTTGTAGGCATGATTTTACACTGTTTCAGTTGTTATGGCACACTTGAGTTCCAGATACAGCTGATTTTTGGGATATCCCATAACCAATAGGGGACTCACCAAATGCATGGTGTGGATGTTTGATACACATCACAGTGGGGTCCACACAGCTCGACCTCATGGGAACTTCCCATGAGGTCGAGCACATAGTACCTTTTGTGTGCGTGTGTGTGCGCGTGTGTGTGTGTAAAGCATAATCACACAACTAGCTGTCTTACCAGTCTAATGAAGCAAAGAATATATTCTTATTTAAGAAACAATAACATGCCCTTCTTATCGATTATTTTCTAATTTTTAATGAAAGAAAAACATTCCATTGTTTTTGTCTCAATTTTGTTTAACTTAGGCTTTTAATATTTCCACATAGAATTCCATGTTTGACCAGGTTATGATCTGTTGTAACTAACTTTTAATTTCAGTTGGGAAGTTTCTAACTAATTTTACTTAACCTTTAACTCACTTTTCAGATTTGTAAAATTTGAATAGTAAACAATAGCTGACTAGTCATGATTAGAAGTGCCAACCAATTTTTTCGTAAAACCAAGGGTGTGTTTTGGTAACATGAACGCAATTTAACAAGTATATACTAAAATAGATATTTTCTGCAAAATCGTGTTAAACATTGGAGTGTTTGGTCTTCATTGCAAGATTGCAAATCCTTCCCAAAACCAAGAACTGAATTTCAGAAAAACGTAAACTTGTCCACAATTATGATTTACAGAATCTTAATTATGTCTCTCTATTCCACACCATCTGATCAAAGTGGTCTTATGGAAGGGATTGGCTATCAAAGGTGAGACCAAATTGATTCTCCAAATAGACCACCTCTATTATTAATCAATATGTACCATCCATTTTCATGCGGGGATCATCCGATCAAAGTGAATTTTAAGAGGTGTGGGCAATCAAATGTAGGCACCACAAGCTGGACAATCAATATCAATCTTTGGAGCTTCTCGATTATAATTAACATGAATAATCCATACAAATCATCAATCCGATTGCTAGGATCATTCAATTAAGTGATCTTTCAGGAGCGACGATCAATTATGGTGTGCCCCCACATGATGGATGGTCCAAATCAATGGTCAAAACTTCTCTTTTATAATCAACATCTAGACTGCCTTTGCCCTAGCCATTGATCAGATGGCTAAGACATCCAATTAACTTTTAAGAGCAATGAGAAATCAAAGGTGGGCCCCGCGTGACAGATGGTCCAAATTAATGACTGAACCTTCTCTATTATAATCGATATGGATCATGCATTTTCCTAGCCAATGATCAGATAGTTAGAATCCCTATCAAAGTGATTTGGGACAGTCATGCAAACAAAATTGGGGTTCACATGATGGACAGTCCAGATCAATGATCAGACCTCTATAATGATCAATATAGACCGTCCATTTCCCTAACCATTAATCAGATAGCTTGGATCATCTGATCGAAGTGATTCTATGGTGAGACAGGCAATGAAAGTTGGGCCCCACATGATGGACAATCCAAATAAATTATCTTTCTCTATTAGAATCGATATGAGCAATCCATCTCCTAGCCATTTATTGGATCATTCAATCAAAGTAACATTTACAAGGGGTGAGTGATCAAAGTGTGCCCCACATGATGGATGGTCTAGATCAGTGATTGCCTTCTTTATCATAATCAATGCAAACCGTCCATTTTTCTAGCCATTTTGGATGGTTTGATCGTCCAATCAAAGTGATTTTTTTGGATGAACATGCATAAAAGATCACCGATTGGACCGTTCATAGTAAAATAGAAGTGACGTTTAAGAGTGACTGGCAAAGGCCCCAACTCACCAGCTGGTGGGTTTAGATCGGTGATCAAACCCTTCCTAGTATAATAAATAGGGATCATGCACTTCCTATCCATGAGAGAATGGTTAGGATCATCATATCCAACCGTTACGATACAGGCCATAACAGTTGTTACAGCCTTTTTATTTTTTGAAAAAAAAAAAATCCATTTCAAACTCGTCATGAGCCATTACGAAGCTGATACGAGCTGTTTTTACTATAACAGTCGTTTCGGCCCTGTAACACGTTAGTCGTAACAATAACGGCCGTTATGTAACCACTTTGGAATAACATGTATCCGAGTGACTTTTGGGAGGGTGGACAATCATAGGTCGGTGTTCCATGATGGAGAGTCCAAGTCAATTACTGGAGTTTCTCTAGCACAATCAATGTGGAGCATCCATGTTCTTAGCCATTATTGGCATCTTGGTTGGTTAGGATCATCTAATTGAAGTTCCTTAAGATCGTTCGGAAATCAAAGTGGGGACCACGTGATGGATAGTCCATATCACTGGTCAAGCCTTTCTAGTATAACAATTATGAACCGTCCATTTCCGACCCATTGGTTAGATGGTTGGCACGTCAGATTGTTGGTTATGTGGCCCCAACCACTGGTTGCCCGTGATTCTCAACGATCAATTTGGTTGGAGATTCTAAGTATCCAATCAAATTCAAGGAAAACAGATGTTCCAATTAATGGAATTGGCCCAATCATTGATTTGAATTGTCCATTGTGATGGCCCCACATTTGATTAGCTTTGCTTCCAAAGTAAAGCTAAATTGCAATTTTTTATCAAGCATCTGTATCCCTAATATTGACAATGCTGAAAATTTAACAAAGCAGTGATTTAAGGTGGGCAGGCCAAACTGTCTATGAAACATTAAAAAACATGGGGAGGGGGACTTTTTTTTTCAGATCAAGAATTGTGTTATTTTTCTACCATACAGAATTTTAATTAGGAAATGTTTTTCATGCCAAACAGACCCTAAAAGATCTTTTGACACTACTTTATCGTCTTTTTTCTGATGAGTGGAGGACACTACTTTATCATGATATTATTGCAAAAAAGAATATCACAATAAATTGAGCGATCATCTCAAATCCATCCTCCACCTTATCATGATGTTTTTCCTTCATTTTTTCTCTAAGAGTTACCTTAACATGATGTTATCCCAAAAAAATGTTTTCTATTGCAAATAACTGTCACTAAGGGCATATTTTGTGCCATATTTAGGGGAAATGTCATGACATTTCATTTTTTTTTAAACTCAACATAATAATGTTTAGTTACATTGTGCAAATAGATAGTTTAACAGCGCATTACAGAAATTTCAATCACAAAACAGGCAAACTGGTCATTTCCAGTCAGACTTTAAATGAACCTCAACAAGTTTTTCTCCATTTTTCCTCTCTTCCTCTCTCACAAACACAAACAGAACTGTTAGTTTCTCCTCTCACATGCGAAATATGATAATGATGATGATGGTAATAGTAATAATTCCACAATACTCTATGGAGGTCTCCACATTCCAAGCAAAAGATAGCTCTATCCAAAGTTCAAGGGTTTGGATGAAAAGAACAATATTTCTATAAAACAATTATTCAAAGAAGAAAGAGAAATTACAACAAAGAGAAAGCATCCTGGACAAAAGGCAATGACGCCTAAGACTCCCATAACAAGGAGGGTGTCAAGAAATATTAAATTTCATCTGAACAGTCACATCTTATAACAAAAAAAAAAAACACTTTTTATCAAGTTAAATTTTATATTCAAACTTCATCATGAGTTGAATATATTTACACCCAAACACAAATATGAACCATATGAACTTCTTGTTAATTCATATAAGAAAACGAAATGCAAAACAAGTTTGAAACTTTGAAAGAAAACAGTGACATGGAGGCAGTGAAATACAGAAATCAATAAGAGAGGTCTAATCAGTGTTTTAAATAGCGAATAGCGTGTAGAGTAGGGCGTAGCTTACACTTTGAAGCATGAAGCGTAAGCTACATAGCATGCAGCTACTTCAAGATTTTTAATCAAGGTTGTGCTTGGTTGCATCAATTTCATGGTATTCACCAAATTAGACTGATCAATAATGAAATTTAACAAAATTTTACGATATTTGGTGCAACCAAAACAACCTAAAGTAATAGGAAAGGGTAATCATTAAGTATCAAGGTAAAGAAAGAGCAAGGAAATTGATTAATACTGTTGCTCATATAATTTTTACTAAACGTGTTGTTATTGAAAATAGAAAAATGTAACCAATCATTGAAAACATTAATTGATTTTAATGTTGTAGTAAAAATAACTTGTAATGTGAGTTACATAGCGTGTAGCATAGTCTAAGTAGCATGTAGTGCCGTTAAGGCAAAGCTACGCTACGTAGCATAATCTACGCGCTACATAGCATAGCTATTTAAAACCATTTGGGTCAGAAGCACTCCCTTCCTTTTGTTCCTTCTGTTCTTCTCTAATGGATCATGTTTTCTTCTAATCATAAATAAATAGAAAAGCAGAAGTTTAATGCCTTTAATGATTATGAAGCTGAGAACAGAAATTAGCAAAAATATGAAGATTAACTCCTGATTTCAAGAACAATAGATCATGAAACAAGGGAAGATGGCATTTCAAGAGCTACAGAAGAATCCAGTGACAGATTGGATCTCACATACATTACAATGTGCAAGTGACAAGTAAACATGCAAAACAGAGAAGGCTGCAGACATGATGATGTTGCACATCACAGTAAGCAATTTTTTTGGAAGTGTGTTTGGCTGTCCCTAAATTAGAAGTGGGTTGAATATTTCAGTGCATTTGGGACAGTGAAAAACCAGAACTTCATAAGGAGAGATGCCTTTTCTCTTCCTCTTATGCCCCAATTCAATATCAACAACATTGCTGATATCAAATTAGGTGGAAAAGCAGGAAAACAACAACCCACCTTATGACGTTTCCAATTCCATGCTACCCAAAAACAAAAGTACAGTGGACAACCATCTTCTCTGCCAGAATATTCGAATCACTTGCAATTTCGGGGAACATTTCGGGGAACATTCAAACATGCTAAAATTAAATTCTTGGTCAAGGATGAGTATACCAGTGCAAAGTCCCAGGAGTTTGCGCCTCCGTAGGCTGACCATGGCTGATTGGAACTTCCTAATAAGAACATAGATTGCCTTAGTGGACAAGATCAAGCATCAACAACTGATGGTATTTGAATCACAATGGCAGTGTAATCTAGATGAATGAACCCAGATACGCATGCAAAAGACAAGTTCCAGGCAAGAGTCATCTACAAACAAAGAATAAAATGATGCACGCCTTGACCCAGCTATGGCTATTCATAGTGGTAGGACGCTGAATCCTTCTCACCCAGTGCTTGCCAATGTAGCACGTGAGCTTGGGATCTAAGCTGTTCATCAGGTGGGCCTCACTGCGTATGTGCCCAGCACAATCATCAGGTGGGTGGGTGACACAGGTACATTGGATGTGGAAAAATTGCTCAATTTTTTAACTGTAAAGAATGGCCTTGCTCTTCAAAAACAAATAATAAGTATTATAATTTATACATATAACAGTTATGAAATTTTGAAAGAAGAACATTAGTTTATTACAAGAAACACTATCTCAAGACCCAGCATGTGATAATAATAACGAAAAAAAGAGCAAACACAGAACATTAAAAATAATCCGGTTGTCTAACAACAATAAATGTCATAAGCTTCCTTGAACAAAGTTATCATAACTCAAGCATCAACAAAACCAGCTCTCCCATGCAGCTTCATCCACATTGTAATGATTGGCAGAGCATTGGGACAAGCTATAAGCCTTTGTGGAAGCACCAATAACCATCAGTTTTCAGTTATTATTCACAAGCAATGACAGCTGCCGTTGCAGATCACGATCATCTGACAATTATACAAGATGAAACAAAAAGGGCTGGCCCAGCTGCTATTGCAGTCAGGTTCTTTCCACAAAACTTCATGAAGTTACAATTAACGTAATAATAGTGAGATCAGGGTTTGCCAAGACATTCAAAGAGAAATCTTAGGAGGGTATTCACAACCAGCAGCGAAGCGTAAGCTCAACTTGAGACACGTGCACATCAGATTTTTCATTGCATTGTTACATGCATGTTGTCCGGAAAAAATAAGAATTCACAAGGACTATCATATGCCATAGCATGTGCTAAAAAGCAAATCATTGCATGCAAGGATTATGTTTCATAAACCAGATGATATGCTAATTATGTAGTGATGATATAACCAACTATATTGCTGGAAAACAGGAGATGGTCCTGGTAAGGATAAGGATAGGGACTTTAATTGGGGTGAAAGGAGGTTCAAAGCACGTGAGAAGGGATGAGAAGGCTTTTCACTTACAGACGATATGGCTTTAGGTAGGAATTTATTCTGAAATAGGATTTATAGAACTAAACTCAAATAGCTAGGACAAGACTATGAAGATGATAGTAATGATGATAACTTATTTCCCCGAGGAATAGGTGACTATACCGGCAAATACAGTTTCGCAGAAGTCAAAATTAAGGATAGAAGGAGACAGATAAATGCACATAGGGTAGTAGAGATTCTAAATGTGAAAAGGAACAACAGGACCCAAATCTCTGTGAATGTACAGTTTGCCGATCCTTTCAATTTCAGTACATGTGGGGCCCATGGTTCAGATAACCAGACTGTCGACCAAATGGACCACACTATAGATGGGAGGTCCCTAAAAAATCTATACAGTGGAGGATCCTAGCCCCATCCATGGGTGGTAAATAAAGGTGGATACGTGTTTTATACAAAAGTTCATCGACGAAACGAAAATAATTGACCACAAAAGTTTTGGAATTTCTAGAATGGTAGGCCCTCATAATAGAATGTGCCATATAAAAGTGCCATACTCCTTGACCTTAAAAAAGGTGCTGTACTCATTGATTTCAAAAATAAAAAAATAAAAAATAATAATAATAAAAAGTTGGTGAAGTTAAAGTATTGGTGATTGGTTTTCAATGTTCAGTATTTTGGGCTCTTCCTGATGAGGTTCTCTTGTTGGCATGCTAGTGTAGTCCAGATATGCAGATTGGTTTTTCTTTCATGATCATCTTAGACTTTCTTGCCAAAACACACACACACACACACACACAGAGAACAAAAAAAAGTGAACAGGGAGACTGACTAGTTGAATCGACCGCATTAGACATGGGAGGTTTTTCTTAATGGTAACAGTAATTTTATTAAAAGACAGACAAAAAAGGCAGAAAGTCAATCCGTTACAAAGGGATATGAGAGATCATTCAAGATCAAAGAGGCTGGACCCCAATTCAAGAACCCCAGAGCTCATCCCTACAAAATCACACAATCCCACAGGGGAGGTAGGCATGTCAAGTAAAATAGATGGTATAATTTTCTGATGGTAATTAGTAATTTAGCACCTACATTTCTATTTTGCTGACTTGACAGAGAGGAATGGCATGATAGGATTCATGTAGCTGACCCCAATCAGTTAGGATAAGGCTTAGATGATGACGATGAATTCTATTTTGCTAATTTCCTCTCAAATGTGAAATAATTCCCAAGGCTAATAGGATGTGGTACGATCAAAACATCCATTCCTTATTACTAGTCAGGAAAAACACATCTCACTAAACACCAAGAATACTAATATGCTTGGCAGTTCACCGGTTCACCCAAAAGCTGTCTGTACTAGCCTCTTTCCACATTATCAATCTGCAATTACCTAACTTCCAATAATGTATTAACAAGATCAATAGGCATGTCTCATGCAAAAAAAAAAAGTTCATGAACAAGGCACTTGTCTAGAGTGATCAGGACTGTCAATCCAGTGGGCCACCACAGACTTATGCCACAAAAGAAAATTCACTATGATTGGACAATCCTATTTCATAGCTCTCTGATCCATGCAGTTTTGCCCATTTAAGTTAGACTTTTACCATCTATCTTTCTTCATCAACTTTTCTAATCGCCACCTTCTAGTCCAGTTTTGAACTGCTGATGCAATGACTAGGTTCGATTGCCAAGACTTTTCAACTACAGCCCATCTATAGAAGTAGCTACTAGATCAACAGTCCTGATCACCCTCGACAAGTGCCGCATGTACAGTAGAGATGGGAAGTGACAGAAAGAGGATAAACTCCCTTTAGGTGGCCGCAGCCTTGCTACCAAACATCGCAACATTATGGCGACGGAAAGCCGCCGCATGCTCACACACACCCAAAGCCATCACAAACCGAATTCTCCAGTCTACTCTCCAACACAAAGTCAACCCAACAAGCAAGAGCACACAGTCACACACGCCCAAACCCGGCGTAAATCAAAT
Source organism: Liriodendron chinense (assembly GCA_003013855.2). Taxonomy (NCBI): domain Eukaryota; kingdom Viridiplantae; phylum Streptophyta; class Magnoliopsida; order Magnoliales; family Magnoliaceae; genus Liriodendron; species Liriodendron chinense. Next base: position 86,385 of record PVNU02004036.1, on the reverse strand, counting down.
TCTCAATCTCCCCTTCAAATACAAAGCCAATCCATCACCCAAAACAGCCTCTGTCTCCAAACCGACCAGAAAACCCCGCCACATATAGACGCCCAAACCCGTTTCATACATCAAATTCTAAGTCCTTCAAGTCAACCCACCAACCAAAACGACCTCCGTTGCTTCGACGGAAACATCAAACAAGCCCAAGGACACCAAAAATACGGTAATCGAAACACACCCAGAAAGCGGAACTTGGCAAAACCTTCAAACATACCACCCGTCGCCAGACAGTGCGAAGCCGTGCTTCCATGAAAGGAAGATAACAGAAAGATGATACACCAAAGTTCACGTGTATAATCTTAAACAAGCATTCAGAAACAACCCCTGAAAGGGATGAAAGGTAGAAGGGAGACTGTTCGTACCTGGCAACGGAGAAGACGGCGGCCGGCCGGAGCGTAAAAAGAGGAGGGAATCAGGGGTATTTTAGGAAATATGGTGGAGGTGGAGGGGTATTTAAGTCACGAGGAGAAGATGGTAAGGAGTGGGAAAGGGAGGATTGCATCTACCCACCACCTTTCTTTTCCCTTCTCTCTCTCTCTCTCTCTCCTTCTGTCTCTTGTGTTGGGAGGGGCTGAAGAGGGTGGGGAACGTATGTTTTATGTTTCCTTAGCTTTGGTCAAAATGTCAAAACTACCCCTGAATTTTGTACAAAATCCAACAGGGTCCTTTATCCATAACAGTGACTGGGTCGGGTCTGATCAGTCGTGATGGATCCTACGTAGACGTCCATCGCCCGATTCTGCTGACATTCGTGTGTTGTCGTCGAAAAGTTCTGTGGGACTCACCATGATGTATGTCTTATATCCACACCGTCCATCCATTTTGGGAGATCATTTTAGGGCATGAACTAAAAATGAGGTAGATTTCGAATCTCTCGTGAACCACACAACAGAAATCAGTGAGGACAAATGACACCTGCCGTTGAAATGTTACTAGGGCCCATCCGACTTATACATTAGGACACACAGCCTTGGACGAAGGGAAAGCACAAATATCAACTTAATCCAAAACTTCTGTAGGCCCAAGAAGTTTTCAAAAGTAAACATTCGATCTCTCATGTTAGTGTAGTGTAGAGCTTCTTTGTTTTTTGTCCGGGATCATAAAATGATCTTGTAAAATTGATTGACGGTGTAGATATAACACATGCATCATGATGAGGCCCACAAAAAATTGGTTACGTCAACACATTACCCAAGTCAGTGTTGGCCAGTGCTGCATATCTACTGGTTTAACCAGACCTACCGACTTTTAATTATGCCAAACTCAACCAACCCAACCCGTGCCCTAGCCCGTGTATGCCCTACCTGTCAAGCATGCCCTTCTTCAAAGGGTGATAATGTAATAAACACACCTAATTGTTCCCTTGCTTATTGTGGGGATATTTTTTCACAAGGCACAATAGAAAACTCCAACTTATAAGCCCATGGTTCTTATGTGTAAGCATATGTGCATCATCTCTTAAAAAATGTCTTAAATTGAAAGAGTATAAGCAAAACTCATAGCTAACTCAACCGAACCTACCCAGTTCAGCATATAGGGTTAGAGTTGACCCTTTTGCAAGTAGGGCAACTTGTACCGAAACTTAAACCTTTAAAATAAAATTAGGTTGGATCCAGTATTAAGCCCAACCTGACCCTAACCCGACACGTATGCAGGCCTAGTGTTGGCACACCACGGAATCCCCTTGCGCCCAGTACATGGTGTCCGTTATGAATGGAATCATCTATAACCGAGCCTATAGGCCCACCGTATTTGTATGTGAAATCCACTCCATCCATCAGGTTCTATCCTAGATTGTAGGATCTGATGCAAAAAATAGGATGGACCGCAACATAGAGAGATACGATGCCAACTATAGGTTTGTATGTGGTCCACTATGGTGTGTATCCTTCCTCAGAACTGTTAATCAGGAGTGACTCACTGAAATGAAGTGAATAATATAAAACCACCCTGAAAAAAATGTCAGGTGGACCACACCTTGTGAAATTAGAGGTTCGAAGAGTAATTTTACATGGTCGCCGTTGGTGTGGCCCATTAGATTTTTTTATTGTTCCATCTTTTGGTAATGGCAAATGACCATAGGCTCCGAGTTGCGTGGGCCCACCCGTAATGTTTACGTGGAGTCCAAACTGTGATCCGTTGCAAAGCCTCACAGGCACCGTACGTTTCATGATTCATCCCTATCAGAAACTCAGCTGGGACGCACCATAAGGATCAGTGTAAAATCATGACTTGCTGTGGCCCACTTAAAATATTCAATGGCTTGATTTCTGTCTTTTGGAATGATGGATCAGACTGTCTTTTGAAATCAAGGCCTAATATGGGGGGCGTGTCTGATGGACCGGTTGGATATATAGCACCCATACATCACGGTGGGCCCCACATAGCTGTAAGTTATGATGATTAACATGCACTCAAACCCGTGTAATCATTCCTCCTTTTTGTTTTCACCTTGATGGTTGGTTGGGAGGGGACGGTCTGTGTGGATGGAAATATCTGCTTAGTTTGAGGTTTAAATATGGAGCTTCCGTGTAAGAGATCCACTAGATGGACGGTCTTGATTTGCCACAACATTCTCCCATCTAAATTCACTCATTTTTTTGGTATGTTGAAATTACCAAAATGCGCTGGCAATTGTTTATGATCTGAACCGTCCATCCGTAGATGGGCCGCAGCATGGGAAATCACAGTCGTTCAGAGAAAACCGTATGATCCTTGACCCATGAAAATGCAGAACATCCTATCTAAGCGCTATCCTGGTGGACCCCACCTTGGAGAGAAATTCTACCAATAATCAACCAATTGGAAGATCCTACCCATCCATCCTTTGGCTCTTTTCAAGGGAAAGAGGACTTTTGTTGTAGGTCACTGAACCAAGGGTCAGATTGCAGTGTTGAGAAGATAATTGGAGAGAGGCAACTGAAGGGTGGCATCACATTGACAATCTGGTTCACCAAGAGGGGCCCCACAAGCACAAGCTTAGGTCTCGGTTCGATCATGGCGTCAGGGGAAAAAAAATCAAAGGGACCAGCAAAAGAAAAAGCTAAACGAAATGATGCACTATACAAATTAAATTGATGAGATTCTACGGTTAAGATTAGGGTTGTAAATGGGTCGGCGGACTCGATGAGGTACCCAGACCAAACCCATTTAGGCCCAACCCAAACCTTACCCATTTGTTAAACGGTACAGTCTGGGTCCAACAACGGACCAGTTGCTAAGTGCGTCTGGATCTAATCTCCTTTATATTAGGATTGACCTAACCCCACCCGAACCCATTTAGTAAGTGGGTAGGTTTGACCTATGTTACTGAGGGACCAATCAAGGCCTAAACCCATCCAAACCCAAATTTAAACCTGATAAAAATGCTTGCATACAAGATCCAAACCTAAATCCATTAGTCCCGACCCATTTATGAATGAGTCTGGTGGTTTACTCTCTCTCAGACTTGGACCATTTATAAATGAGCCTAATGGGTTGACTTAGACCCAACCCAGATACGCCTATTTAGTAAAAAGGCTTATGTCTAATATTTGAACCAGACTCATTGAGTAAATTTTACTCGGGCTGGTTTGATTTTGGCCAAACCTGCCCCAAACGCGACCATTTACCGTCCTAGTTAAGATTACCTGATCATTGGGGTACGCAGAAGCAATAGTGAGGCCCACAATTAAAACGGTCTGCACTGCAATGCTTCCATACAACGGGATGAGTTAACCCTCTTCAGTGAGTTGTCCAACCCAACAAGAGTACTTACACGTGGGACCCACCATCCAGTACCTTACTAACCCTCATCTTAAATGATCCTACCCATCAACAACAACTCATCCGCATTTAATGTGGCCGAATCAGACGGTCAGGATCGTCCACACGATTCCTGGTGCACGTTCAATCTACCCCGTGGCCCACTACCATTAACGAACTCGATCGTACGCGTACAGTTTTCTGGCCGTCCATGCACAGTAGAGAGGGGCATGGACGGATTTCCATAAAATGTGAAGGGCAGTTTTGGAATTCGGCATGGGGGTGGGCCACTTAAAAGGTCTAGGTTGGTGAAGGGCTGGCAAGCGATTGGCAGCCAACGCGGCAAGCACCGACGGATGGACGGGCTTTGTTTTGATTGGACCGGCCTACTAAGCGTGCGGATAACGTCCTCTTAAGCTAACACCCCTGGCGCAAAATAGACCAAACGGAAGGCAAAAACCTTGTTCTGCGCTTGAAAAAAGAAATAAAGGGAAAGAAAGAAAAGGGTTGGGAGTTGACTACACACCTAACCCAAGAACCTCTTCCTTTTTACACACACGCACACACACGAGGAAGGATAAGACGTGCCGTTAATGCTGTGGGACCCACCGCGATGTTTGTGTTATATCGACCACGTTCATCTGTTTCTACAGATCATTTTAGGACATGATGAGAGAGATCCAAGACTCAAGTGGGCCCCACCACAACAAGCGGTAGGGATTTAACCGCCGCTAATGAAAACTTCTTGTGGGCCACAGAAGTTTTGGATCAGGCTGATATTTGTGTTTTCCTTTCATCCAGCTGGGAATCGACTTATGAACGGGTTGGATTTTATATAAACATCAAAATGGGTCCCAGAAAGTTTTCAATGGTTGGCATTGAATCCCCACTTTTTCTTGTGGTGTGGGCAAACATGATTTTGGATCTCTTTCATTTTTGGTCCCATTTGCTAAAATTAGCTGGCGAAACAGATGCACGGAGTGGATATGCCACAAACATCACGTGAGCCCCACAAACCCCAGTTAAAGGTAAGTCGGGTCCAACCTGGAAACTGAGGTAACCTGCGATGATACGGGATCCGAGGTTGTGTACGGCGTACTAGGGTTTTCAATTTGTATCAGTAGAACCAGTGGTACCCTGATCCAGACCGTTGGTCTGTTTTGTTACTCAGTGGATGGTGGATGTCCCAAGAATATAGAATGTTGGAAGATACGAGGGAGTGTTTGGATGCCACCCATTTTTATTTTTTAGCACATTTGCAATTGACATGTGGATGCTGGGATATCTGTATATGCATGTTATCGAAAATCCAAACCGTTCATCAGATTCACCATCATGGAAAACACAAATGGTTGAAATTTCAGGCGTTGGTAGAATAGTGGGTCACAATCTCATATTTAGTTCTAACCGTTGGTAGAATTAAAAGTTTAAAACGTTTTTTTTTTGTTTTTGTTTCCATCCAAACACTCACTAACAAGCTACAAAAAGCAGACGGCTTAGAATAAAAGAAATAAAAAAACAGTGACATGCGTTTCAATCAAAATCAGCCAAGCGTCATAGGGTTAGAATCTTCCAACCTCAGAAATTTTTAGGGTTATCCCCATCCACGAAGATGTCAATAAGATCAACGGTTCAGATCACCAAACAATGAAACCCGCGTGTAGAAGACGCACTAGCTTTCCTCACCTTTCCACACATGGTGTCATGGTTCACCTTTGCTCTTTCTTTTATGAAAGGGAACAATCCCGGGCAACGTGAAAGTCTAATAGTCAATCTGGACTGTCCATCTAGTCAAATCCACACCTTCCATGGGTCCCACAGAACAACTGCACTTGACTATCCTTATGTGGGGCCCACCATGAAGTGTGAGTTCCATCCAAACGGTCCATTAGATACGAGCCAATGTCAGGCAACTCATAATTCATCCTAATCATCTTAATCCACATCTCAGGTGGGCCACGCCCCAAAGAAAACAACCAAGTACACATTGGTAGGGTTTCACTCACGGTGGAAACTCACCACCCTTCGCCATAGTGTGAAGACTCTGTGGGGCCCACCATCATGTATGTGTTCTATCCACACCGTCCATCCTATTTTCGAACTCATTTCATGACGTGAGCTCCAAATTGAAGCATATCCAAAGCTCAAGTGGACCACTCCACAGGAAACAGTGGGGATAATGACATTCAATGTTGAAACCTTGCTACGGCCCACAATGATGTTTATTTGCCATCAAACCTGCAGGCATTCAATTCCCAATGTTTCCTGTGGTGTGGTCCACTTAAGCTTTCTATATACTTCAATATTGGTCTCACGCTGTGAAACTAGCTGGAAAAAAATGATGAACAGCGTGGATAAAACACATACATTATGGTGGGCTCCACAAAGTCTTTAGACCATGAAAAAGATCGATAAGCGCCTCACTAAGGCTGTAAATGGGTCAGCAGACCCGATGTGTATCCAAACCGAACCCGTTTAGACTTGACCTATTTATTAAATGGTACGGGTCTGGAAATAAGAATAGACCCATTTGCTAAATAGGTTCAGGTTTGATTTCTTTTATATTACGCCTAACCCGACTCGACCTAACCCGACCCGACCCGACCCAAACCCATTTAGTCAGTCAAGACCCATCCAGACCCAATTTTAAGCCTTGTAAAAATACTTGCATGCTAAATCCAGACCTAGACCTATTAAACTCGAATCATTTATAAATGGATCTGGGTGGATTTCCCTCTACCAAACCCAGACCCATTTATAAATAAGCCTGATATGTTGACTTGGACCCGACCTAGATCCGCCATTTAGTAAAAGGGACATAGGCCCATTTTGTAAATGGGCGGGTATGGTTTCGGCTGAACCCACCTCGAACCAACCATTTACAGCCCTACCACTCACTACACAATCCATAGTGCGGCCCTTACTGCGGGTTACTGTGGGGCCCACCTTGATGTATGTATTGTGTATCCACGCCGTTCTTCCATTTTTTCAGATCATTTTAGGGGATTATACCAAAAAAGAATCAGATCCAATCATCAGGTGGACCATAACATAGAAAAAAGTGATGATTGACCATTAACGGGCCACAAAAGTTTTGGATGAATCTGATATTTGTTTTTTCCCTTCATCCAGGCTCATGTGACCTTATCAACAGATTGGATGGTAAATAAACACTACTAAAACATGAAGGTGTGTCCTGAGAAGTTTTTAATGGTAGTATGGTCAATCACCACTGTTTCTTATGGTATGGTCCACCTGATAATTCTCTGCTTCACTTTTTGGATAATCCCCTAAACGGATCTGTAAAAATGGATGGACGGAGTGGATACATAATACATACATCAAGGTAGGCCCCAAGGTCACCCCACGGTAAGGGCCGCACCGTCTTTGGTGAGCCCGGGGCCTCACCTAATCCGCTCTCAATCCACGTCCATATCCCACCCAACCCAGTCATCAGATGCGCCTCAACTCATTAAAAAACTCATGCAAGTCACAACACGTGAACATATAGGTTGCAGGCATGTTTCTACATTTCTCCCCGTGGCCTGTACCACCTGAGTTTTTTTATAGCGATGGTTGTTGGTATGTACGGCAAAAATGAGGATCCGCACCAGATGCACGGCTTGGATTCTAAAGACACATCACTGATGGGCCCCACACAGCTTGAACTTAGTTAGTGTGATTAATTTCCCCTTTTAACCCTGGCCGGCAGGAAGGACGGTCTGGATTTTGTGCAGGACCACTAGGTGGATCTGTACAAGGACACAAAAAGGGATTCACATGGGATCCTTTCATTGAGTGGATCTCCTTGTTTTTACCCACTTTTACTTTTTTGGTGGGCCACTTTGATCTCTCAGCGTTTCTATCCACGTCAATGGGTGGTTGTGGTGTTTCTTAAGTAGAAAAATGTGGTACGACTGAATTGAAGTTTTAACTGTTGATTTATATGGAATTATACGGTCCAGACGAAATGGAATAGCTTATGATTTGACAATAATCATGTGGTGGGTGGGCTAACACCTACCAGTAGCATGATCCTTTAGCCGGTTTGGATGGTACCAAAGAAGTTAAGTGGTTGAGTTACTTTTGGCACTTAAGTTCGTTTGGTGAGTATAATAGAAAAGTAACTAATCTCTTAAAAATTACTTGTACTATTAAGTTTTTTTTTTTTTAGCTTTTTGACTTTTGACGTTTCTACTTATTTCTCTCATGTCAGGCTTTTGCTATTTTTTCTTTTTATTAGTACACACCCAGTTAGTCACCCTCCAATATTCATTAACCAACATCCAATTTGGCTTTTCTACTTATCTCTCTCAGGTAACGCTACGTATCAAAGTTTTCTCTCATGGTTCACTCAATTACTGCTCCCTCATACTGTCCATATCAAAGGAGGCCCGACATGATGGACTGTCCCATCAAAGGTGAGGCTCACACAGTGGACGGCCCACATCAAAGATGGGCCCTACATTAATTGGTGCACCAATCATGTTGATCTGATCTTCTACATCCTTCCCACACGTGGTTCTAGTCCACTCACCATGTGGACCGACTATTGCAAACAAGTGAATGGGTTAGAAAACTTCAGCCAAGTCTTCTAGAGCCATACATTTGTTTTGCATACTATGGCCCACCTGACCAGTGGATCAACCTGATTCTTGTGCCAGGGCATCCATATAGTGGTCTTGTTTTGATGGATGGAATGTATCTCGAACCAGTCGTGCTAGCACATGCATGGCATGTACATGAGGATTAGAAAAGCTCATTCTGTTAGGAAAACTGCCTCAACACTTAGTTCTTTCTTTTCATGTCAATATATTGCTTACTATATGTAGATTTGAAATTTTCTTTCAAAAGGTTACATATCAATGTATTATTGCCAAACATACTTATTTACTTATTGGCTGATAAGTATGTTGTTTACCAAACATGCTTATCTGCTTAATAAGTAAAACCAAGATAAGTAACTTATTTGATAAGTAGCTTATCTTAAGTAACTTACAATCCAAACGGGCCCTTAATGTACCCCTCATGGCCTTCACAAGTGTTGGGGCCCACCTTACCATCACAACCATCAGATCATGATCTTTTGTGGTGCACTGCTATCCGGATTGGATGAGTGTATATGGCATTTGTTTTAGTAATTTTCTTTTCCCATGAGATTAGCGAGCTGAGGAACGCTAACGCCCTACACTAAATGGGAGAGGCGTGATGGGACATGGCACATTCGGTGTATCGTTCGTCTCTACTTGGTAAGGTTGAGTTGAAATGAAGGCTTTGATGAGTGATCTGACTCAATATTTACTAAATTGGGAGCTTTGCTAAGCCCAAACATTAATAAGTTGTCTGATGTCTGTTGCACACGCCACCACATATGCCAAAATGCCAAATAGGTGAATATCCAAGCCGTCCATTATACATACCACATATTGGATGTTTTCCTATTTGGTGAGCCTATATAGATAATGTTGATTAGATTTATTATCTTTTGGCTATTGGACTTTGAGTATGATGTTGCTCTCAATTCAATCAAGTATAGCCACTTGTGTGATCAAGGGTCAAGATTAAGTATCCGTGTGTGAGTATGTCGCACGGGCGTGCTAGAATATGCTTGATCACTCAAGGGTCGATTGAATTATTAGTGTCCCTTACACCGAGATAGATAGATTGGAGATTGGACACAGGATCCAAAGTCCTCTCGACCATTGTACTTCGTTCAGGCGATTTGTGAAAGGAAGAGGCTAATCTTTCTGAATGAGTTCTTTTTGCCTTGTGATAATTGACACGAGTCTATCATTTAATGACTTTTTTTATCAGCCTATGGTTCAATATTTCTCAAAGGAACAAGTATACACAAGCAAATTAAGAAAAGTAAAATGCTGTTGATTTCATAAACGTGTATGGGTATTGCTCAATACAATCGACAAGTCATATGACAACCAGATAATAACAAATGAGAAAATAAAAAACAAGAGATAAATACCTAATATGCCTATTGGAATAGACGATCGAGGTGAGTGTGGTCAACTAAATCAAAACTTAGATGATCATGATCTACAATTTAGGGTTGCAGAGAACTAAATCTACTTCTAAAGTATTGTAGTGGAGTTTGTTAGGCAGTAGCTATGTAAAAACTATGCTAGGCTAGAAAAGATAAATTAAATGTAATGTAATATAAAATATAGATTGTTGTGTTTGATGTGGGGCCTCGAGTTTTTTTTTCGATTGCTCCTTTTATAGCTTGTCAAAGCGGTAAAACCCTTACTAGGTTTTCCTTGTTAGTCCTAGATCATCTCTCTCACGACGCAGACTTTCTAGATAAAAGTATCTCCTCTGGAAACTCTCAACTAGTAAGTTATCTGAAAAGCCTGTAGTCGTTAGATCTTAAATTTCCACTCCTACACTTAGATGCTCTCCCATTGGACTATTTTCGTTTAATCAATGGAGCATTCTTCGCTTAATCACGGTTGTTCACTCAAGCAACTTGGTGCAGGTCACCTAATTATTTCCTGAAGGAGTATGATTTGACACCCGATACTGATTTGTTATCGGAGATGGGCAGGATCCATCGCATCAAGATCTTTCATTTTTTTTATGATCGGGGTATAGTTACGGAGCCAACCCGTATGATGTGTCAGCGTCTCTTTATTTGGGTCTGATCCAGGGTTGGGTTTACTTTGACATTGGTCCGATAAGTGTATCTTCATAATCTTCTTAAGCGCTACCACTTTTCCGATGTCCCTAGGAAGATCTCTCATTTTGGAAGGACTGTGAAAGACGACCTCCCTAAGGAGATCATACCCAAATTTGTGATAAGATCCTTTCTCTCAGTGGGACTTTTATAAATGTGCTTGATACGATGCCTCATTAATGGGCATGATAATCATGGTCACGTGGCAGTCACTAATTCAATCTTTAAACAATGGGCATAAGGGTTCATGCCTTTGCATTAATAAATGAATGCATATTGCAAAATGAAAATTAAACGATGATACTCTCAAATGAGAGTAGATTTCGTGCCAGCCATGGTTACGTAGTGTTAACATAAGGAGGCTTTTAATTGGTCCACGCCAGGGTGTCGAAAATGAGTGTAAACATTGCCCTCACATCCCTTCATATCTAGAGATGTGATGGGACGTTTGACGTTTGGGTTTTGGCAGCCATTACGACATGTGACTTTTTTTATGGACACCAAAAAATTATGCTCCCAATGGGTGACAGCTTAAGCTTGGGGGCTTGGCCACTATTGTATTACTAAAATGAGGATAAAATATTATAATTTGATCTATTGATTGGGTTTATAATTTCTCGGCCGTCTAGGCTCTTCCACGTAGGACTTTCTTTACTCTTAATAGTCATTGCCAAGTTGGGACCGTTTCTTATGTGCATTGTCCCGCGAATTGACTGGAAGCTTGATTTTCCACGCTAGCTCCCCATCAGCAAAGCTTTTTCCTTTTATTTTCTTGTTGTAAGCCTTTGTTACCTTGAGTTTATGGACTCTGAGATTGTCCAAGGCCAACAACAGAACGCTATCCAACTCTTTCAACTCCATAAACATGGACTCTGTGAACTCTTTTAGGATTATCTTATACTGGTAGGCGAACCGTAAGAAAGATATGTTGACTTCCATGGGCAATACTACATCATGCCCGTAGGTTAGCGAGAAAGTTGTCATTTTAGCACTTTTTATCTACGAAGTTCCGTAAGCCCATAGTACCTTGGATAACGTTGTATGCCATAATCACGGGTAATCCTTCATAATTCTTTTAATGATATTTTCAATATCTTGTTGGTAGACTCAGCCTGTCCATTTGCCTAAGCGTATTAGGGCATAGGGTTCACGAATTTGAACTTGCATGCGCCGCAAATTCTCGTATCGTAGCCCCGGAGAAGGTCGCTCCTCTATCTACTATGATTGTTTCAAGGATGCCGAAGCAATGGATGATATGCTCCTTGATGAAGCTCATAATCTCATCTTGCCCGGCTCCTTTTGTTGGTTGCGCCTTTACCCATTTAATGAAATAAGCGGTAGCTACAATGATGAAGCTTTGTTGTTTCGAGGAAGGTGGGTATATTTTTTCCTGTATTTTTAATAATCCATCCCTAAAATGATCATGATTTTATAATCAAAATGAGCTCTGATGTTGGGGCTGTTGTAATGGGTCATGCCTTTGACACACTTGACACCATTTTGCATAATTGATACGATCTTTCAAAATCGTCGGCCAATAGTAACTGTGCCTTCGAATCAACCATCGCATTTTTAGGCGTGCTTGATAAGCTTCATAAATGTCTTCATTTACTTCACCAATAACCACAATGGCCCCATCTCACCCTAGACATCTCAGAAGAGGGTTGTTTGGCCATTTCTTGTACAACTTGTTGTCCAGGATTAAGTAATGTAGGAAAATTCGTGACACTGTCCTTTCAATTTTCTTACTTCACCTCATTAAGTATCGCATGATTTAAAATCGCCAATCATTGACTATTAGCTCCAATGATGCTACTTTTATGGCAAAAAGACTCTGTTACATCATCAATAAGGAATGTTTCCGTACTATGAGGAACCTTATTATCATTCCTTATGGGAGCTTAAGATCAGACGCAATCTGCGTCATTTAGTTAGCATATTCATTACTTTCTTAAGGAACATGCCTCAAGGTGATTTCATTGAATTTGTCTACTAACTGCGCCGCAATCCCATAAAATGATAGTAGCGCCCAACTTGCGCATTTTTTTCCTACCAGTTGATTCAAGAATCAAGACTAGTAACGAATCTCCAATGACTTTAATGGTTCCATCCCCTAATTCAAGCAGGTGCTTCATACTCAACCTGATTGTTTGTGCAGTCGGACTCGAGTTGGAATCCATATTCCTCCCTTCTTCCGATGGAGGAGATTATAATGATCCTTGATTTAGAGGAATGCTCTGTATGTGACTCCATAAAATGTGAGTTGCTACGAAACTATGTGGATAGCATGAATATTAAAATGCTCTATCGTAATTTAAACATCAACCCTTAACTAAGAAATCTACTATTGATTATGTTAGAACTGCGAATTTCATACACTCGAGGATGAGAAGAAATTCACTTGTGTTCATTTGCATTAATTTTTCTCATTTGGGGAATCAGAGAATTCATAAGCATTCACAAACAACATACATAAGTACACAATACTTAATGCACAAATAAGAAATTTTATTCAAGAGATTTCAAGTCCTGTATATTCCAAGCCGTGATTTAATGCGTAACCTTAATTACATCATACAAATAGCCCTTGATTAAAAGGCAAAAGACTGCGTTTGCAAGGGACTGTCTTTCAAAGAATGAGTTGTAAAGAGGGTTGCTTAGACCACGTCAAGCTAATTGTATGGATCGCATCATCTCTGTGGGTTTGATATCTATGTCCCATTGATTCGGTTTTGGGCAAGATGACTGACTAGCCTCTGATCGCGAAATACAACTCTAGAGCCCGTATATGAGGTGGGTGACTTCAAGAAGACTAACTACAACTTTGGACATCTCATGTCATGTCCACGGTAACCTTTTCAAATGGGTAGGGCACCATACGACTTTGAATAGTGGGGGTCCCTAATACTAATTTAATTTTATAGAGATTATATTTCTTATAGTTCGACGAAGAGTAGTACCCTATAGACATGACGATTATTATAACCAGGGTCTTATATTTGGATGAAGCACCTGACAAGTGTGTAAATACATCGTGTTGATTGTAGTGATTCCTTGTCCAATATGGGATGCAGACATGTATTTGAAGTGTTGGTTGTTGCATTGGAATAAAAAATCGCTTGGTTGTTGTTGATGAGTGATGGTGGGGAGGAGGTTGAGGAGAGAAGAGAGAAGAGGCGTGCGCGTATTCAAAAGTAGTGTTGACGGAGTCGATCTCAGACATCAGCCACACAACTGGAAGTAGATCAACAGTGCAACAGCGAGCACATTAGTTGCACGACTCTAAGCAACGCCTTCATGCAACTCCAAGCGCGATAACCGCACAACTCCAAGCAGTGCCTCCGCGCAAGTCCAAGCGAAGCATTTGCGAAGCTCCAAGCGCAACCTCCACATAACTCCAAGTGCAACCTCGCGTAAGTCCAAGTAAGGCCTACGCGTAGCTCCAAGTGGCTTCGCTCAAGTCCAAGCACGACAGTCGCTCAAGTCCAAGTGCGGCTTCCAAGCAAGTCCAAGTGTGGCCTTCGCGCAAGTCTAAGTGAAGCCTCCACAAGAGGACTTGCCCTTGATAATTTTACTATTACAGGCCGCATTTGAAGTTTCTAACGATCGGAAAAAGATTTCGGCAACTGAAAAGGGGATTCTGACTATCAGAAAAAGATTTTGGCGAGATCGTTGAGCTCCTTCTATTATCCAGTGGTCAAATACTGAAATTTCCCCCATCTATTATGCGGATTGGGTTATTTATAGCAGATGAAGCCGGTGGAGTTGTGTGGACCCTCGCCGATTTCTCCGCACTCCCACACGACGTCGTTCTCCCTTTCCTTTCGGAAGAAGAAGAAGAAGAAGAAGTGCGTGGGTGCGAAATCGCCGTTTGTGCCACTGGCTTGCCTCGTTCTCGAGGGCTTCGTTTGGTTGTCGTATTGAGCTGGATGTGTTTTAAGTGAATTTATATAAGACCAGAGTCGCCACTAGCCAGTTACTTCGAATCTACAGTCGGCTAGACCCTGTAGAAACGTTAGAGAAGGGAATCCGAAGATTCCTTCCTCTAAAATGACTCCTGTTGATCTGCGGTCAGAGATTCAAGGTAAGGGATCACGGTTACAGGGTGGGAAGAGGTTAAGCACCCCACACACTGCCCGTACCGAAGTACGGTCTCTACTTCACAGAATCGATCGAATACTTGAAAGTCTAATTTAATCCTCGTATATTCTCATGGATGACATGATGCATGAATGCGGGTCTGAACAGTAAGAGTTTCTGATGGGCAGGTTCCAACAACGGGCAAGCCCAGAGCGTACGCTCGAACTGACAGGTGCTTAATATAAGACGTATGCAGTGTGCTTGAATGATCAAGGTGTTTTATGGTGAAGCGTGAATGCAGGTCTGAACAGTAAGAGTTTCTGATGGGCAGGTTCCAACAACGGGCAAGCCCAGAGCATACGCTCGAACTGACAGGTGCTTAATATAAAGACATATACATGTGTGTTTGAGTAATCAAGGTGCTTGTAGTGAAGCAGGGGGGTTGGAAGAAAAGTAAATGTTGCACTTATGCTAGATGCAAACGAGATGATGCTGGAAAATGAGTAGCTGGGTGGACGGAGGTGTCGCAAGGATTGGCTTCGAGTGGCTGGATCAAGACTTGGATGGCTTGGGAGGCTTGGACCAGTGGTCAGGCTGGGCTGGACCAGGGTTAGACTCTCCTCACTCGGGCTCTCCTTGGTGGGAAAATGGGCTAAGGGCACTCGAAAGGATGGACTCTCTCTGGACTCGAAGGGCTTCGAATTGATTCTTGAAATGAGAAGGGGAGGGGGTATTTATAGCAGCAGAGAGTGGCAGCTCTCGTAATTTTGTCTGGGCGGCCTGCCATGGGCCGCCCGTACGGCCGCTCCTCGGTTTCCAGCGAGTACGGCCGTTCCCTCGGGGCTGCTGTTGGACTCGCTGGTCGACTCAGTGAGTTGACTCAGCGGGTCGACTCGGTGGTTTGACTCGACGGGTTGACTCGACGGGTTGACTCGGTGTTTTGACTCGACGGGTTGACTCGACGGGTTAACTCAGCGGGTTGACTCAGCGAGGTGACTCAGTGAGTTTGACTTTTTTTGGGATTTTTTTACTGGACTTTTTTATGGGGGGTTTTTCAGGGTGGTGTTTAGGACTGGGTTGACTGGGTTCAGGCTTGAACTGGGCTATGGAATGGGGCTTACAAGGGTGAGTTTGGCTGAGTTTGGACTTGGGATTTGGGGGTATGGTCCTCCGTTCAACCAGCTATCTCTACCAACAGTGTAGCCGAAGGTGGGGTGTCTACAGATGCCCCTCTTTGGCAGAGGTTGCGTGCAACCGAATGCCAAAGCGAGTGGACACCCCACTTCTGACCCGGTCATTCATGGATCATGGTCTGAAATCATTGCTTGCCTTTGCATCTGTGCCAGTTGATCGTTTGGAGATCGCTCACTTGCACATACCGCGGGAGTTTGGAGAAAACGTTGCGATTGTCCCTGCAGTTTGCTGCAACCTGGGTACCCAATCGCAACCCTTCCATTCCCGACCGGTACTAACATCGGAAAGGTACAGCAGAGCCTCTACGTCGACAGTCTTACGAGGTTACTGACCCTGTGATTGATTGTATGTTTGATGTTTTCCCAGATCACTCCAGGAGTACTTGTTTCGCTTGACTGTCAAAGTGGTTAGACGCCCTGCGTCCGATAGTCTTACGGGATTCTACTACGCCGACTTGGACTCAGTCAAGGTACTTCAGGCATCCACGCCTAGGTATGTGCGGGTGGGCTTTTCCACCCGATCTGCTGGTTTTGATGCTTGGGTTACAATTCATCGTTTCCACCTGTTCAAATGGTTTCTGTGACCGAGCCTTTTGGCTTTCATCTTTTTTGTATCTTGGCATGTGGTACGACCGCACTGACACTGGAGTTCAGTTCGATCGTACTTTGAGTGCATTGGATCCGATGATCTCCGGGGAAACCGCGAGACATCAGATCTTATTTGATTTTTGCGTCGGCTCCTACCCAGGGATATGGAAGATCTCCCAGCGTGTTGGAGGCAGAACGCTCTACTGTAAAACATTTTTGGATTTTTGAAAAGGCACCCACTCTGGGGAGTGATACTCCGTGGGGTTTTTATTTGCAAATAGAAACATTTTTTTGTCTTTTTGAAATGGGAACCTGGTTTGCACGTGCCTCCACTAGGGATGCCTGTGGGGTCTTTGGCTAACCGGCTTTTATTTTGAAAGCAGGTAAACATGATGATTGATGCGATGGATGCTGATGCATGGAGATGCATGATGAATGCATGGCTTGGCTCATTCTCTTCTGGTTTGATGATTTTGCTTTTGCTGGAGATGCAGAGAATTTTGAGCTTATTACTTGCAGGGTTGTACTCCCTTGGGGATTTTTCTTTTTGATACGGAGGTTTGGACAGCGGGCTGGTCAAGATCCCGACCCGTGGTCGATCAGGTCCATCGTCCCAAGATGCTGTTTCTTTGCCAATGAGAATGTACGAGGATATCATTCGACTTCAAGATGTTCTTCTGGGCATACATGTGATTGAGATGGTGTTCGGTTGCCCGTTTTGGTCAAGATTCCAATTTGCGAGCGATTGGATCCGTCATCCCATACTGTGAAGTGAGCGGAGTTCAAGACTCCTGAATTGTAGTGCTGGGGATGCTAATTTTTGTGATTTTTTTGTAAATATGTGGATCCGAATCTTTACCTGAGCGGTCAGGATAGAGATTGGTTATTGAAAACACAGGAAATTTTTTTGTGATTTTTCGAAATATTTTTTATGAAAGCAAGAGAAGTATTTTTGTGATTTTTTGACAATATTTTGATTGAAAGCAAGGAAAATATTTTTGTGGTTTTTGAAAATATTTTGATTTGAAAGCGATGGAAATATTTTTTTGTGATTTTTGACAATATTCTGATTGAAAGCAAGGGAAATATTTTTGTGATTTTTGCAGATATTTGATTTGAAAGCGATGGAAATATTTTTTGTGATTTTTGACAATATTCTGATTGAAAGCAAGGGAAATATTTTTGTGATTTTTGAAGAGGTGATTTTGCAATGTTTTTGTATTTTGTGATTTTTTTGAAATGCAGGGAAAAGTGTGGAATTTTCATCCACTTCCAGCTTCTACTGCTGGTAAGGCACCCGATCCATTTTACGTCAGCGAGCAAGACGAGTCTCACACAGTTAAGTGCCGTAGTTTTACATCTTCGGATGAGGGGATTTTGAGGGTTTTCAGTCAACACGCCCACAAAGTTGCCTGTTCCTCATGTGCAATGCACATAGACCACGTATCGTCCGACGGACTCCTTCGGCCACAAGATGAGCCACATCCTCACATTTCCCTTAGTCAATCCAGTTTGGGGTCTTACGTTGCTCACAATTCCGTGAGGGTGAGCTTCACCTCCCAACAGCCTTAATCCCCTTCATGAGTTCTAGGAACAGGGAACATCCGTCAGCTTCAACAGCGACTTCCAACTCAAGGTTGTCTATCACGGTGCGTTCAACACGAACAGGATTGCGGAGTTCTGCCCGCCTCAGCCTTTACCTGTTTAAAAGATTCCAGACACCCGTACGATCAAGTGTCAGCCATGTCTGGAACAGGTTAGGAAAGAAAGCCCCCGAGAAGTTAATCCCAGTGTAGTTTTAGGTCTTCGGACCACTGGGGATAAATTGGTGGATCAAAACTGGTGATGAAAACTTTTTTTTTTTTTTTTGTTTTATATTGTATATATTTTTTTGTTTTGAAAAAGTTCCAGACTTCAACTTGAGTAATCGAGATTGACACTGGTTTTTATGGAAAGCTTTAAAATATTTTTGGTATTTTTGAGATGATCCGGGTTATCGAACCATGATCCCAACGGTCGGGGCCGATGCCGGTTTTTAGTTGAAAGCGAGAAAGGTCCCCTGAGAAATTAATCCCAGTGTAGTTTAAGGTCTTCGGACCATGAAACTGTACAAAAGAGGGGCAAACATGTTTTTTTTTTTGTGGAAAAATGTCCGGTGTCAGCGGATGGACAATCCAGACTGATGCCGGTTTTTATTGAAAATCTCTCGGGATGTCGATCCCGACGTAGTTTAAGGTCTTCGGACCAAAACTTTTAAAAGCGGGGCTGGTAATATATTTTTATGATTTTTGAAAATGTCCGGAGTCATTGATCTTGATGTGAGCAAACAAGACCGACGCCGGCTTTTATTGAAAATCTCTCGGGATGTCGATCCCGACGTAGTTTAAGGTCTTCGGACCCAGACTTAGTAAAAGGGGGGGGCAAACACATTTTTTTGTTTTTTTTCGAAATGATCCAGATCATCAGATCTTGGCCTGAAAGGCTGGGATCGATGTTGGTTTTTTATTAAAAATCTCTCGGGAGGTTGATCCCGACGTAGTTTAAGGTCTTCGGACCCAAAACTTTAAAAGAGGAAAGACATTTTTTTGTTTTCTTTTTTTGGAAAAAATTCTGGGTCATCGATTCTGATTTTGATGGTCGAGATCGATACCCATTTTTATTAAAAATCCCTCGGGATCTTGATCCCGACGTAGTTTAAGGTCTTCGGACCAGAAACTGTACAAGTGATGTATATATTTTTTTGGTTTTCTAAAAATGTCCGGAGCCACCAGATCTTGAAGAAGACTGATGCCGGTTTTATTGACAATCCCTCGGGATCTTGATCCCGACGTAGTTTAAGGTCTTCGGACCACGAAACTGTACATGTGAACAGTAATCAAGGGCGGAGATTCTTGGGGTTCTTCTTGGAATGGTTTGGATCATCTGGTCATGCCTTTGGATGGTTGAGATCATTGTTTGACCAAGTCAATCTTTTTCTTTCTTTTCTTAAAAATTCCATGGAACTTTTCCACATCATCATCCCAATTTTTCACCCATTTCTCATGAGATGAGATTTTGGTGAGATTTCTTCCTTTTTCTCACCATTCTCTTCCATCACTTCATTCTTACATGAAGGTACAAGATTCACTTGCAACCACCCTTCCCAAGGGGGAGTTCTTCCCAAGGAGAGGGAGAGGGAGGTCGTTTCACCTAGGTAGAGGCTAGGACGGCCTCCCATGGGCCGCCCGACCGGTCTGTGCCTCCTGGTCTCTTCAGGGGGCTGGGTAAAAGGGTGCCCTCCCCTTTTCTATATAACATGGGGCACCCTCCCCCCCTCAAACGTGCAATCTCTCTCTTCTCTCTCTCATACTCTTTCTTTCTTCAAGTTTCCTCTCTCTTCTTTGGTGGTCCTTTGCTCTTTTCAAGTGGTGGGCCTTAGAGAAATCTTGGGACAGCAAGGTGGTCCTTCTTTGGTGAGTGGTAAAGGTATGGACCACTTCCTTTCTCTTTCTTGTCCTTTTCCATCTTCATTGTCTCTTCTCATGATCCTTTTTCTTTTTCATGTAGCTATTAAAAGGGGTGTGAAGGTGGGCCCAAGCATTCTTGATCTTTTCTTAGATCTCAAGTCTTTCAAAGGTGGTGCATGGAGAAGGACATTGCAAGCTCTCCACTTCATCATTTTTTTCCTTTTTCACACTCCCTCCATGTGCATGTAAGGAGTAATTTTGCCATGTCATCAAGTGTGCATGGCAAAATACTCTATCTTTTTCATGGGAGTTGGGCCTCTTTTCATGTGTATCAAATGGGCTCAAAGTGAAGTCATGGCCCTTGGTGTATTTGACGGGCCCAATGCTTCATTTTGGACTCCCTCATACTTTCTTGCCTTTGTCATTTTTCCTTAATGCTCTTCCTTTCTTTTCCATCTTTTTCAAGGTTTGGGCCCATGGGCATGGTAGGGCCCATCTCAAGTTTTGGGCTCATGGGGCTCATTTTGGGTGACCCCATCTTTCTCTACACGTGTATGGACCAAGGTGGCTAGCCTCTTTTACATTTGGATCTCAAATGGGCTAGTTTTCCTAGTTGGGCTTATATGGACAAGTAGCCTAAGTCTTCCACTATTTCTTGATTATGATGTACATCCTTGTACAAAGTGTGGTGGGTTCCTTGAAGTTTTTCATGTGGATGGGCTTTTGGGCCTTCATTGAAACTTGGGCACTTCTTTGAACCATGTGTGCCCCACTACACTTTGTCCATGTGGATTTTTTATTTTCATGCTCTTTTCTTGATGGATGGAGGACTTGAGTTACTTGACCATCTACAAGTCCCATGAGTGAGTTGTTCCCACAATCTCACTAAGTTCAAATGGCTTCCTTTGTGGTAGGAATGTGATTTTCAAGAGTTTCCCTTAGATGTTATCAACCTCAAATGGATGATTCTCAAGTGAGCTACCCATACAACCATGGGTCCTTGATCTTTTCTATGGGGGCTTGGTGGATCACCCATCATCATTCAAATATGAGTGATTTCTTCTTCCATTTGTGAGAAGGAATGGTACCCATAAGTTACCCATTTTTGTCCCATGCCTTGGGACATTTTGGATTTTGATCTTCAAGTGGGCTATGTGTACCATTCTTATCCATTTTCATGATGGTTGGGTGACTCATCAAGCCATGCTCTTTTGTGCTCAAATGGTCTCCCTTTTTGGTGAACAAGTTGGTGCACATAAGTTGCCCAAACTTGCCTTTTCATGGGCATTTTCAACTTTGATTCTTCATGTGGGCTATGTGCATCGACTTTCTACCCTTAGCTTCTTTGATTCATATGTTTGTGGGTAGACCTCCTTGTTGCATTTTCGTGGTCAAAATTTTCATCAAGATGAGGCACATAAGGTTGCCCATGGTTAACCCATGAATGGGTCCTCATGTTCTTCAAGTGGGCTATGTGCTCTCTCCAATCCATTGAGATGAGGCATTTGGGTTGCTCTTGGGTGCCCGTTTCCTTTCTATCCCCCACTTGTCCATGCATATGTGTAAAAAGATGGAGATATCCTAAGTGAGAATCATGACCTTGGCATAAAAGTGAGTCCATCCTTGGCCACATGTGGACTTTGAAAAGGGATTTCTCATGTGAAGTAGGATTCTCATCCTTAGTTGATCTCATGGCACTTGAGTGCATTTGTTGTCCAAAATGTGTCCTTGGAGGATAGACCTTTCTTACCTAAGGCATGCCATGCCACCTTCTTTAAGGTGGGCCTTACTTTTTCCAATGGGCCCAACACATATCCTAAGTGACACATGGAGTTGGACTTTAGATTTTGCATTTGAATGCGAGTCCAATCCCATGGGTTTCTTGGATGAGAATTTGGATTTTAATGGGTAAAGGATAGGGACTTACCTTGCCAAGCTTGTAGGATTCCATGGCGGATGGTACCAGGGGCCACCAAGTGGTTGACGAGGATGATCCTGCTTTCATTGTCCGCCGAGGGGACCACATGTGTTCCCTAGCTATGGAGCATCAACCTCTTCCTGCTATCAAGGGTCGAGGTACCAGGGATCGCTGGGACAATTGGATGAAGGAGCCACAGCCCTTGCTTGAGCGAGTACTAGATGGTACTCCTTTTGCTGGCCTCCTCACCCTACGCTTCCATAATAACGACGCCAACCGTATGATGCTTGCGGCCCTTTGTGAGAGGTGGCGGGATGAGACCCACACCTTTCAACTCCCTTGTGGAGAATGGGGGATAACCCCTTTGGACATTTACATGCAGATAGGTTTCCCATTTCATGGGGCAATTGTCCCTCAAGTTAGCTCTTTAGCGCCTCTCTCTTCCACTGATTGGCTGCGGCTTGTCGGTGACGTCCCTCCTGAGGGTGAATTCCAAGGCCATCAAGTGAAGATGCGATGGTTTTACAACAATTTTGCTTCCGTCGTCCCTACCACCGAGCGAGAGGCCCTCCACAAGGCGCGGGCCATGATCACTTATGCTTTTGGATCCTTTCTTTTTGGCCATGCGAATGAGAGAGTTGATCCTAAATTTCTTCGTTTAGTCGAGGATCTTCATCACCCCTATAACTGGAATGGGGCCATCCTGACCCGTCTCTTTCAAGGTCTGGACAAGACCTGTCGGCATAGCCGGTCCTTCACAGGCTTCTGGCCTGTTGTTGAGGTACCTCTTCTTTCATCCTCTTTGGAGCCGTTTGCCTCCTTTCTCTCTCTGATCATTAAATGTACTTTCATCCAGACCTGCTTTTATGACCATTTTCCGCATCTTGCGCCGAGGATGCGAGATGACATTGAACCCGCTCAGTATCGCCACATGTACTGGCATCAGCAGAATCGTCAGCGGAACTCCCGAGTTCCCGGGGACAATTGGCGTGCTGATATAGACGGGCTGACCATCGAGGACGTAAGTATCTTGCTTGTCTTTGTCCTTGTACTGTACTTGTAACTGATCGTGGTAACCTCTTCTGCTGCAGTTTGCCCGGATGCCGTACGCTAGTTTCCCTCTCTACTACACACCCCAGCGCGTGGAGGCATATGATGCTTCATGTCTCCGTATTATGCTTTCTGACGCTGAGTCCTTCCAATGGTACTTGGGAGAGAGATTGCTTCGGCAAGTCACTGGGGTAGCTCGGGTCCCCTGTTCTTCACCTCCTCCAGCTGCTCGGATGCCAGCTGATGAGAGAGTTGAGGCTCTGGTGGGCCAGCCTGGCTTCCGTTTCACGATCCCGGATCGTGATTATGACGAGTGGTATCTGCTATTTGGCCAGGGGCCTTTGCTTCCTTCGCTTTACGTTCCAGGTGGCCGTCGCAGGTATGCTGGAGGTTCAGTGACTGCTCCTTTGATGGATCTTTATCGTCGGGAGCGGGACGCGAGGAGGGGCGATGATGATTATGTTGGTGACTTGTAGCTGGCTCTGCTTTGTATGGCTTTGTACTTTTACCTCTATCTTTGTATCAAGCTCTTTTGAATGAATATATATGGTCTTTGATTTCTCCCAAATTCCTTGGTGATGTCTGGATGCTTTGACTCTTGACTCATTCCTTCATGATTTGAGACTGCTTAGTTGCATGGGTGATGACTTGAATGGTTCAGATTGCTTGATTAGGCCTTGTGGGCCCACTTGATGTTTAGATCTTGGATTTTGGCCCTTCTTTTGATGATCGAACCTTTGATCTTGCTGCTCCATGACTTGTGTAAGCTTTCCAATGATTTGGATCCCGATGATCTAGCCCTTGAATGGTTTAGATTGATAGATTCGGCCCTGTGGGCCCATTTGAAACCTTGGCTTTACTTTGGGGCACTTCTTTTGATGATTTGTGAGGTTAGGAATGCTTCTCATGGTGTGGATGATGGTTTGAACGTCTCTGATCGCTTGATTTGGCTTTGTGGGCCCACTTGATGATTAGATCTTGGATTCTGGCCCTTCTTGTGATGATCAAACCTTTGATCTTGTTGTTTGACGGCTCATGTAGGTTCTTCAATGGTTTAGATCGTGATGATCTAGTCTTTGAATGGCTTGGATTGCTTGTGGCCCCCACTTGATCACCTTTCCTTCTCTTTGGCTTGATCAGCCCTATTCTGGTCACATTGCTTCATGATTGGACCAGTGGGGCACCTTTTGTATGATCTTGATCATCTTCAGTCGAAATCTGGAGTGGACCGGAGCCTTGGGCGGCCCATGGAGCGCCATCTGCTGACGTGGACTGTCAGCCTCACCTACCAAGAACCTTGGAGCCAATCCCGCGGAGAGAGAGGAACCGCGTCCGTACGGGCGGCCCAGGGCAGGCCGCCCAGAGCTCGTCTCTTGAGCGGCCTGGGCTGGTTCGTGCTCGGACATTCCCTGCTGTCCTTTTCTCTTGTCCCCTATCCCTCTGCACTGGATCCTTCGATTCCAGCCATGAATCTACATTTTGTCCCTTCTTTCCTTCTCTTTTTGTCTTGTTCTTTGTTGATCCTTTCTTGGGCAGCCATTGATGATGGCTTGTGGGCCATTGTGGGAGAGGTTAGTGGGTCCCACACTTCAGCACTTGATGAAGGCTTTAAAGATGATGAAGTGCCTTTGATTGATGGTGGAGATGGAGCATTAAATGGGGGCATTAATGAAGATTTAAGCTTGGTGGTTGGTGGAGCTTTGAATGGCCCCATTAATGGTTGGATGGCTGAAATTTCTGATTTGAATGGGCCTTTGATTGTGGGAGAAATGGATGGTATGGATAGGATGATGAGGTGGGACATGGGTGAGGCTATGCATCCCTTGAGTGTGGGTCCCATGGATGATGTGATGGACGGTGATGATGGGACTATGAGGGACATAGATGGGCTGATCTCATGTCTGGATGGTATGGATGGCTCAGATGGTACCTTTGACGGTTTGGATGCTCTGGATGAGGGCCGAGATGTGCGGTATACTTGCTTGGGTGGACTTGATGTGATGATTGATGATGTCCCCTTGATGATGGACGGTGTAGATGCCTCGACGATCCCCTTGATCGGCCAGGATGATGACTGGATACATGATTTTCTGTTGGAGGGGGCCGCAGGTCCAGATCTAACCGTTGATTCTTTGATCGGGGTTGCCGGGACCCCTTTGGATGGTTCAGATGTTTTCTTTGACGGTCAGATTGGTCAGGATGCCACGGTATGCGGTGTGATCTTCACTGATGGCACTTTTGGTTGGGAGCATTGTCCTTCTTTTGGTCATCGGCCCTTTGCGCACTCTGTTCATGAGGTGGGCGAGTCTTCTCATACGGCTGAGATTATGACAGTTTCAGACAGCGATGCGGCTATATCAGACATAGCCGTTACTGAGGGCAGGTCAGGGGCTGTCGAGTCTGCAGAGGTTCCAGCTTTTCCTTCTCCTTCGCCCGTTGACCTTCCGATCCTTGATGAGTTGTCCTCGATTTCTGGGCCTTTTATGCTGGAGGGGGTACCGGTGAGGACTTGTCAGCTGCTTCCTCGTTCTTCATGCTCGCCACGACTGCTTGCTTGGATTGACAGCTTGTCAGTTTATGAGATTCGAGATTTGGAGTCCTATGGCTTTGGCAGTCTGATTCATCTGGCCAGAGTTGATATTGATTGGAGGATGCTTGGAGCTGCCGTGATTGACTGGGTCCCTTCGTTGAACTTGTTTGCGTTCAACGATATGGAGATGGGGCCTTCTTTGGAGGAGCTTGCACGCTTGACAGGCTTACCCTTGGATTATACTCAGTACTTCTCGCCGAAGACATCGCCGAAGACTGCTACACCACAGAACTGGTTTGGGATCCCCTATCTTGTTCGACCTGCAACCGGTGGCCAGGATGCTGTGGTGTTCTCTTTGGACCTGCTGTATGATCTTTTTTCGGGTCCTCAGAGTACGGCCGGTTCTACCTTTGCTCGGAATGCACTGATGTTCTGCTTGATCGCTGAGGTGCTATTTTCGGGATGGCGCAGGTCCCAGACTCCTTTGCTTTTTGAGGTGATGAGCCGAGCTGTTCGTCGGCAGGGGATCATTTCTCTCATCTTGGCCGAGCTGTTTGATGGGCTGACCGACTGTGCCCTGGGCCGCACTCGTGTTCTTCGCGGCTGCTGTGCCTTCCTGCAGGTATTCTTTCTACACCTTTTTTTTTTCTTCTTGCTTTGTTGGGGATTGCTTTGCTTTAGCTGAACTTCTTTTCCTTTTTGTGATCAGGTCTGGCTATGGGAGCGTCTTTCTCTGACCGTTCCTGTACCTCTTCCTGGCATCCCGGGCTCTGACATCATGCGTTATATTATGGAGTTCCTTCCGCCTTCAGCTAGGATGAGCGAGCCCTTGTATCGCAGGATGTTTGCTGAACTTCGTGACTGGAACGTTCGTTGGGAGTCATCTTGGCTTTCACTTCCTCCAGTGCTTTGCGATGCACACCGCCATCCTCTGATGTTGGTAGGCTTTCGATCTTTCTTCTCTTACCATCCCATTCGGTTCCTGCGGCAGTTTGGGTATGAGCAGGATGTTCCTCTTTTCGCTTTCACGGGTATCGGGCGTCGGGCACTTCCACCTAGATCCTCTGACTTCAGGACCCGGATTGATTGTTCCTGGGCGAGTTATTTGACAGCTGATTTGTTGGGATTTGAGCTGCGGACTTTTCCGATGGCGACCGCCCCATATCAGTACTGGGCTGCTGAGCAGTCTTTGTATCGACGTATCCCTTGTTGGCACCAGACTGCTGATGAGGATGAGCAGGATATTCTTGGAGATGCTGGCTCTTCATCTGGTTCATATGAACCTTTTGAGGAGCGCCCGTTTATCAATCCTGGCTTCCTCTTGGCCACTCATGGTCATCTGCTGTCTGAGATCTCTGCACTTCGGTATCATTGTGAGATGATGTCGAGGAGATTGGCTGCCGATCGGAGGTTGTCTGATGAGGAGACAGCGATCCGTACCCTTGAGCGCGATGAGGTGCATTACCTGCGTATGGAGGTGAGCAGGTTGAGAGCGAGACTATATTTTTATGAGTCAGAGGACTCACCTGATGTGGCCGAGGAGGAGGGTAGAGATTGATTGTGTTGGCCACCTGCACATTCCCTTTTTTGCATATATGATTGATGATGATGCATTTTTTTGTATTTTTGAAAAAGATGATATGTGTAAGAGAAATATAATGCATTTAATTGAAAAGAGAAAAAACTGTTTGAAAATCTACTGTGCCATGAGTTGTCTTGTGAGTGTGTCTGGATTTTGTGTCGGGATATAGGAATCAGAACTGGGGCTCGGTCAATGATTTGACCGATGTCTCGAGATTTGACTTGCTTGATCCTTTAGTTCCCTAGAGATGTAGGCAATGGACACTCTTGCTTCCTGAGATTGTCAGAGTTTGTAGAGTTCTTCGCTCCTGACTGTACTTCCTCTTGTTCTTGCACTTTCACTGCTTGAACCGATCTGGACTGTCTGATTTCTTGGTACCTGCACTTTTATTTTTTTCTTTTTTTTCATTTGAGCCATTTTTGCCTGCAGTGCTCTTTCGAGTTTTCACCACAGCCGGCTTTTTCCCGTCATTTTTGCCCGTGGCGCCCTTTCGGATTTTCACCACGTCCCGGGTATTTGGTCTTGCCTGCCCCTTGCCAGCTATGCTGTTTTTACCCTTGGCGCCCTTTCAGGTTTTCACCAAGTCCGCTGTATGCCCACTGTTTTTACTCGGAGCACCCTTTCGGGTTTTCACTCCGCCCTCTTTGTTTAGGCACACATTTTCTTTTTCTCTTTTTTTTCCTTTTTCTTTTTCTGCATCCTTGGATAACTGCGGCGGCTAGAGGTCGGGAATCCGTCGTTGCCGGCCGATGGCAGTCTTTCAGCCCTTATCCTGAGTTACGATAATAGAGCTGTCGGTCTTTGCTAAAGACCCCTCTGAGATGGATGGATGGATGACTGTGTTTCTTCTTGGACTGATTTTTTTCTTGGGTGCCTTTCTTTGGCTTCCCCTTTTTTTTGTGTCTTTTTTCTTCCCCCCTTTTTTTTGTATTCTTTTTCTCTCTCTTTTTTTTGTGTATTTTTCCTCCTCTTTCTTTTTTTTGTATTTGTATTTTCTCTTTTTGAATCCCCTTATTTGAAACACTTATTGGTGGACGGAAATGATTTCTCAGAGGTCTTAGCTTCAACCTCTTGACTTCAGCTCTATTAAAGTAACTCTTGATAAGGTCAGAATGACTTACCCGTGAAAGATCTTCACGTTGTCGGCGTTGGTTGGCTCAGGAAGATCCACCCCTCTCATGCTGGTGAGTCTGAGGGCGCCTCCAGGAAGTACTTCTCTAATGATCAGTGGCCCGTCCCACGAGGGTTTGAACTTTCCTCTGGGATCCGGAAGGTGCGACGGTAGAATCTTCTTTATGACCATGTCGCCTACCTTGAAACTTCTTTTCCGGACTCTCTTGTTGTAAGCCCGAGCGATCCTTTTCTGATAGCACTGTGAATGACTTAGTGCACGCATGCGTTTTTCATCTGCTAGCTGTAACTGATCGAATCTGGCCCGTTGCCATTCTCCTTCTTCAATTCCGCTTTCGAGTAACACTCGTAGTGATGGTATTTCCACCTCGACTGGTAGGACTGCTTCCATTCCGTAAGTAAGCTCGAAAGGAGTAACGCCCGTAGCAGACCGTACAGACGTTCGATAGGCCCAAAGTGCATATGGGAGCATATCTGACCAATCTCGATATGTCACGACCATCTTCTCGAGTATCCTGACGATTGTCTTGTTTGCGGCTTCTACCCCACCATTCATCTGGGGACGGTAGGGGCTTGATCGATGACGTTGGATCTTGAACTTGCTGAGGAAGTCATCCATCTTCTTGTTGACGAACGGGGTTCCATTATCTGTGATGATAGCATTGGGGATTCCGTACCGGCATATGATGTTGTTCTTCATGAATTTGATCACTTGAGATGCTGCAATCGTGGTGTATGAGGCTGCCTCTACCCACTTGGTGAAGTAGTCGACTGCCACAAGTATGTACTCGTGACCATTTGATGCTTTGGGACTGATCTTGCCGATGATGTCGAGTCCCCACATGGAGAAGGGCCAGGGGGTGGTCAGGTTGTATAACTCTGATGATGGGGCATGGATTTGATTCGCATGCTCTTGACACTTGAAGCATTTTCTGACGTGCTTGCAACAGTCTGTCTCCATGGTGAGCCAGTAGTAGCCGAGTCGTAGAATCTTCTTTGCCATCATGTGCCCATTCATGTGTGGGCCACAGATTCCTTCGTGTATTTCTTTCATGATCTTTGCAGCTTCTGTTTCATCGACGCATCGGAGGAGGATGTGATTATAGGATCGCTTGCAGAGAACTTCGCCACTGATGGTGAACTGGCCGGCCAAACGTTGGATGGTTCGGCGATCTGTTGCTGTTGCTGATTCTGGATACTCCTGGGTTTCGAGATATTGCTTGATGTCGGCATACCAGGGTTTGTCAGGGACAGCTTCGGCTTCTTCTATTTGTAGGCAAAAAGCAGGTTCTTCTTGAATTTCGACTGTGAGCTCCCATTCTGAAGCTCCTTTTGGGATCTCGAGCATTGATGCGAGCGTGGCGAGAGCATCTGCAAACTGGTTCTTGGCTCTGGGCATGTATGAGAAGGTGATTTCCTTGAATTCTTCAATCAGATTGTCCAGATACACATGATATGGTATCAACTTCTCGTCTTTGGTCTTCCATTCGCCATTGGTCTGATTGATGATAAGCTGTGAGTCTCCAAACACTCGTAGCTTCTTGACGCCCAAGATTATGGCTTCCCTTAAGCCAGCGATGCATGCTTCATACTCTGCCATGTTGTTGGTGCACTCGAATGCGATGCGCCTCGAGATAGGAATAGGGACATCATCTGGAGAGTAGAGGATTGCTCCAATACCTCTCCCTTTAGAATTTGCTGCGCCGTCGAAGAATAACGTCCACTCATCTTTTTTCTTATTTTCTTCGTCTTCAATGAGCAAGAGATCTTCATCAGGGAAGAATGTCTTGAGCGGCTGATAGTCCAGGAGAGAGTGAGCCGCAAGATGATCGGCGAGGGCCTGTCCCTTGATTGCCTTTTGAGTGACATAGGTGATGTCGAACTCAGACAAGAGTAGCTGCCACTTAGCTATCCTTCCAGTGAGTGCCGGTTTCTCGAACAGGTACTTGAGCGGATCCATGTGAGCGAGGAGGAGAATAGGGAATGCAATCATGTATTGACGGAGTCGCTGAGTTGCCCAGACTAGGGCGAGGCAAGTCTTCTCGATCGGGGAATACCTGGTCTCATAGTCGGTGAACTTTCGACTCAAATAGTATATTGCTTGTTCCTTCTTCCCGGTCTCGTCGTGCTGGCCGAGGACACAGCCTATGGCTTCTGCTGCTACCGAGATGTATAACAATAGTGGTCGTCCGGGAGTGGGTGGCACTAGGACTGGAGGATTCATGAGATACTTCTTGATGCGGTCGAAGGCGACTTGGCAGTCATCATTCCATTCTTTTGGGACGTTCTTCCGAAGGAGCTTGAATATGGGCTCACAGATAGGTGTGAGCTGTGCGATGAAGCGACTGATGTATTGAATTCTGCCGAGGAAACCACGAATTTCTTTCTCTGTTCTAGGAGGGGGCATCTCGATGATTGCTCTGGTTTTGGTCTCGTCGACCCTGATGCCATCCTCGCTCACCATAAAACCGAGGAGTTTGCCTCCCATTGCACCGAAGACACATTTCTGAGGGTTGAGACGGAGCTTGTACTTTTCTAATCTGTTGAATAACTTCTTCAGATCTTCAAAGTGTCCTTCAATTGTGCGAGATTTGACGATCATGTCGTCCACATATACTTCAAGCTCTTTGTTCATCATGTCGTGGAATAGTGCTGTCATTGCTCGCTGATATGTTGCTCCTGCGTTCTTCAGACCGAACGGCATCACCCTGTAACAGAAGGTTCCCCAGGGAGTGATAAATGCTGTCTTCTCGCGATCTTCGACGGCCATCTTGATCTGATTGTAACCTGAGAACCCGTCCATGAATGAGAAGATCTTGTATCCTGCAGTGTTGTCGACCAGAGTGTCGATATGTGGCAACGGGAAGTCATCTTTTGGACTGGCCTTGTTGAGATCTCGGAAGTCGATGCACATTCGAACCTTGCCATCCTTCTTCGGTACTGGTACGATGTTGGCGAGCCATTCAGGGTAGTTGGAGACTACCAAGAATCCCGCGTTGTACTGCTTGATGACTTCATCTCGGACTTTCAGAGCCCATTCTGGCTTCATTCTTCGAAGTTTTTGCTTCACTGGCTTCATATCTGCCTTGGTTGGCAGATGGTGTACAACGAGCTCTTCATCGAGCCCCGGCATGTCTTCATATGAGAACGCGAAGTTGGACAATCTTGGAGCTAGGAACTCTATCATTTTCTGTTTCATCTCAGGTGGCAACGATTTTCCAATGCGTACTTCCCTAGGGATCTCAGGCGTCCCCAAGTTTACTATCTCGAAATCATCGGCTACAACATTGGCTTTAGATTCGAACTTTTTGAGGAGATCCTCTAGTTCGGGAGCTGGATCATCATCTTCCTTATCCCGAGCTTCGTCCAGACCCATGAGCTCAAAGTCTAATTCGATGTCGAAATCATATGATTCGACTTCAAACTCATGCGACTCTTTAGACGAACTTGGCACACTATTGAATGCAGGAAAAGAAATATTTTTTTATTTTTGAGATTTTTCTGAAATTGAGATGCTAGATGTTTTTGGTTTTTGAAAGTTTTTTATTTTTTTAGCTTTTCGAAATTCACGGGACTTTGAACAAGCGGGCATTGCAGACCATGATTGATCCCAACTTGTTCCAAAGTTCCGGTCGCTGCTTAAACAGGCGTTTTTTTTTGGAAGCCAGAGCCCTCAGATGGCTCTTTGGCTGATTCAAAAGTGAGGGGAACGGATGACCATTCAGGACCCCACACTTCCTCCCCTGAAGAGGTGGGGGTTGATGATTTGGGCGAAGAGTCACGATCTGGCCCAATGACCATGACTTCTTGCTGGTCAGGTTCGAGATCTGAGTCGTACTCAGTCCCTCCCGGATCACTTACCTCGCATTGCAGTTCGTCTGGTTCCACAGCTAGACACAAGTTTGGAACCTGGACATCAGACCAATCTAGGGCTGGCCACTTCCCTTTCTTGGTCCAATGGATGGGCTGCTTCTGCCCCTGGCTGATGATTGATGATGTTGACTTTGCAGAGATGGGCAAGTCGTGCCCCTTGCTAATTGGTGCTGAGATGGGCAAGTTGTGCCCCTTGCTGATTGAAGTGGGCAGGTTGTGCCCCTGGTTGGGAGCAGGTGTCAGAGTAACCTGGTCCTGAAGCTGCTGTATTTGTCTTCCTTCTTCGTCTTCATCATTTCCTCCTTCTTCTGGAGGCTTAGAGGGTTCGAGAATCTGATCCCATCGAATGGGGGGCCACGTAGCCCAAACTAGGCTCATCGGGATGCCTTTGTGTAGTGCAGTCGGTTGATTCCCTCCTGGATCTTTGCAAGGTTCTCCTGGCTTGACGAATTGGATGGGTGAGCACCGAAATTTCTTCCTCCTTTTGTCCATGCAGGTTGACCTGTATCCGAGTCCCCACTTGCGTTGGTTATATACTAGCGATACCTTTCTGGACTTGAAGTGGTTCTTCATTCGGTATTTGAGGCTCAGACGCTCTGCCGGTGAAAAGACACGGTCCACCCTTATCGGTTCTGGATTGGCGACAGAGTTCACAGTCTCGAATTCGAAACTGTGAAACGGGATGTCTTCTTCAGAGTGCTGGATATCGATGACCGGGATGTCTGGTTCAGTGGCAGTGGCATTGGAAGGAATGATGAGCTCCTTCTCTGCATGGATAGAGATCACTTGATTTCCACAGATATACTTCACCCGTTGATGTAAGGTTGATGGCACAGCTCCAACCTTGTGCAGCCACGGTCGTCCGAGCAGCATGTTGAAAGAGGCTGATATATCCAGGATTTGGAATGTGATGGTAGAAACTTCTGGACCTATCTGTACCTCTATGTCGACTTCCCCTTCCACTGATCGGCGGGTGTTGTCAAATGCTCTGACGCATATGGTGCTGGGTCGGAATGAAGAAGGACTGATTCCCAGGCGTTCCGCGGTCTTGAGTGGGCAGACATTTAAGCTTGAGCCATTATCGATAAGGACCAGCGGAACACAGAGGTCTTTGTATCGTAAGGCTATGTTGAGGGATCG
This sequence comes from Liriodendron chinense, assembly GCA_003013855.2. Taxonomy (NCBI): domain Eukaryota; kingdom Viridiplantae; phylum Streptophyta; class Magnoliopsida; order Magnoliales; family Magnoliaceae; genus Liriodendron; species Liriodendron chinense. Next base: position 53,380 of record PVNU02004036.1, on the reverse strand, counting down.
GCCATGATCGCGTCCTTCTGGTGGCAACTCATTATCGGTGAAGGTGATGGCACGTGGAGCCAGGAGTTGTCCAATCATCAAAGCTATCATTTCTGGTGCCGTATCGGAGGAGACATGAGCATCATTCAAGGTCTTGGCAAACATCTCTCGGTGTATGCGAGATGTGCAGAGTAGCTCCCATACTGAGATTTGTGCAGGGATTGACTTGAGCTGAGTTGCTACATCGTATGCGGCTTCATTTTTGTTGCCGAGGCCTGAGAGAGCGCCTTTGGTATCTCCTCTATTCTGATTATCTCTTCGGATGCAACGCCCGTTGGGATTCATGTTCCCCACTTCCGCACATTCTGGATAGTGCCATGGAACCTCTTTGTAGTTTTCCTCCCTTTTGCCTTCTAGGACCACCGGTTCTTGCAACGGTGCTGTTGTGGGTACCAGATCTCCCTCATATGGAGCTTTTGCCTTGAGGACTACATTGTTGCCTGTGCTGAAGGGGTAGTATCGAGGCTTGTCTTCATAGACCACATAAGGTCGTGGTCCTGGCTTGACTGTTCCTGGGGCAAGAGGCTCCCATGGAATGAATACTGGTCCTCTTGATATGGCAGGAGGTTTCTCTGTTCGTCCGAGCTGCCGTAACGTGATTGATATGCCTCCGGGACTTGCCCCTTGCAATATGACAGGCTTGACTGGAAGAGATCCTTCCAAGACAACGGGCTCTTGCTGCTGATGAGTGTAATCCTTCCATTGCGGATTGGATTGTTCTGGAGTTGCCCCTTGCAAGATGACAGGTTCGTATGTGGGCTCAATGTATGATTGTGCTCCTTCCAGGACGACTGGTTCCCATCTTGAATGGTTGTAAGGTGCCCCTTGAACAACTGGCATATCGTATGGAGGTGCTCCTTCAAGCACTACTGGCTCGGAGATTGAAGGAAGAAAGGGACTTGCCCCTTGCAAGACTGGAGGAGGATTTGTTGGCTCATAGGTGTAGGCATGAATGGACTGAATAGGGGAGAAGAAGCGATCGATTTGGTCCCCTTTTTCTATACTATTGACAGCAGGGCCACGAGACGAACTGGGGTCCGTTGGATGCTGAGGCAGAGGATTCTGAAGGATGTTGGTGGAAGCTGCTGGAGAAGCTCCAGGGACCGAGATGACGATCTTGCGGTCATCAATCAGGTCTTGTATGGCATTCTTCAAAGTATAGCATCGGTCAGTGGCGTGGCCACGTCCTTGATGGTAGGCACAGTACTCATTTTCTCGGTAATTTGAAGGCAGAGGATGAGGCGGAGGCCTAGGTGTCATCAGAGTGAGTAACTGCTTTTGTACCAGCGTAGTCATGATTTGACTAAGTGGTTGACTGAGTGGAGTGAACTTCCTGAACTCCCTATAATTCTGCCTGTTCTGGTATGAGTATTGGCCGTTTCCCCTGAACTGCTGCTGTTATCGAGGTGGCTGTGGCTGAGGATTCGGTTGTGGCTGATATCGCTGAGGCTGATGCTGAACTTGATTCTGCTGATACTGTTGACGTCCTTGTGAGGGAGCACGTTGATTTCCTTGAGCAGCGGTGTTGATGTTGTTTACCTCTGTTGGGCGGGGAGGAGAACCATTGCGGTTTCCATTCCCGTGCCCGATAGGTCTTCCTTCCACTCTGTTCCTCTTGACTGGAGTGGCTTGATGAGGCCATGGGGAGATCGTCCCGGCCCGGATTCCTGCTTCGACTTGCTCTCCAGCACGGATTAGCTGCGAGAAGTTCGAGTACGGATGCGAGATGAGATACCCGGATATGCCTGGATATGTTGAATGAACAATCATGGAGATTTGTTCTTCATCGTCGATGGGTGTCCGCATTCTGGCTGCCATAGCTCGCCAACGTCCCACATAAGCTGATAGTGTTTCATCACTCCTTTGCCTGAGTGCTGCGAGGTCGGCTCTTCTGGGAGCCATGTTGAGATTGTATGCAAATCTGTCGACGAAAGCCTGGGAAAGCTGTTCCCAAGTCCTGATGCGGTGACAATCCAATGAAGTGTACCAGTCTAGGGCATCGCCCTTCAGAGATTTTTGGAACAGACGAATGAGGGCCCCTTCGTTTCCTGAGATTGCACTCAGCTCTCCACAGAAGGCCTTGAGATGTGCTGTGGGACAACCGCTGCCGTCGTATCTTTTGAACTTTGGAACCTCAAAGTTTTGAGGTACCCGAGCATCTGGGAAAGGACACAAGTCTCTGAACTTGGTCGAAGGTAAGTCGATTCCTTGCTGTCGCTGAAGCTGATTTTGCAAGATCTGGAACTGCTCCCGCAACTCGTCCAGTCCTGAGTGATCTGTTCGAGCGACTGGTGCCTCCTGGAATAAGGCACGTTCTTCTTCGGCATAGTGGTCGATGTCTTCGACCCTATGGGCTTGCTGAAAAGCAACCGCGGGTTGCTGAAATTGGTTTGATGATTGAACTGGATTCTGATGAACTTGAGCTTGAAATGATGGTAACTGAACCGGAGACTGTACTGAAGGTTGAACTGGAACTTGCTGGAAATTGACTGGATTTTGCTGAATTGAAGATTGCTGGAAATTAACTGGATTTTGCTGAATTGAAGATTGCTGGAAATTAACTGGGATCCCATCGGCGGGGATGTGCTGGAATTGAAAAGTGCTCCTGTTTGCAGGAGGCTGAGATGCTGGGAAGTGACCCCCTTGTTGGGTATTCGCCACTGTCCGCTGATTGATGTGGGCTTGACACTGACCCCCATTGTGGGCATTCGCCAGTGCTGTCCCTGTTGCTGGAAATTGAATTGAAATCCCATCGGCGGGGATGTGCTGGAATTGAAAAGGTGTCCCATCGGCGGGGACATGCTGAGATCTACTGAGATTGTTGTTTGCAAGATTGACTGGAAGCTGACTGGATGTTCCTGCAACGGAGGTGCTCTGAGATGGCCTTGCCGTCGTAGGAAGATATTGAGAAGGACGCCCCACAGTGAAGGGCTGAGATGGCTGCTGTCGGTAGTCTTGGGCAGACTCCGATGGTTGTGCTTGATTTGAACTGGAGGCCGGGAGGACCCGGCATGGCTGCTGAGCTTGCTGAACTGGGCCAACCTGATTGTTGGCTGCTGCGGTGGTTTGTGCTTGCATGAATTGCAAGAGCATTTCTTGCATTGCTCTCATTCCTTGTGCTAATTCTTGTATGATTGGCGTATTGTCAACGGGCTGTTGCGCTGGAGGTTGCGCTTCGGCTATTTCGAGAGCAGGGAAGTGATGAGTTTCTTCTTCGTGGTCGGACATGGCTTGCTGAGCCGGAGTGCGGATTATGCTGCGGAAGGGAAGTTGTCTACGCGTACGTTGAGCCCGAGGAGGCGCAATGGTGAGGACTGTACTCTACTCTTTTTGGGTTTTGGGATTTTCTATTTTTTTTTGGTTTTGGAATTTTCTATTTTTTTTTTTTGTGTTTGGGTTTGGGTAGAATGCTATGCGGATGAGATTGTATGAGGATTAATGACTTTCAAGTACGGGAAGGATTCCGTTTTCAAGTCGGATCACGACTAATGGGACTAGCTTATCCCCAGCAGAGTCGCCATTCTGTGGACCCTCGCCGATTTCTCCGCGCTCCCACACGACGTCGTTCTCCCTTTCCTTTCGGAAGAAGAAGAAGAGGAAGAAGTGCGTGGGTGCGAAATCGCCGTTTGTGCCACTGGCTTGCCTCGTTCTCGAGGGCTTCGTTTGGTTGTCGTATTGAGCTGGATGTGTTTTAAGTGAATTTATATAAGACCAGAGTCGCCACTAGCCAGTTACTTCGAATCTACAGTCGGCTAGACCCTGTAGAAACGTTAGAGAAGGGAATCCGAAGATTCCTTCCTCTAAAATGACTCCTGTTGATCTGCGGTCAGAGATTCAAGGTAAGGGATCACGGTTACAGGGTGGGAAGAGGTTAAGCACCCCACACACTGCCCGTACCGAAGTATGGTCTCTACTTCACAGAATCGATCGAATACTTGAAAGTCTAATTTAATCCTCGTATATTCTCATGGATGACATGATGCATGAATGCGGGTCTGAACAGTAAGAGTTTCTGATGGGCAGGTTCCAACAACGGGCAAGCCCAGAGCGTACGCTCGAACTGACAGGTGCTTAATATAAGACGTATGCAGTGTGCTTGAATGATCAAGGTGTTTTATGGTGAAGCGTGAATGCAGGTCTGAACAGTAAGAGTTTCTGATGGGCAGGTTCCAACAACGGGCAAGCCCAGAGCATACGCTCGAACTGACAGGTGCTTAATATAAGACGTATGCAGTGTGCTTGAATGATCAAGGTGTTTTATGGTGAAGCGTGAATGCAGGTCTGAACAGTAAGAGTTTCTGATGGGCAGGTTCCAACAACGGGCAAGCCCAGAGCATACGCTCGAACTGACAGGTGCTTAATATAAAGACATATGCATGTGTGTTTGAGTAATCAAGGTGCTTGTAGTGAAGCAGGGGGGTTGGAAGAAAAGTAAATGTTGCACTTATGCTAGATGCAAACGAGATGATGCTGGAAAATGAGTAGCTGGGTGGACGGAGGTGTCGCAAGGATTGGCTTCGAGTGGCTGGATCAAGACTTGGATGGCTTGGGAGGCTTGGACCAGTGGTCAGGCTGGGCTGGACCAGGGTTAGACTCTCCTCACTCGGGCTCTCCTTGGTGGGAAAATGGGCTAAGGGCACTCGAAAGGATGGACTCTCTCTGGACTCGAAGGGCTTCGAATTGATTGTTGAAATGAGAAGGGGAGGGGGTATTTATAGCAGCAGAGAGTGGCAGCTCTCGTAATTTTTTCCGGGCGGCCTGCCATGGGCCGCCCGTACGGCCGCTCCTCGGTTTCCAGCGAGTACGGCCGTTCCCTTGGGGCTGCTGTTGGACTCGCTGGTTGACTCAGTGAGTTGACTCAGCGGGTCGACTCGGTGGTTTGACTCGACGGGTTGACTCGGTGTTTTGACTCGACGGGTTGACTCGACGGGTTGACTCAGCGGGTTAACTCAGCGGGTTAACTCAGCGAGTTGACTCAGTGAGTTTGACTTTTTTGGGATTTTTTGACTGGACTTTTTTATGGGGGGTTTTTTCAGGGTGGTGTTTAGGACTGGGTTGACTGGGTTTAGGCTTGAATTGGGCTATGGAATGGGGCTTACAAGGGTGAGTTTGGCTGAGTTTGGACTTGGGATTTGGGGGTATGGTCCTCCGTTCAACCAGCTATCTCTACCAACAGTGTAGCCGAAGGTGGGGTGTCTACAAGTTGGCATCAGCGCAACTCCAAGCGAAGCCTCTGCGCAACTTCAAGCGCAACCTATGCGGAAGTCCATGCGAAGCCTCAACGCAACTCCAAGCATGGCTTCCGCTCAAGTCCAAGTGAAGCCATCTTGCAACTCCAAGCCTGGCCTATGCGCAAGTCCAAGTGAAGCCACCTCGCAACTCCAAGCGCAACCTTCGCACAAGTCCAAGCAAAGCCTCATCGCAACTCTAAGCGTGACCTGTGCGCAAGTCCAAGCAAAGCCTCCGCACAACTCCAAGCAAAGCCTCCGTGCAACTCTAAGCACCTTCGCGGGGGGCTCGCTTGCCACCACACGTCAACTATTCACCGAATCGCGTCAGTTTCAAGACTTGACCATTTTTTAGGCCCCAATAAGTGTCCCCCCGATGCGTGACGCCAGTCGATTCACATTATGTGTCGCACGTCGATCCAGAGGGCCTATTATACTCTAACCGCCATCATTTCTTCATTATGCTGTCTAAGAGGCTCTCGCTTATATTTTGCCTTCTTTTACAATGTCGACGTTGCTTCCTTGGTTGGTGAATTGGTACCATCGGCACAAAAGTCGATTGTTGAAGCCCTTCCTGTCCCATTCTACATGTGAGAGTGGAAGAGGTCGCCTGTGTAGTTCAAACCCTTGCTTCCCTAACGGTGAACCTGCCCATCATTATACCTCCGGCCGGTTTGTCCACTGCCTCATGTAAGTGTAGTACTCCCTAGTTATTCCCTTTCACCTTTTGTATCCGTCCTATCCTGACCATATCTCTTTGACAATTGTCATCCCTTCTTTGCGAGGTTTAAAAGATATTATTAAAAAAAAGGAGTACTAATAGGTCTGCTGGCTACCGTGGCAAATTCACTTCATGACCATAATGAATGGCTGGTACTGGGAGTGACGATGGATGCACTAACAACTTGTGTCGCTTGGGTAGGGGTCGGTATCTCTGTAATTAACCACTTTATCTCAATTTTTTGTGATTCAACTGCACATCTCGCCAATGTGGAGGATGCGGAGGTTGACCCAGCCATGGAGGAGTGGCTACGGGCACTCTAGTCAGTTGTTGCCATTGATGAGGTGATACTTTGACTCTAGATCGAAGAAGGGGCGATATGTTTTGACATGACACGCCTTGATGTTCGAATATCTTGAGATTGCACGTCTTCTCAACAATTGGAAGCAGAGTGAACTGTATCCTAAGTGAAGATTAACGAACTGTCTCAATCTCTTCAAGGCATTCCTAACCCTGCTAAGTGTTGGTTGAGGCAGGGGTGCCAGTATCTGTAACCCAAGCTGATGCGGCTCATCTTCTGACTTAATATCTTTTTCGAGTCATGGCCTTGAATCTGCTTATTTCTTTATATTTTTATCACGCTCCGATTTTGTTTCCTGCCATCAAGGAGCGTACATGAGTATTTTGTATGCATATATATGTAATAATAACCATTTATACTACCATGCTTATGCTCATGCAGGTTTGTGTAATTTTGCATTTATTTTGAATTATATGGATAAATAAATTGAATAAGTTTCTTCGTTATTGAAATGACTTCCCTTTGATTTTGCTGACTTAATTTAAACACAGTCACATTGTTGAGGTGTAGAGCATACTTATGTCCCCTTGATACGACTTGTAAGACTCGAGTCTTCACGAGTGATTCATAAATTACCTTTTACTCGACCTTTGTCACTCTTGTAATTTGTTTACATGATTGGGATGCAACCAATTTACCTTTCGAGTCTATTTCTGGTCGCAAGTTGGGGACTTTGTGGGACTTTTCCAGCCCGACATACTGAGGCTCTTCTTGAGATCTCGTCATCCCCTCGTTGTCGCACCATGGGTTAGTGGACTCTTGAATTTATAAGCCCATATGACCCATGTTTCACATGTTAACAAGGTCCAAGTGTGAGTGGACCCTTGGAGGGGTATTTTTGACATTTCCCTCATGAAATGGTGGCTTTTAAGGTAAGTTATGTTGGGATTAAGAGTAAGTTACGAATTTAAGATTTTTTTGTTGTTTTGAGAGCCTCCAAGAGAGAGAGCTAGGATTTTTGGGTTGTAAGTTCTCTCCATACTTGTAATCTTCTTTGAATACTAGATTGATTGTTGCTTTGTGCCGTGATTTTTTCCCACAAGGTTTTTCCATGTAAAAATCATGTGTTCTATATATGATTGTTTGGTTTTTTTTATTTTCTCTTGTTTGTTTCAATCTAGATTAAGGTGCTTCCGCAGGGCCGATTCTCTAACATGAACGAGTTAACAAGGCATTTATAGGAATATCTCCCATAGTGTCTATAATGTGCACATGACATAGTTTTGGTTGACAATACGAGGGAGGGCGTGAATAATAAGCTAAATTTATTGATAAATGATTTAGAATTTAAGGGATTTAAAATTAGTTAGACCAAAACGATGTTACATATAAAGTGTAATTTTAATAGTAATATGAATGAAGAAGGGAAATAATTCATAGGAGTTAAGAGATTCATAATAGGAGTGTAATTTTGCTTAACCAAGAGCTTTTTTTTTTAAATGACCACTTTCAATACCTTGGGTTGATAATTCATAAGAGTTGAGAGATTCCCAAGAATGTTGCCCATAGAATTGAAGCTGGGTGGTAGAAAATGGAGATGTGCCTATAGAGTTTTATGTGATTGTCATTTACCACTTAAATTGAAATGAAAATTTTATAGGATAGTTATAAGACTAGCTATGCTTTCATAAGATAGAATGTTGGGTAGTTAAAGAACAAAATATTCATAAGATGTGTGTAGCCAAAATAAGGATGTTGAGATGGATGAGCGGCAAGATGGGAATGATATAATTAAAAATAAGTACACTCAAGTGAATATAGGAGTAGTACCAATAGGTAATAAGATGAAGGAAAGTAGACTTAGATGATTTGTTCATGTAAAACGGAGACTAAGAATTGTATCATTTAGGAGCGAGTTGGTATAAGTTAAATAATCTAAAAGAGCAAGGGGAGGGCTAAAAAAAATGCGATCGAGGGTAGTGAGAAAATACTTAATGACCTATGGTTTAACTAAAATTTTGGCTCTTATAAAGTGAAATGATAGAATAAGATTCATGTAGCTGACTCCAATTAATTGGCATAAGGCTTAGATGACGATGATGATGAGACAACATCTTAAACTTAAGATGTGAAACACATGATTGGACTCATCCACCAATGACCTAAATATTCTTTTCTTTCTATATAGACTTACCCAGTGTCTTTCAATAATACCAAGATCGTAATTAGGGTGACCAAAAAACTTTCCTCCATTGATTGTCATACATAATAGAGGCATGTGCATATAAATCAATTGGTATGTTAGATCTGGACATGAAAAAACACATCAGAATTTTCTGCACCAGCATCTCACGATGGAGATAATTTTCAAATTGTCATGAAAGCTACTAACACACATGTTAGTTTTCCTTATTCAATCAGCAAGTCCATGGTGCACTCAAATTGGTGTATGGATATTATGATGTTTGTGTGACATTTGAACCATGTATCATACACATCCCACTGTAAAAATGGGACACCCTAAAATTCGATATGATTTACATTCCAATAGGTCACATCACATGAACAATGTCACTTCATGCTTAAGACCTCTAAAATTGCATGATCCATTTTTAAAGCGGGTTTTATGTTTTAGTCATTTTTGAGGTTTGAGCCAACTACTCATTTCTAAAGAGGTTTAAGGCCAACTACTCATTTCAATTCAATGTGACTTGTTTGAGTCGACTTGAACTTAATCAAGTTTAATCCTATTGGGGACATGGTGATCCCTTCTCAACCCCACAACACAACAATATCAAAATAAAAAGAAAACAGAGAAAATATGTAAACTATAACACAAAAATTTATGTGGTTTCCTTTTAGTACGTCCATATATTCATACCAATCCACTATGCTCAAAGACAAAAATAAAGAAATAGCTCTCAATATAGTAATTTGTCTCTCTCTCTCTCTCTCTCTCTCTCTCTCTCTCTTCATCATGATAGAATACACATTACCCCAAACAAACTAGGGTTTACATAAAACACCCATGACGATGATAACTAGATGAATAATATGTGTCTGATGATCAGGCTCCACAAATCCTAATACATGGGTCACCCTTATGGTACCTCCAACTTGGTCTGACTCCCATGAGTCACCCCTAACTTGCTTGGGTCCTGTTGCTGGTGAAAATTGGTCAACAGGTGAAGTCAAGCTGAGACAGCTTTGTGATCCTTTCCTTGGGTGAAGCAAGCTTGTGTGACATCCTCCTTGGGGATGAGCTTGGGGTCATCCTTCAATCGTAAGCCCTGCGGAACATAAAGGAGGTAAGCAAGAGGGGAGTCACTGTGCGGCTGGGGACCATCTCATGCTTAAGTTAGTTCAGATCTCAGGTCGAGCATCAAGACAATTAGAGTTCTAGAAGTCGCATACCTTGGTTAGGTGTGGTGGGGGTATTTATAGGCTGAAACCCCCACTAGCGCCTGAGTCTGATGGGACAAGTTAGGCGGTATGGGCTCCTGTTGCCATTGTTATCATTAAAGTGAGGGAGGCCATGCCAGTGTCAGGCCTAGCCTGGTGGCATGGTAGGGAAAGTATAGGGGCCATACCTCCTGCTACCATTGCCATCATTGAGGCGTGGGGAGGCTATGCTTGGCTCTGGCAGGCTTAGCCTGACACACTAGGCCTGCAGTCATCATTGGGCATGGGGCTAGGACCTGACAATCCCCATGTGTCGCGTCGAAGGGCCTATGGAGGGATTCGTAACCTCGGGTCCTCTGATCGCCTTTACGGCGGTTGTGGGTTAAGTCGGCCTCGGCTCTGGTCCTCGGCCGATGTGCTTAGCTTGGTCTCTATTGTAACCTTGGATCCTCTGATTGCCTTTATGGCGGTTGTGGGATAGGTCGGCCTCAGCTCTGGTCCTCAACTTATGTGCTCAGCTCGACCTTTGTCATAACCTCGGGTCCTCTGATCGCCTTTATGGCGTTGTGGGCTAAGTTAGCCTTAGGTCTTAGGTTGGCCTCAGCTATGGTCTTTGGTCGATATGCTCAGCTCGGCTTCTGTCATAACCTCGGGTCCTCTTATCTCCTTTATGACAGTTGTGGGCTAGGTCGGCCTTAGGTCTGGTCCTCAGCCGATGTGCTCAGCTCAGCCTTTGTCATAACCTCGGGTCCTCTGATCTCCTTTATGATGGTTGTGGGCTAGGTCGGCCTCAGGTCTGGTCCTCGGCCAATGTGCTCAGCTTAGCCTCTCGTAGAGATGTAGGCTAGCGAGTGTAAGAAGCACACCATATCCACTACACAGGAGGTATGGAGTCATTAATCTGAACCACAAATCAAAGAGCCCCACAATTGATGGGCCACTTGAAAAGATGCAAACATCAAACAATCATAAACATTTGATTGATGTTCTAAAAGAGCCAATTTAAGACAATAAAAGCAACGGCCTACATTCGGCTGGGCAAAATGGGCCCATCAACCGTTGAGATTATTTCAATACTATAAATAATACATAAATGAATATATGTATATCTATTAAGATTTCCTACGAATCTTCGGCCTGTTATATATATTCTTGTCATTCTCAGTAGAATAATATATCTAAATATTCTTCAAAATTTAATCTTTAAGATTTAAAATGGTACAAAGCTCATTCTGATTGGCTTGAGTCTATCCAAGGTGGGGCCCATGGACTGGCTACCACTGATTAGCCTGCACATACACTTCACGAACATGCGCAATGAGCACCACCCAAACCACCTTACAAGTCATGATGAAGGGCTTTGCTTGTTTGACAGCGCGCCAATGGGCTAACCATGCACAAACAAAATTTTGAATAGGGCTGGCTCGACAACCCCATCGGCTCAGTTCAAGATTCAAGTCCAATGCAACCCTAGGCCCAAGCCATCAATGACCCAATCGTGTTTTTGTCACGCATTATGTTAACCTGTACATGTGAATAAGGGCGGCAATGGTCTGGGTAGCCTGCTCGATGCAACGAGCCTCATCTGGCTTTGGGCTGGGCTTCGACCTACTAGATTGACCTGTGGACTAGTCTTGGGCCTTGCATGCATGGATCAAGATATTACGCCTGACCCAGTCTGGCACAACCTGACTTTTTATATACATATGCTCTATCGGAATTATGTCATTCAACCCTCCTTCAAGCAACCCATCCATTTTTAACGCAGATAATTGGTTTCATTCTTCGAAAGTATCTACTTCTTTGTACATGTGTGGCCCACTGGATCAACAAATAGATTAGGAAGATTCAAGTGGGAAATTGGGACTTTATCGATTTTCCGCTGGTCTGGTTGGGTTGGTCCTAGGCCCAACCAAATCTATTTTGGATCAGGCCTGGACCTGTTGTGGTAGGGCTTTGGTGGGCTTGGGCCTTGAGTCATAAGTGTCAGGCTGACCCAGCCCCAACCCAGCGCAGCCACCCCAAACGTAAATATGTATGTCAATAGGCTTGAGTTTGGGTCAGGTCAAGGTCCACTTGATCGGCCAGAATATTCAGGAAATAGGCCATGTTTCCCAAACGAGCCGACTCTGAATACGTGAAGCGTTGTTCACCCATGGACACCCCAACGGCGGATGTGATCATTGATCATTGCCATCCATTAAAAGGGTCGGACAGGACAGGCCCTGAGCCCCATCTCCTGACCATGCACAAAGCAGCCATGAATGCCGGTTGAGAATCTTCTAAAATGAACGGTTATAGGAACGTGCAACACCCAAGCTTTGTGGGCCCACCTTGGTCCGTGTGTGACATCCACTCGGTCAATCAGTTGTGCAGCTGATGTTAGGACCTAAGCCAAAAAACCAGACCGATCCAAAACTCAGTGGACCACACTAAATTGAATAGTGGGGATGGGAATGCCAGCCATAGAACCTTTTTGGGGCCACCGTGGTGTTTATACGCAATCCAAACCGTTAATCAGGTGAGTCCCTTCACGATGAAGAGACATTCCAAAAATGAGCCTGACCCAGATACCATGTGGGCCACACCGATTAAATTTACAGGTTTTACCAACGATTTTACATGGTACCCTTGGTGCGGCCCACCTGAGTTTTGGATCCAGTTGATTTTTATTGCGATTGATGGAGGGAGTGTCTGTGGCTGTGGCGTACGCACCACGGTGGGCCCCTCAGAGGTAGGGTCTTGCACGCGCTTCCTACAACAAGTGCTGTCGTGGATTCCGGTCCATCAATTCCCAGGTGGATTGGTGAGCCCGAGCCGTTGGAGCCGTACCACCGGACTAAGGTAGAGCCATCTCTCCATACACTCATCAATCTGGACCGTCCATCTTGTGGGACATATCATGGATTGCTTTTCTGTCAAGAAATAGAATTATTGGACAATCATATCCGTCAATTTTTTTTTTACTTTCCCCAACTTAATCTGGACCATTAACCACGTGGATTTTCTCCCGTGGTTCTCCATTAGACCAATCAGATGGATAGGATCATGTGGTCCACTTTTATTTCGAAGGACTTTCCATCAAACGTGAAAGATCCTAGATGAACGGTCCCAAATAATAAATCAGTCGCCACGTGTACGGTGCAAAGATGACTCTACCATGTTCTGGTTCTGCAGGCTCTCATGCCCAACTCTTTCCAGGCTTATATACGAGCTCCCTGCTCGAAAGCCCGGGCAAAACGAAGTTTCTAGGGTTTGGAAACTCTCTACGAAGGATTTCATCCCCACCGCCCTTAAAAAAAAACCCTAAAATCAGAGACCATCCGTCCGTCGTTGTCACATCAAGATGATCTACGACGTCAATTCCCCACTCTTCCGATCGTTCCTCAGCCAGAAAGGCGGGGCTTCCTCTGACAAGAGGTATTGATTTCCTTCTTCTCAAATCTTCTCATCTCTTCCTAACTGTTTTTTCCATTCACTTCTCGTGATTCCTCTGCTTTCTTTCATTGGTTGTGTTGTAATTGTTTGATCTTTTTTTCGGGTTTTATTTGATCTGCGATCTCTTAGGTGTAGATGCAATATTCATGAGCTATGTGTAATGTAGAAGCTATCTTCATGCATGTGGTAGTTTGCGTTCTTTGTGCTCGAAACACTGTTTTAATAGCTTTCCTAAGCAAGTCACCTAATGTGAAATATCCTAGCCATCCATTGGAACTCACCATGTACATATTACTGCCAAAAGATAAAGGTGGTCCATTCGTTGGGTGTGCCGTTGTACTAGAAATAAGTTCATGGGTTATAAAACTTTGGTTGATTTTTTCACAAGCCTGCATTTGTTCAGTTAATTGTGGTCTGTCTGACTTGTCAACCTGCATAGTGGTAGCCTTCTGATGGATGGCTTAGATATTGCATCCGTCTGCCATGCAGGCATATGTGTTGGCGTGTGCATTAGCTGACTTGTATATGTGTATGGGGTTAGCAGAGCTCATGTTTTGAAACCTGGACCAAACATTGACCCCCCCTTTTTGTGGGCTGTTTGATCCTACTACGGCTTGAACCAATCAGACCCACTTGGCCCGTTTTGGCCATGAATTCTGCTTCAATCAGAATAATGAAAAACAGAAAGAGGTAATAGCTGATCCACTGTTAGTTTTGTGGTTCGAGTGCTTTCTAAGCAGAAGTCATGGGTTTGAGTTTTCACAGAAGTGATTTCTTTCTTTCTTCTTCTTCTTCTTCTTTTTTTTTTTTAAACAAAACAATTATCCCCATAGCAGTTGGTTTTTAGGGTGTCCTGGACCATTTTGGTGATCGTTTCTGATCTAAATGAGTCTGACAGCCAAGGCTGGTTCTATGGGCCTATTTGGTAGATGCCTGAAAATAAGCGAATCTCATTTTAGTTAATCATAATTGTTTGTGTATTAGAGATTATGATCTCCAATGGATACTTGTGATCAATTAAAATGATATGAATCCATTTAAGGTGTCTACTAAACAGGCCCTAAAACATTTGCTTCCGGTGTAATCTTTTCATAGAATACATGGATTTCATGTGAGTGATGTTGGCATGCATTGCATGTTGGGGTTAGATCATGTGTGCATGCCTGTTTCAATGTAAATTTCTCCCAAGATTGCATGCATGAATTTCTTTACGAAGAGCCATTGGACACAACTTGATGTGATTGAGCTCCATGTGCCAGTGTGGTGTGGTAGGACATCTGAACTGTGCATAAGGTGGGCCTCACCTTCACATGAAAATCGGGTTCCAGGTCTCGTTCTTCTTCTTGACAGATATCTCCTCTCACATCACCCATCTCCCACTTTACATCTCCACAGGGATCTTCAAATGATCTTGGTTCTTCGATGTAATTCATTTCGGAGAGCAATATCTTCTCTTTAATGTCTATATGAGGATTGATTTGATACAACTTCGCACATGACATAGCTCCATGTTGCTGGCTTTGTCTGGATAGGGCATTCCAGAACGTGCATAAGTTGGGCCCAACTTCCCAGATTAAAAACCGTGTCCAAATCCCATTCTTCTTCTGGATAGATCTCATTCTGCATCGCCATCCTCCTCTTTACATCTCCATATGCCATCTTACAAAATCTCCGTTCTTTGACATCATGCCTTCGAGATGCACAATCACATCTTCCCTCTAATTTTCTAAACTGTACCAAGAAAGTCCTAACTAAATTAGGAAGTCCCAAAACGTGAATTCATGAAATTTCCTTTTTTATAACCTCACACAAGATCAACACGACATAAGCAAAAGCTACTTGAATATCTTTCTCGTTTCTTTGGCTATTTCATCAATCTCTCCATTGCTTCTTGTTCATGCTGAGTCCATCTTTCCATTGCTTCTTGTTCTCTTAAGGTTAGATGCATGCATTAGAATAATTAGATACAACTTCACGTGCGACTGAGCTCCATGTGCCAGCATCGCATTCTAGTTCATCTAAACCATGCATAAGTTGGGCCTACCACTAGCACAAAAATTGGGCCCCTCGTCTTATTCTTCTTTAAGGCAGACATCTTCTCTTGCATCCCCATCTCCCACTTTGCATCTTCACATGCATCTTTGAATGATCTTGCTTCTTTGACAATTGACATCATGTGTTTAAGGTACACAGTTGTCTTCCCTTAAACGTCTAAACACAGCTTCACTTGTGACTTAGCTCTACTTGTCACTGTTGCATGGCTATGACATCCGAAACATTCACAAGTTGGGCCTCACTTCTCAACATAAAAGACTGTCCAACGCCATGTTCTTATTTAGGTAGGCTTCTTCTCTTGCATTGTCATCTTCCACTTCGTGTCAGCACATGCATCCCACCTCCCAACTTAAAAAACTGTCCCCTATGTCATGTTCTTATTTAGGTTAGAGAGAAAGGGAGTTCCTTAAATGTTTTTATTTATATGGTAATGGAAACACCCAAAAATCTATGGAAATGCTTGTGAAGAAATGTGAACTAGCGAAGCCCACTCTTTGACATTGCGAATATATAGCCAAAAAATGGCTCAAGTGAGAAATAAGTGTTTTTAGATTAATTTGCAAACACTATGAAATATACGGCGGGCTCAAATCTCTCAAATTTTTTTTGGGAGTGCTCCTAACTTCGAATGAAGATCAAGGTTTTTTTAGGGGCAATATCCTTTTTTTACATGAAATGAGGTGACTGATTATTTGAATCATGTCCTCCTCGTCCTTGATGCCACAGAGGAAAGTTTCTGCATGTTTTCAATCAATTGGGGGCCTCAATTACAGAGAATGGTAATGATGGTTTGCTTGCTCCAAGCTCATCTCGACGAGGATTGTTGTATCATCCATATATTGAAGCTGGGAGGAGCAAATTGCTGTTGCCAACCAGAATCCCCTGCAAGACGTCATAATTCAATGTTGTGATGTAGGATGAGTGAAACTAGCCTACGATGAATGAGGTGAGATCAAAATACACGCTAACTAGGCAATCAACAAATCAATTCAAGCAAATCCACACCAAAAAATAAGAAATTCAGATTAACAATTAAATGGTCCTAGGTTAATCACATACACGGTGCAAAAAATATGAAATATCTCAAGAATGGCCCCTTAGAAGTTAGGACTTCCAATCTAGCATAGGTAACGCTATATAACTTCCCCATTTTTTGCTGTGATCCCAAATATCATATCGATCCAAAACATAGGTGGGTCATAAAAAGGGAATAGTGTAAAATCATGCATATCTAAATTCACGTGGTGGGGCCCACCTTTGTAATGGCCTGGTTACTGGAGCACTCCTTCATCTTGGTAGGACGCACGGAGGAACGGATTGGATGTCATACACAAATCATAGTGGGCCCCATGGACAAACAATGGTTGGCGTCCCTATCTCAACTGTTCCCTATGATGTGGCCCACCCGAGTTTTGTGCAATCTTGATTTTTGGATCCGGTTTTAACATGGGAAGTGCACCTGAACATGTGTGCATCTCGTGGATTTTACCTCCTTCACATGGCTATAGGAGGTGGGCTAAAGCAGACCTTATTGAAATACCTGGATTCTGACTTTCTTTCAGTATCTTGCTGTCATCACAGTACCGCTATTAACACAGGAGGAAAGAGGTGCATGATAGCATTGGTTTACGAACTACACTATGATCATAGCATATTAAGGGTGCCAAACGTGAAATTAACCATGCAAGTAGCCCTACCTTTATGCTAAGAATGCCATGACACGTACTAAACAGGCCCGGAGTATGGCAAACCACAATGTGGGTGGACTTTATAAGGTGCCAAGTAGTAGATCGAATATGCTATTTGGAGGACCGTGTGCCCAAAACCAAATCCCCCACCCACCCTCGGCCAAAAAAAAAACGAAACAAACCCTAACTGTCCCTTTTCCCATCAAAACCCATTCCCAAACGGGCCAAAAGCCCAAGGGGACATTTGTTTGCACACATTTACATATGTAAATTCTGATTTGCACATGTAAACCCGATTTGCGCTCACTATCCTATACAAGTGTTTTCACACCTACGATTTTTTTCTTATGCAAATGGCCAAAAAAATTCTGACTTCCATGAGGAAGCACTTTCCTATGTAAATTGCCTACTTCCATATGAAGTATCTATTTCCCAAATGACTAATCAGATGGTCAATCATCTGATCAAAGTAATTTGAGAGAGATTGGTAATCAAAGGTGAGCCCCCATATGGCCTTGCGTGTAGGAAGTAGTGCTTGGCTATTTGTTCTTATTTGATGCTTAAAAAAAGGGAAATCTCAAAAATATCATCACCTAGAAGCTTCTACAGGATGGTGTTTATGTAAGGGAATTTTGTCATTGGTTTTTTCCCTAGGCCATAAAATAATCCCATGTTGGGAAGAACGTAATGACCGATGCCTTAGAAATAGAGAGGCTTCGGTGGTCAGGGTGATTAGGAGGGTTATGGATTATGTTCGGGATTGGAATCTCTATGTTTCTGCAGCTATCTCGGCTGCTGGTCTTTTTCCTTGTTCTTCCTAGTTCTCGGCTTGTTTTTCCCCGTCTCTTTTGGCGTTTTCTTTAATAAAGCAGTTATCTTTCAAAAAAAAAAAAAATCCCACGTTGGGTTTATGACTCCTATTATGATATTTTGAAGAATGGATGAGAAAGAGAACTCTTATTGTATCATTTGTTGTTTCGTGAGGCGTATGTCGGTGGATTTGTTTTTTTTCCGTCGTTTTAATAATTCTTTGATACTTTTTTGCATCTTGGTGTTCCGGATGCATTAATGTCTTCTGTTTAATTTGCTAGGATTATTCAACAAAATCAGCAAATATTTGCAATTTCCATCATCACGAATGAATTACAACAATTAAGGGTGGTAATCCAGTCCTAAAGCATAATTTTCAGTGCTTAAATGCTACTTCCAGCAGTTAATGTGCTTTACTTTGCCGTTAGGTTTTCCTTTGGCTTCTTAATAAAGATTATCACTCTTCCAAAAATAAAAAAAGAAGTGCTTTTCAGCAGCTGGAAACTAATTTCCAGTAACTCGAAATAGTTTCCTCAGGTGGTAGAACTAGAAGTGGTTTTCAACACGTTTAACACAAAATCCAGTAGTCTATAGATTTTTAGGAACTCAAATGCATTCAACACATAAGAGGGAGAGGAGATCTTCAACCCGGGAAACTTTCTAGAAGAATACTGGCAGCTTTGTTAGCACATTTTGAGGAGGATGAGAATAGGATGTAAACGCAGTTCTCTTCTTTCGAGACATATGAGAGCATATGTTGCTCCTTCCCTGGAGTAACACATCCACATTTTGTTGCCATGGGCCTCCCTCAGAAGTATATTGCTATCATAGGTATGGTGTTAGACCATACCCAGTCATGAATGTCTCCAGTGGAGAAAGACTCTAGGCAATGGCAAGTCACTTTTATTTTATTCCCCTTGTTTACCCATGAGGCTTTGTATGATTCGGCCGCTGGTATGCTAAATTCAGTTTCTCCACTTCTTTGCATTTTGCTTGCATGCCAAATTTAAGCTTCTCCACCACTTCCGTCCCCATGAATTTTTGCAACTTTCGCTGTCCAGAATCACATTGCAAGCTTATCCCTGCACATGATACTGAATAGGTAAGTCCTTTGCTCTGATTGCTCTTTTTGTGTTGGATAGATTGCTTCTATGAATCATAATGGTCTCGTCTTTGATGCATTCCAGCACATCCTTCTTTGGTTCTGCTTTACATCTCGATCATCTTCCTCCTTTCATGTGATGGTGCCCAAATTGGTTACACTTGCAACGTTTAGTCCTTGTTTATCTTCCAGATCAGTTACCTCCTTGGCGAGGGTTTCATTGGAAGTTTTTCTTGAGCACTTGAATGCTCCATTGGATCTTGACAATCTGCTCTTAATCTTCTTGTCCACCATTTCTGTGTAATGGTGGGCCTTGTCTAAATTACTAGGTTGCATGCAAGAGACTTGATCAACGATCTTCATTTGAACCCTGGATATGCATTTCACCATTGTACTTCCCAGACTCTGTTTCATAAGCTTTGTAGAATTCTTCTGTGTGGTTCTGCATGCTTCGATTACTCTGGGCTAAGGCTTGAAATATGAAGAGTTGATCTTTTAGTCTAACTATGGTCAATTTTCCATTTCCTTTATTTTCTCTAAATTGCTGAAGTTATGCCCGCCATGTGGTCTCTCGTCCCGTTATCACTGTAGACACAAGCTTTACTTTCTTACGATCAGGGATATCCTTCGCTTGAAAAACTGATCCACATTTGCCATCCAACCTAGGAACTGCCTCTGGGTGAGTTGAGCCATTGGTTTTGAGTAAGATCGACCTTCACACCTTCATAATCACGATTGTCAAATTGGTGTCTTTGTGATGTATCTTATGTTCGGTTCAGTCTTGGGCGCTATTATCACCACTGTATGTAGCCTTACGTCAATCCTGATTTGCATTGATCTGTGCTGGTTGGGATTTCTTGTGTTTGGATGTCCGTACAAGTCCATCACCAATCACCATAGATGCTTTTGTATCGGTTAACGTCATCTTCGTTGGAGGCTGAAGAAGCCCTACCTGTCAGTTTGGCTCGAAATCATTCCGAAAGCGGGACCCATAAGGTGGCCCAAAAATTCCCGCAAAAGGGCTCCAAAGGCTTATGTCAAGAATTCAAGTTTTGAAGCAACCAAAAGTCAAGGACACAAGGGTTCTGAGGAGTAGGTGCCATCATCATAAAAAACCTAAGACTGATAGTACATTGAATATGTAACAGGTTTGGAAGATGAAAAAAGATGACATAATGATTTATCATCCCCTCTCTCTAAGATTAGCAGCTCCAATTGTGAAGTAGTTTATATAGAGTCCTGCTCTCCTGCGCATAGGTGGGAAGCACACGTGTCATGGGCAGAAAATCTGAACTGTCCATGTGATGCAGCAGCCCAAGAAACCGCCAGGGCCCAACATTCAGCCTGATCCAAAACTCTGGTGGGCCATAGCAAAGAGAGATCCAAATTAAGGGGAGGAAACTGTTTCCTGTTGCCATGGCCCACCAGAGTTTTGGTTCAGGCTGAAACTTGGGCCTGGGGGCTTTCATGAGGGGCCGCATCACATGGATGGTTCAGATTTTGTGCCCAAGACATGTGTGCGAAGGTGCGCAGGTGAGCATCTCTCTCTCTCTCTCTCTCTCTCTCTCTATATATATATATATATATATATATATATATATATATATATATATATAAGTTGTAGCTAGAGTTTGAGTGGAGTTTAATAGTTGAGATTACATCTTTTAACCCCAAGAGTGAGTCACATTCAGGGAAGTTATAATGGTTGAGAATAAATGTCACTATAGACTGAGATTATGTTCGGCTTTAGGTTTTACTAGAGATGTACAAGGTCTGCCTAGTAGGCCATAGAGAGATGGTTTTTGGATACTAACTGCCATATTTCCTATTAAAAAAAAATTCAGAACAAAATGTGTGGACCTTTTTTGGGATTCTAATTTCTAGGGTAATGAAACCACATTTTTAATCTCTAGTTGGAAGATCTTTTTCTTCATCATCCATCATGTATGAGTTTCGTATTTGTTAACTGTATTCCGAATGCTGGAATTTTGTAAATTGCTGGATTTTGGGTTAAAAAGTGTTGAAAATCACTTCTAGCGGCTGGAGGAACTATTTCTTGTTGGTAGAAATTACTTTTCATCCTCTGGAAAGTGAAGATGGTTGTTTTAAATAGTGTGTTAGATTTCTGGAAATTGTTTTTTGAGACTTAACTATCGATGAAATGGTCTATATTTATAGTGTTCTTGAGCATAGCAATCACATGTAAATTGGGAGGCTAATGAGGTTGGTTGACAAGGGGTTTTTACTAGCATGTCTGTGTGAATTTGGCACTCCCTGCCTCTTTGATTAGTTTTATTCTTTGAAGTTCCTATCCTCCATTGTGTTTGTCGTATTGTTTATTGTTTAATCTGAACAAAAAAATAAAATGGAATGCGTCGCATGGTTGTATTTGAGCATTGGATGTGTTTGCTGTCTGGTGCACCAGGAAATCGGAAGAGCAGAAGCCCAAGGAGCAGAGGCCAAAAGCCAGTGAGAACAAGCCTGTAATGACAGAGTAAAAGATGGAAAAGTGTGGGTAGGTGATGGTTTTTTCAGTAAATGAAGAGCAGAGAGAGCTTCAGTGATATCAAACCTTGATGTAGTACTTTTTAATTGGAGGGTGTGCAGCCAATTTAAGCAAAACATTAAAACTGGATTTTGAGTTTTTAATCAGCTTTGCTGCTTTCGATCTGCTAATGTGATCTGTCAGGATTATGGTGTTACAATTATGCTTTTCGTAGTTGCATGAAATGATGCAGTGCGATCTGCTGCAGCGGACCCATTGGCGGACCCTATTATATGATTCCAATCAGCATTCCCCGCCCCCCCCCCCCCCCCCCCCCCCCCCTTCTTGCTACTGATCTATGGCTATGCGCATGTTTGGGACTTGGGAGAGGTTCATGGCTAAATACAGCCATGCGCATGTTGTCATCATCATTTAAGGCTTATCCGAACCAATTGGGGCTGGCCACATGAATCTTGATTTGCCATGGGGCCATAGCTTCCAAGTCTTTTCCTACTAACTCCACCACCGTCCTTTTGGGCCTTCCACTTGCCCTTTTACAGCCGTCAACTTTCTCCAACTTACACCTAACTGGTTCGGGGTTTTTATTTATTTATTTATTATTACCTCTGTTGCACATGACCAAAACCATCCTTTTATTATTATTATTATCTCTGTTGCACATGACCAAAACCATCTAGGTATAAGTTTTCCTTATTTTATTACCTATTGGTGCTACTTCCAACCCCCCTCGCATCCATTTCTAATTCCATCCCCCCTTGTCTTGCCACTCATCGATCTCAACTCATTTCAGCTAAGCTCCTTTATGAACATGTTGTTCCTTAGCTGCCCAACACTGTTCTATGAAGCATGGTTGGTCTTAAGCTATCAGATAAAAATTGATAAAAAATTTCCTTCATTTCGGTACACAAAGATCACATAAAACTCTAGAGGCACATTTCTGAATCTTCCACCAAGCTTGAATGCTATGGGCAACATTCTTCTCAGTCCCTCCACATGTGGCATACGTGGAACTATTATTAAACTGTTCAGATCTTGGAGCCCATTGTAGGTAGGTCATAACCCCAAAACCAGATGGACTGAATGATCCTACGCTCTTATTAATGGATATTTGTTTTTATGAATTTGGACCAATTGCTATTTTTCATTTTAACAATCCATTAGATATCCCCAAATAGGCTTAGAGCATCTGTGTAATGTTTGGTTTTGTCTATGCCCTATGGTCTGTTTAGTCTGGCACACAATTTGAAGATTTTGATTTGAGTTGGATGTGCATGCCCCACCGAGTATTGATTCTTACTACTTTGAGAATCAACCATCACACTCTGCCTTAGTATTCAAAATCAATGTTGGTTTCCTTTCACCTCATGGCTAGAGGGAACTGATGTCTTTGCATAAGGGTAAGTTGTATCCACCACATCACCGTGGAATACCCAAAGTGTGGCCCATTAGTTCACTGCTCCGTATCCCATGCATTTGACCACATGCAATCCTCATTCACTTTTCTCATATATCAAGATCGAGTGCTTGATAACTAATTTAGATGTTCGGCAGCTAATATTTTCCCTATGTAATTGTCACCATTATAAGAAATCCTTTATTTAAAGAATATACAACCATGTACGGCATCTAGGATGTGGAAAATTTAGTAATTATATAAATCGATTATTTCTCTTGTCATGCAAAAATGGATTCCATTTTCAAGGTTATGTTCGTTGGGCAAGAGGAAATCTAATCCTCGATGAGGATTGAAATGTTACATTAAAGTCCTCGGTTTTCATTGACATCCAAACACGCCACATCATGAATAAAGGGAATCATCCAAACCACATCTTAAATCAAAGGAATCTCTCTTTGTACCATAATACCATTAGTAATCTCAGAAGCATTGCATGCCTTTTTTAGCAGGAGCAAAAATTAGCTCCTAATGGTACCGTTATTATACCTAGTAAAGAAATGAGATTCATTATGTAAGGTATGACTGTGAAAAGGGAAAGAAGCTAGGTGATGAGAAAAATTTCGGCAACTAGCAGCATGTATAAGAGCTGAAATAGGAGTGAGCCCTTCTATGGCATCAGGCAACCATACATGAGGGGAAATTGTGTGGATTTAGCAAATGAATAACCTTAAATTAAAAAAAGAAAATCTTTCAAGGGCCTAATTGGGTTCACTGAAATATAAATTGAGGAAATCAGCTTCCATGAAAGTCATATTTTTTCTGTTTTTTAAATTTAGGGCCTATCTGGTTTGCTGCAAATTCAGGTAAACAGTGGTAAGGAAGTACAATGATGAAACATACTGTTCGAAATATATGAATTTTATCTCTTTTTTTGGTGCAAAAATTGAATTCATAAAAGCCAAAATTCTGTGGACCCCACCATGATGTATACACTCATCCATATTTTCTCAAATCATTTTAGGGCACAAACCCAAAAATGAGGCAGTTCCTAACTCTAAGTGGACGGACCACACCAAAGGAAGAAGTGGGAATAATGACGCTCACCATTGTAAGCAGTTTTCTGTGGTGTGGGCCACTTGAGCTTCGGATCTACTTTGTTTTTGGGTTCACGTCCCGTAGATAAAATCCATACATCATGGTAGGGTCCACAGACCTTACTGAATGTCTTTTACATTTGTGCCATTTTCTTAGAAATTGCACCATTTTCATTTCTCGGCACATGACAAATGCAATTGCATTCAAATTGGAAAGGATATGAAGTAACGCGTTATAAAATGGCTTTATAAAGTGCCCAACCACAGAGCCATGTGTTACAATCTTAGGGCCTGTTTGGATACCATCAAATAAGTTACTTTTTAAGTTATGTTATTTAATTAAATTACCTTTTTCACTTAAGTTAGTTTGTTAGGTATCATTGGAAAAGTAACTTATGTGCTAAAGTTATTTATCTTAGTAAGTTATTTTTTTTAGCTTTTAAACTTATTACTTTTCTATCCCTCTTTCTTTCAGACCATGCCGAAGGAGGCTCTCTCTCATGGTACATATCAAAGGAGGCCCCACACGGTGTATTGTCCACATCAAAGGTGGGGCTCACATGATGGATAACCCCATATTAATGTGGTCCTACATAATGGATGATTCACATCAAAGGTCGGTCCATAATGATAAATAGCCCACATCCAAACCAGGTTTGTACAATGGATGACCCACTTCAAAGGTGGGGCCTACATGATCGACGGCTCGCGTCAAATATAAGCTCCACCAGATGGACAATAGACATTGAAGCTGGCCCCACATGATGGATGACCCATATTGAGGTGGCCCTGCATGACTGGATGGTCTGCATCAAAGGTCGGCCCCTAATGATGAATGACCCACATCCAAGGCAAGCCTTGAATTATGGTCAACCCGCATTGAAGGTGGGACCCACATGATAGATAGTCCACATCAAAGGTGGGCTCCACATGATCGGCAATTAATAATGGTGGGTCCCACATTATGGGCAATCCACATCGGTCCTAATGATTAGTGGCTCATATCTAAGGCGGGCCTCACATGATGGATGGTCCACATCAAAGGTGGGCTCCGCATGATGGGTGGTGGATATTGAAGGTCGGCCCCACATGATGTACAATAACGTTGATGGTGGGCACCACTAGATGGATGACCAACATCAAAGATGGTCCTACATAATGAACGGTGCACATTAAAGGTTGGCCCCTAATGATGAATGGACCACATTGAAGACGGGCCCCACGTGATAGCTGGCCCACATCAAAGGTGCCCCCCCTCCCCCCCACAATGAACAGTCTACATCAATAGTTGGTCCAACATAATGAATGGTAGATGTGAGGGAGACCAAGAGGGATAATTACTTATGATGTTGGAAACCAAATATGTTTTTTTACCTTTTGACTTATAGATAAGCTACTTATGGCATAAGTAACTTATCTAAAATAACTTACGACACAAACACCCCCTTAAAGACTCCTACATGTGCCACCAGGCCCATCACCCATCTTTGAGTGCCTCACGTGTTAATGTGCCCTATGTCCCAATATTTGACCATCATCTTCGAATACCCATGTCCAACATGTGCCACCAGGCCCACCACTCATTTTTAAGGTGTCACATGTCAATGTGCCCCGCCTCTGTGTTCGATCAATGATTTTCAAGTGCTCCCACATCTGACATGTGCCACCCATCTTTGTATACCCCACATGTTCATGAAAATATACTTATATGAAAATTTTCATTTTTCCAAACAAAAAATTTGGAAATGGTAGTAAAATTTTCAAGAAAATCTCAGTGAAAAACAAACAAGGAAAACGGCTCTTTATTTGTCACAATTTCCTAAAAGGTTACACCCAGGTCTATAACTCAAGCGGCCGGCTAAGTGAAGATAGCCTGGTTTCAACACTGAGGTCATGGCACCGACTCCCATAGTGGGGGTGGCTAACATTGTGATGTGACTGACACTCGGGTATCTACTTATTTAGCAATTATGTTTGGTAACCAATGTACTTATCAGCCAAAATTAGTAGAAAAATATGTTTGGTTTCCAACATCATAGGTATTTATACCTTGAGACTGTTTCGTCTATTTCACATCCACCACCCATGTTATTGTCCATCATGTGGGGCCCACCTTGAATATCCACCACCCATCATGTGGAACCCATTGCCCATTGCCCATCATGTGAAGCTCACCTTTGATTTGGACCGTCCATCATATGGGCCCCACCTTTGAAGTGGGTCGTTCATCATACTGGCCCATTTTGAATGTGGGTTCATTATCATTAGGTGTTGACCTTTGAAGTGGACCATGCCCACTTTTAATGTGGACCATCCATTGTGTGGACCCCACCTTTGATGCGGACAGTCCATCATGTGGGGCTCCTTTAATATGGGCCATGAGAGAGAAGTAGAAAAAAAAAAAAAACAAAAAAAAAAAAAACTTAAAATAAGTAGCTGCAAGCACATAAGTTACTTTCGCAATCGCGTTTAACAAACCAAGTAAGATGTGACTAACAAGGGTGGGTGGGTGTCCTAACAAAGGGGTGTGTGAACTACCTCATAAAAAAAAAAAAAAACAAAAAGTAAAGAAAAGTAACTTAATAACAGAAACTAAAAAGTAACTTGCTGGTAGTATCCAAGCTGTCCCTAAGACTAATTGAGCTTGGTACTTCAACATTCAATGCCATGCAACATTTAGAGGAATGTTTAGGGACATGAGAACATTTAATGCCAAATGATAGCCTAAGAAACTCTTCAAATCCCAAATGAATGAATGGAAAAACTACTTATTAAGGTTACTATCACTATAAAATTATAAAATCTTAGATTAGATAGTGTGAATCAGTACTGCAAAAAGGGCCAAATATAAAAATAAAGACTAAACAATGAAAGAAGAAAACAAAATATTCATTAGCTATTTAGCATGTTTGATTTGATTTTAAGAATCTAATCCAGAATTTTTAATGCTTGAGATTTTCTTTCCATCACTTGTGTTTGGTAGCTTGAATTTTCAATATGGTGAAGTTCAAAAATTGTGTTTGACAACATTGAAATTTTAAAACAGCACTTTACAAATAAGAGTGAAGAATGGTTATAACAATTGGAAGGAACTGAAAATGAAAACCCTAGAACTTTGCAGCCCCCCTTTCAAGTAAGAGTAATAAAAAGATACTCTTTTGGAGGATTGCTGGTCCTAAGGACCTGTTTGGACGCACCCTCCAAAGGCACGAGGGATATTTGATGTGCTTTTGGATGCACTTTGTAAACTCTTGCTTCACCATCCACTTGATACATAGTGGCTAAAATGACTGAAAAAGCAGGCTCGTATGATTGGGCCCTCTAGTAGTACAACGTAGTTAACCCGGCGTACTCCTTCCCTTTCTCTCTCTTCACACACACTCACACATGCCCATGCACTTACACCACAATGGGTGTTTGAACCCGTGACATCGTGTTGAAACTCTTGTGAGCCTACCACTGAGCCATAGAGTCTACCCCCACACGCCCTCTTTCCTCTCTTAATCCCTCACTTTTCATGATATATATGCACCAACTCAATTTCGAATGATCTAAACTAAGGGCTTGTTTGGAAGTGTGGATTTAGAACCCCTGTATTTGAAATACCCTGGTTGTGTTTGGCACCTTGGATTCGAAATCCCCTACAATCTAAAAGTAGCTATGCATAATATATTTATAGGGGTTTGAATTTAATTATTAAATCAGCTTTAATATCTTTAATTAGTGTACGTATTACATACTTGATAATGATTGTAATAAGCCCATTGAAATATATACTTTGGCTGAAAATGATGAAATTTCAAGTCTCAAATGGGCCACAAGCATAGGATTACAACCAAACAATTAACCAACAATTTTAACCGTTGATTTACATGGACAATGTTTGGATTGTGCAGATCATCCCATTGAAGTAATTTTAGTGATGTAAATTGGAAAATGAAAAAATTTGTATAAATTATTTGTTTCGCCATTACTTTGTGGAAAATTGTTAATTGATAATTTGATTGTTTTGGAATATCATCTGTAGCCCACTGGACATGTGCCCAATAGATTAGTAACCTAGTGACACTAGTTACATATATGACTTATAAGAAGACTTTTGATGTAATTCTAACTTTCACTTTGGATTTCAAGCTCTCTCTTTGAGGGGATTTGAAACCCCAAGTTATTCATGGTGTCAAACCCACAAAGGATTAGAAATCCCCTCAAATCAATGGTGCGGGAGCAATCAATTCACCTCCAAAATGAAAAAATGACTTGTTACATAGGGAAAAAAAAAAGATTAATGATTAAGAATCCCTTATAATTGCTTATTCTAAAAAAATATCTTACGGCATTTCCCGTAAGTAGATTTAAAATTCAGCAGAAACCAAGTTGCCAAGCATAACCTGGATGCAATATCCAAATTGAAAATCCCAACCGTCCAAAATCCATGCTGTCAAACGACACCTCATGTATGATTCACGAAGACTTCAAAATGTCCAAGGAAAAATCATTGAATTTCCAAGAAAATATTGAAATTTCAAAAACGAAAAAAGAAAAAAGAAAAAAAAAAAAAATAGATAAGGTCTAGAGAGCATGTACAGGAGTTACGTGATACTCTGGCTGAGCGTGATGGATGATACTCAGGCATTTAGTAATTACTTAGAATTTGCACACGTGGCATACAACTAATCAAATCAACCTGGTACCCAGTGTAGATGTATCCTGAACCAAAAAATTAATTAATTTGATTCTCTGAGTATCAGATTGGTGGACATTTATTGGACGGTTAAGAACGAAAGATATCCAACGGTCCTCCTTTAACAAACAAATGTCCATGCATCAGAGATTAGGATCGTTCAACCAATCTGATCTTAGGATTGTGATATGGTGACGGTGGGCTGCATAATCTAGTCGGTTTTATTTGAGTTGATATATGCCACGTGTACAATTGCTGAGTGCGTGAGTATCAAGCGTCGCACAGCCCGAGTATCATATGACTCCTCGCAAGAAAATTAGTACCTAGATTACCTTTGCCTTTGGAGGGATGATTATCCGACATTGCATTTTGCTGGGCCCAGGCCTGGCATGGTCCATTGATAGCCCTACAGGCAAGTTACCACTTATGGTGCATCACCATCTTTCCCACTAACATTCCAACTTGCAGGGAATCCGTACCATGATAATGGTAGGTCCCACCATGAAGATCACCTGGCACAAAAATCAGTCCTGGTCGCCCATCAAGTGGGCCACACCACTGGCATCAGTGCCGACCGCCAAACTCAACATCCACGTGTCTTTGCCACCTAGTGGACGGATCACCATGATTTTCGAGAATCATGATCTTCAAGGTGGGTCCCACCGGATACGTGGTGTGTTTGCTGTTGCCTATGGGTGATGGGTCGTCTTCAGGTGGAATATTCTGCTATTTTGGTACACGCACGATGACCCTCCACTACAGGCAATAAGCCCACGGCCTGGGTGCTTTAGGAAATGTGGTGGGGCCCACTTGCTGTTGGTGTCATGTCTGCTCATAAACTGGGCCTCTTTTAATAAGTGGTGGTGACTGGGGCCGTTGGCTTTGGTTTGTACAAGTTGTCATGCACCCAAAACCCCAAAAGGGGAAAATCCTAACCCTTCAACCGGTTGCTGGAAAATGGACGGTTAGATTAGAGTTTTGATATGCCCACACGCGTGTACAGGGAACCCATGTACACTCCATTACATGAGCCAGCATGGCCGACAGGTGCAGTACCCAAGCCGTCCATCAAGTGTGGTTATGATCGTACGGTTGTTCTTTCCCGAAAATAATTTTGTTCCGTTCAATAGGTGGGCCACAATGTTAGAAAAAGTTCCATGGGTAAGAAAAGTTCAGTAATTTCTTTTTTCAGCTCTTCATTGTTTTTTTTTTTTTTTTTTTCAACTTGGGCCCACTTGAGGAATACGCCGACCTGATTCTTGGGTCAGCATCTACATGATGGTGGGCCACTGATGGATGGATTGGATCTTCTAGCAATGTGCCACGTATGTTTGTAGACTGTACATGAGCTGCCTTGTACACGCGTGTAGGCTTAGCAAAGCTCACTACACGAATGTGGGGCCCAAAAATAAATAATGGGATGCGGATTGCCTGCGACCCTAGGTGGGGTCCACTGTGATGTTTGTGAGAAATCCACCCCGTCCATCCGTTTTTCCAGCTCATGTTAGGACATGAACCAAAAAATGAGGCATACGCAAAACTCAAGTGGGACACACGACAGGAAACAGTGGGGATTGAATGCCCACCGTTGAAAAAGGGCCACTGAAATTTTGGATCAGGCTAATATTTTTCTGTTTTCAGTTCATCCCAGCGGGAATGACCTTATGAACGGTGTAGATGGCATAAAAACATCACGGTCAACCCCGGAAAGTTTTCAACGGTAGGCATTTCCCTCCCTACCTTTTCCTGTCATGTGGCCTCGTTTTTGGGCATATGTCCTAATATGAGCTGTAAAAACGGATGGACGGGGTGGATTTCTTACAAACATCATGGTGGGTCCCACCTAGTTTCCGTACGAACTTCCTGTGCTCATGGTAGCAGGCAATCCACGTCCAAAATAATGGGCCCCACCGTGGACAACCCAAGCACTAAAATCTCGCCGGTTGAAGATCAAAGCCGAAAATGTACTTGGATTTTCAGCCTGGGCAAGTGGGGTCCACGATCCGGTGATCCAGACCACTGCTTTGGTGGCCTCAGAGTGGGAGACGGGATTGTGTAGTGAGGAGTTCACCACGTGTGTGGATACTCTGTGGGGCTCACCCTGATGTATATGTTTTATCTACACCGTCCATACGTTTCTTCAGTTTGTTTTAGGGCATAACCCCAGAATTGAAGCACATCCAAAGGTCAAGTGGACCACACCACAAAAACAATGGGATAATGAATTCCACCATTGAAACCTTGTCAGGGCCCATAGTGATGTTTATGTTTCACAAGGTCACAAAGGCCTGGATGAAGGGAAAACAAAACTATCAGCTTCATCCAAAACTTCTGTGGCCCGAAGAAGTTTGAAACACCGGTAGGCATTCAATTCCCACTGTTTCCTGTAGTGTGGTACACTTGAACTTTGGGTATGCTGCAATTTCAGGATTTTGCACTAAAATGAGCTGAAAAAACGGATAAAACACACACATCACAGTGGCCCCCACAGAATATCACACCACGCTAGAGCGTGATGAGACTGAGATCTCCCAAAGCATTCCTGATTGGAAGGTGTCAGGCACCTATCCGGCTATCTCATGCCTTTTCTTTTTTCCGTTCAGATGTAGACACTTGCTTTTATTCTTGTCCGTCTATTTGTGGGCCGATGCTCAAGGAGACTGAGGGACCACCAGACCAACAATCTCTATCACCGAACACTGGGCCCCACTCTCATGAACTTAAAGGGATGAGGTCTGGTGGTACCCCGAGCTCGGTGCTTCCAGGTCTATGGGGCCCACTGTGATGTATTTATTTATATCCACGCCGTCCATCGGTTTCTCCATCTCATTTTAAGGCATGAGAAAAGAAGAAGAAGAAGATCCAAATCTCAGGTGGGCCACACCAGAGGAAACAGTTGGGATAATAACACCCACCGTTGAAACTTCCTATGGCCCACCATAATTTTTATATTCCATCCAACCTGTTGAAAATGCCACACGGACCTGGATTAAGAGAAAACAAAAATATCAGCTTGATCCAAAACTTTTGTGGCCGCCAAGAAGTTTTTAACGGTAGGCGTTCAATCAACACTGTTTCCTATGGTGTGGTCCACTTGAGAATCGTATCTGCTTCATTTTTTCTCTCATGCCACAAAATAATCTTTAAAAAAGGATGCACGGTGTTGATATAAAACATATACATCATAGTGGGCCCCACAAGCCCGTAAGCACCGAGCTCGGTTGTTCCCCGATGCCACTGATCCGAACCCGAACTAAAGACCCGAGTGCTCCGTACATCAGGGATCATATAATTCATCTTCCCCGGAGTTGGAGGCGTTAGTTAAGGTCAAATCAGGAAAGGAAAGAAAGGTAGGGAACAGCCCACTAAAGAGACACGCGCAGTTATTTGATACTCTGGCAGCGGATGGCACTTGATACACAGAACCCTGAAATCGTCCACGTGACGTGGGACCCACCATTGCTAACTCACACTCCAAAAATCAGGGTTGCTTGAACAATCCTACCCTTTGATTCTGGGACACTTGTTAACATAGGATCATTGGATATTTTCCATTCTCATCCTCCACTTGATGTCCCACCAATCCGTAGTCCGATAATCAAATGGTCATAAATTTATGGGTCACAATACATGTGGGACCCACAATTTGGACGGTTTCGTTGAGTTACTTGTATGCCACGTATGCAGATTTTAGTAATTTCTAAGCGCCTGAGTATCAAGCATTTCACTCAACCAGAGTATCGAAGTTTTTCTCAAAGAGACACATTCACATGGGTGGGACCCACTTCCAGAGAGCTTATACCCTAGAGAGGGCGTGGCGCAGTGCGCGCTGCTGCGCACTCAAGTAGGCATTGAGTCTCAGCCATGTGAAAACAACATCCTTTCCTGCCTTTTTTTAACCAATGGCAGCCTGCCTGCCTACCTACCGGAGGTTACGTTCTCTGCAAAACTACGATAATGCCCCTACCTCTTTTGTTAATGGTCCAGTGGCAAGCATTGACATCGTTGAGTGGGACCTACCTTGATGTATGTGTTGTATATCCACGCCGTCCATCAGTTTTTTCAGTTTATTTTAGGGTATATTGTACTAAAAATGAAGTAGATCTAAATCTCAAGTGGACCACACCACAGGAAAGAGGAAAGAGTGGTTAATAAAAGGCCACCGTTAAAAAATTTCCAGGGCCACTAAAATGTTTATTCTCCTTCCAACCTTCTGATAAGGTCACACAGAGATGAAAACACAACTATCAGCTCGATCCAAAATTTATGTATACCCTAATAAGTTTTAATGGTGAACATTCAATTCCTAGTGTGTGATCCACTTGAGATTTTTCTGATTTTTCTATACTTTATTTTTGGGACCACACCCTAAAATGATATGAAAAAACTGATGGACGGTATGGATTTTCAATATATATGTCAAGGTGGTCCCCACGGTCAGGGTAACACCCACTGACGTGTTACCCGGGTAACACCTAATCGACTCCGGCGTGGATTGAACGGTGACGGTGAGTCGGTGACCCTGCCACCAGTAAATCGTTGTCGGCAGGCGCTGTGGGGCCCAGTATGTGTTTTATCTACGTCGTCTATCCAGTTTGCCAGTTCATTTTAAGGCATCACTCCAAAAATGAAGTAGATCTAAAACTCAAGTGGACCACACCATAGGATCAAGCTTATATATTTTTTTTATTTTGCCTTCATTCAAGTCTGGACTGTTGATCAAACGGTTAGAAATGCGTACATTTGACCCCAGCAGAGAGTTATCTCTATGCCAGGAGCTGTGTGGGGCAGATGTCCGTGAGAAATCCACTCCGTCCATCTGTTTTGGAAGACCAAGATAGGAAAGGATTCTAAAAATCATGCAGATCCAAAACTCAGGTGGGCCATA
Organism: Liriodendron chinense; assembly: GCA_003013855.2. Taxonomy (NCBI): domain Eukaryota; kingdom Viridiplantae; phylum Streptophyta; class Magnoliopsida; order Magnoliales; family Magnoliaceae; genus Liriodendron; species Liriodendron chinense. The sequence continues at coordinate 20,031 of PVNU02004036.1, read as the reverse complement.
CCACACGAAAGAGTGGGTATTGAACACTTAGGGGTGACAAAAATTTTGCATGAGGAGATATTTTTTCCTACAGTTTAACTGATTGTTAGTAATTCTATGGCATATAAACATCATGGTCAGCTTCAGGGAGGTTTCAATGGTGGACGTTGGTGTTCCCACTGTTTTGTCGGTATGGCCCACCTGAGTTTCGAATTTTCCTATTTTTAAATCCTGTCCTATTTTTTCCTTTAAAAATAGATGCATGTAGTGGATTTGTCAAGGACATCTCTGTAGACCCCACACAGGCCCGGGTATAGAGATATCTCTGTGCCCGGGGTCACAGGCAATCGGCTCCGTGCTTTTGTGGGATGAAATCCACTGCTCGCCAGGTGCACAGAAGTTTCATGCATCGACTTTATATTCTGTTCACGTGGCATGTTTTTAGGATGATCTGAACCGTTCATTCATCGGAAAAACCATACGTGCTCATAGACCGAAAGTAATGATCAGACAATCCTAACCGTGAAGAAATTGGTTACAAAGATCAATGAAATCCTACCCGTTGGTTCACCATTTATCACATGGTTAGAACTGTCCCGTTATTTTGATTTTGATTTATGGCCCATTTAAGAACCCGCATGGTGAATGAACGGTCAGATCAGTACCCTCATGTGACGCGCATGATACATGATGTCGATCTGATCCAGCAGGACGCGATTAGCCGCTAACCCGGGTTTACATAATCCCCTGTAACTGCTAGAAATGTGGGGCCCACCTTTATTTTTTTTTGTTATATCCACTCCATCTATCCATTCGGCAAGATCATTTTAGAACGTGAAATAAAAAATGAGGGAGATTCGAAACTCAAGTGGGCCACACAAAAAGAAACAGCGGGGATTGAACGCCCACCATTAAAACCTTCTTAAGGGCCACTGAAGTTTTGAATCGTATGTATTTTCCCTTCATCCAGGTGGGAATCACGTTATGAACGGGTTGGATTGTATATGAACATCATGGCGGTCCCAGGATGGTTTCAACGGTGGACGTTTACATCCTCAATGTTTCCTTTCTCACTTGAGTTTTGGATGGTGATTGGGTTCATGTCCTCAAATGAAGTGAATATGACGCAAAGTATTATGATGATTTGATAGAGGCTGTCAAGAATAAAGTCGCTTCTAATTCGGTAGCAACCGACGTACTGTGATTCCACGTCCTTTCTGCTTGTCGTTATGCATGGACGAGATTGAAACCGTTCATCAGAAAGCCACTCTAAAAGGATAAAAAGAAAAGAAAAGAAAGGCCAGTAACCTCTTACCATCATTGAGGAAAGGCCCAAGGTTCATGGTTGGTATGGTTCAACCAAATGGTGGCCTCACCCAAGATAGTGGGTACATTACTGTGGAGACCACTTAATGTATGTATCCTATATCCATGTTGTTCATCCATTCCGACTATTCATTTTTAAGCAAAAATGAAGCATATCCGAGTCTTAGTAATGTCGACTATGCCAAAGTAAACAGTAGTGATTGACCGTTGATGGGTCACAAAAGTTTCTGATGAAGCGCATATTTGTTTTCGCCTTTCATGAACGTTTGTATGACCTTGTCAATAGATTGTATGGAAAATAAACATTACTGAACATTACAGTGGACCCTAGGAAGTTTTTAATGGTACATTGTTGGATCACTATTATTTCCTATGTTATGGTCCTAAAATGACAGAGTGGATATGCCACAAACATCATGATGGTTTTACAGACCCTGTCAAGAGTAAAGTCGCTTCCAATTCTGTAGAAATGGACGTACTGTGATTACATGTCACGTACTGTGATTACATGTCATTGTTCTATGGCCTATGTAGACTAGATTGAAACTGTTCATCAGGCAACCACTTAATGTCCACGGAAGAACGACCTGTGGTTGGTATGGTTCAATCAAAGGGAGTGGAGTAGGTGCTGCCTTTACTGTGGGGCCCACTTAATGTATGTATTTTATATCTACGTTGTCCATCCATTTTGATAGATTATTTTAGGGCATGTGCCAAAAATGAAATAAATCCAAGTCTCAAGTGGACTACACTGTAGGAAACATTAGTTATGGACCATTAATGAACTACAAAAGTTTTGGATTAAACTGATATTTGTTTTCTCCATTCATCTAGGTTTGTGTGTCTTTATTAAAAGGTTGGATGACAAATATACATTATGGAGACATTACAATGGGCCTTAGGAAGTTTTTAATGGTATATCTTTCAATCACTGTTATTTCCTGTGTTGTGGTCCTAAAATGACAAAGTGGTTATGCTGCAAACATTACGATGGTTAAACAGAGTCCGTCAAGAGTGAAGTCACTTCCAATTCAGTAGCAATGGACATATTGTGATTCCATGTCATTGTTGCATGGCGTACACGGACAAGACTGAAACCATTTATCAGAAAGACACTAAAATAGAAAAAATTAAAAAGAAAAAGGAAAAAAGAAGAAGCTACCAACCACTTACGTCCATTGAGTAAAGGCCCATGGTTGGTATGGTTCAACCAAAGGAAGTAGATTATGTGCGGACCTAGCCTCACCCAAGACGATGCGATCCTTACCGTGAGACCCTCTTAATGTATTTATTCTGCATCCACATTGTCCATCCATTCCGACAGATCAGTTTAGGGCATGGACTAAAAATTGAAGCAGATTCAAGTCTCAAGTGGACTATACCATGGGAAACAATAGTGATTGACCATTAATGGGCCACAAAAGTTTTGGATGAAGCTGATATTTGTTTTCCCCCCCTCATCAAAGTTTGTGTGACCTTCTCAACAGGTTGGATGGGAAATAAACAAACATTATGGGAACATTACAGTGGGCCCTAGAAGGTTTTTAATGGTACATCTTCCATCACCATTATTTCCTATGCTGTGATCCTAAAATGGAGTGGATATAATGCAAACATCATGTTGGTTTCACAGAGCCCGTCAAAGAGTAAAGTCGCTTCCAATTCGGTAGCAAAAGACGTACTATGATTCTATGTCATTGCTGCATGGCATACATGGACTAGATTGAAACCGTTCACCAGAAAGGCACAAAAAGAGAAAAAAGCCAGCAACCACTTACGTCCACTGAGGAAAGGCCTATGGTTGGTATGGTTCAACCAAAGGGAGTGAATTAGGTGTGGCCTAGACTCACCCAAGATGGTGCGGCCCTTACTGTGTGGCCTACTTAATGTATTTATTTTACATTCATGCTCTCCATCCATTTCGACATATCATTTTAGGGTATGGACTAAAAAATGAAGCAAATCTAAGTCTTCGGCGGACTATACAATAGGAAACCGTAGTGATCGACCATTAATGGGCCATAAAAATTTTGGATCAACCTGAAATTTGTTTTCCCCCTTCATCATGGTTTGTGTGACCTTGTTAACGGGTTGGGTGGAGAATAAACATTGTGGAAACGTTACAATGGACCCTAGGAGGTTTTTAATGGTAAATAGTTCAATCATCATTATTTACTATGTTGCATGTGGTCCTCCTGAGATTTGGATTAACTTCATTTTTAGGCTCATTCCCTATAATGACCTAGCAAAATAAATGGATGACATGGATATACAATACATACATCAAGGTGGGTCCCATAGGAAGGGCCACACTGTCTTAGGTGAGGCAGGGGCCACACATAATCCGCTCCCTCGACCAAAGCAGATTTTGATTTGTGGCCAATCAATAATGGATCTTGCAAAATACTTAGTTCGGATGTTTATTCTCCCACATCGATGGATATGAATAGGAGAGCATGACAACTTCATATGCAGATCAACTCATTATTTTGTGCCAAGTCCGATTTGAGTTGCCCTACTTCAAATAATTTAAGGAGACCTTACCAATTGATGTAGAGCAGGGGCAAATGCATTCTTGGCACAACTGGACCAAAAAAAATCCTGAATAGAAGCAGACGTAGTCTGTTTGATTCAGGCCCAGTCCTAAGTAGGGCATGATGTAACTAGGTTAGGTCGTCCAAATCGAAGAAATTGGCATTTGAAGTTTGGACCATAAATAAGCTGTAACTTTTGATTTAGGCATTGTCATGAAATGCATGACCTATTGATCTTTACGTAGCGGGCTATCCAGGGGATAGGGAGAAATTCCGTTTGTTTTGCGAGAAAAAGCATCCTTCCATTTCAAAATTGCAATTTTAGAAAAAAATTATTATTTTTAGTAATTTTTATTTTTGTGGTATCTTCTTATTTTTAGAGTTTTATGATTTTCAACATTTTAGAATTTGCTTATAATCACGCCAGGAATATTTCGATAAAGTTTGTTTGAACTTTCTATTTTTGACAAATTAGGCTTTAGAAGAGTATTGCTATTTTAAGTTACTAAGAGTTTTGGTATTTTATATAATTTTGAATTAGGGTTTAGGTTTTCTTTATTAGTGGTATAATAAAGAAATATACATATATTATTAATAAAATAACTAATTTTTCTTTTATTTTCTTGTGGACCAAAGAATTTTCCTTGTGAATTTAAGGTTTTAATCACTTAAGGAAGACGATGATCTTTCTCTTACTATTTCATGTCCTTTCATGCATCACCAATCATAAGGGGTCATTTGGCACCGTAGATTTGAGTGCATTTGGAAACCAAAAGTTGTTTGGTAACATTGTTTCATAAGTATGTGGATTCTGAGGTTTTCATATTCAAATACCTTTTTAGCTCATTTTTAAATGGAGAAGAGTCACACTGTAACAAAGGTATTATTAGTCTACTAATCCATCGCACTATAACAAAGGTGTTACTAGGCTACTAATTCATTTTAATGGGGTTTTCCTCCTCAGGAGCAGGTGTAATGACCTGAAAAATTGAAAATCGGGTACCCTTGGTTTACCAGGGTATGGATACACCGATCTCGATTTTTCGGGTGTTAACTTAATAAAATACTTGTCTAGAAATGCCACAGGTGGAAAATTATCCCACGTGTATTCTTACTCATATTTACATTCATTCCATTCACAAATAATCAGAGTAAAACATTTCAATTAGTGGATTATAAGCAAAACAGATGTAACTAAATAAAAAAAATATAGGGCTAACACCTTAGGGGTATAGTTCAAATGCAGTGTAAGCCCATATGAGAATTATATTAATCATAATAGATGCAATAGGAAGGGAAAATACAACTATCAAAAGGGATGAAGCTAAAAGACTACAAGGGCACCCTGAGCGCACCACCATCTGGTTCTATTCCTGGAGCATCTGCATATGTCAAATAGAAGGCGTCAAAACGCCAACATAGTAAAGAAATAACCTCAAGATTATACTCGGGTTATTTAAATTATAAACAAGTTCATATAAGTGTATCAATCTTAAGCATATCATTAAATCAATCAAGTTTGGGGAATAACCACCCACAAATCATACATCATCTTAGGCTAGTTGATTTAATCCATGAATGTCATGATTTCGCACACAATGTATGTTCCGGATATCACATGAGGAACATGAAGTGACACCGACGCCACATCAAGCAACTAAACACCTCCAGAACCTCCAAATGCAAATGAATTGGATCATCTTTCGGCATCCTGACCTTTAACAGTCAGACAATTACTTAGGAGGATCCATGACATGTATGAATGATTAGGTTGTGTTTTATTATATTCATTTTCAACCAGCATATTGGTGAAGCCAGAATACCTTCATTATATCACAAAGTCTAAATGGGACCATCAGACTCCCTGTGATGCGTCGCTAATCATCGTCAGTAACCCCTTGATCCAAGGTTTGAGTTATACACCCATAAAAGCATAATTTGGCCGTAACTCATCAGCCACGCGCAAACCAAGCGGAAGGGCTCATCACCCAAGTATCAAATACGATTAATTTATTTAGAGGTGCGTGCGTTTTACTTGAAATTAACCCAATACACGCCCGGGTCGTTCGAATGGTGCACAGGCACGCAAACATCGGCCAGGGTCATATTTGTCACAAGGGTCGTTCGAATAACAATCTATCACCCCTGTCAATGCTCACTGGTTACTACGGTGAGGCACCACCCCAGCGTAGGCCGACAACTCAGACACGGTGTCCCATACCACCATGCATGACTTATAAGACTTGGTGGATCGAGTCGCAGTACGGTTTTAAGTAGATTATTTACAATGAAAATGACAATATTTTAGATTCCATAAAGTGTGATTTAACATTCAAACATAAAAATGATTAACTCTGAATGGAACTTATTCAGTGGACACAAGTGAACGACGACAAACCAATAATGGCCACTATCGGTCTACCGTGTCCCGCTTGGTCGATCGATGTAACGACCCGAGATTTTCGACTCTCGTGTATAACAGGACGACCGAATTCCCAAGTAAATCATGGACTAATTGATTTATTAAATAATGAAATATAGCATTCAAGCACAATGACGGAAACAAATGTTCATCTTATTCTATCAAACTTACTACTTCATCATCAATGTTTAAATAAGAGAACCAACCAATATCCATACTGATTAATTAAAATACAAAATCATGTTTTCTCTTAAAGACTTATTACAATTCCATAAATGTATCAACTACTCAAAAGAAATATTTAATAAATGATAACATCAACTAAGTTTCTCTAACATCGTCATCCGCCATGTGATCGTACGAACCATCAAACGTTTTTCCTTAAAAATCGGGTTCAATACCTGGATCTTTACCTGCATCATCTAAATTGTGTTTGGGATAGCGTTAAACGCTATCATAGTGGGGAATATTTCCTCCAAGACAATCAAGAATAATAATAACGGTACAGAGTAAACGCAAGCAGGATATTATCATTTAATTAAATCAAAACAACCAACTAAAAATCTTTTTTAATGCGATGCATTGAATGCATGCTCTGGCTAAGGCACCCTGGCTAGAATCATAATACATGAAGTGGGAGATTCCCTGTTACGACTTCATGCTAGCCACTAGTCACCAGAGGTTCCTGGGACGCACAAGCCCATAGTTTTGCCCGACCACGTGAGAAACGGGACGCTCATAGCCCAAATCTACACGTGACAGTGTACGGGAGAAGTAGGACGCTCTAGCCTATTCTCAATTTCGTACACCCACATGGAACCAAGTGAATGCATGACTTTAGTTTCACCTTTATTTAAGTGTTTTCGCATACAACCGATTTAAATAAAACTCAATGGTCACTATGGGGAGTCCCAAGCAACCCAGCATATGCCGACAGCACAGGATTAGTGTCCATAGCATCAAACCCCGCTCATGAGAATTTGTATACCATTAGTGTCCACTCATTGTCCCGTTTTATGATTTCATCATGTCCCAAAAAGCCAATGTTGTACATCATGATCAAATTCATTAAAATACCCATGTACTGTAAATGGATCAAATCAAGCATCATGTACATGTAAGGATCCATTAACAAACAATCACTTCATTCTCTCAGTTAAGTCAATATATATTCTTCCATCATGGACACCTCTCACGGGTTCCATCTCTCTACATCGAATAATTTTACCAACTTAAGGACAAAGAGTATACAATAATGGGATGTCCGTATAATGATCTTATACACATATTTCATATCACAATATGAAAACCAATGTTACTTGCAATACATGGACTAAGAAAATAAGGGCATAGATTTCACAAAAATAAATAACACAAATACACATGCTTCTTAGTCAAAAATCTAAAAAAAAGGAATTACATCACCATATAATGATATTCATTACAAATCTCACATCAAACTTCATGTTATATGGATAAGTAATTCAAAACAAAACAACTTCACATACCACGAAAGAAAACTTATGATAATTGTGATATTATTAATGAAAGGCTTGAAGGAAAATCCTCACCTTAGGATGGACTTAGAAGAAGATGGTTGTAGAAGATCCTAGCCGCTGGAAAAATATGAGAAATAACTTTCTTCTCTCTCTCTCTCTCTCTCTCTCTCTCTAGGGCATGGAGGCTAGGGTTAGGAGAAGGATTTGGATGTGCGTAGTAGAAATATGGAGAGGGATGTGCACGCGAGGTCTTGTGTAACAACTTCTTGAGGTGGATTTCTCAAATCTCAATATTCAGGTGATCTATGATCAATTTCAATCCATTCATCTTATCAAGTTCGAAGAGTAGAGTCAGAATACGTAAATTTCTTGATGATCCACATTCTAGATTGGCCGATCCTTGAAAATGGCCTAACGGGTGCTAAAATGGGCTTGATCTCAATTAACAGTTTACGCTTGATGATCAGGGCCCAAATTTTAGAAAAATATGTAGTCATGATAGGCAAACAATTGTACAAAGTTTAGTGGTTGATTGATGGTGAGAAATGCCTAGATCTGAAATTTCAACTTTTGGCGGAAAAGGAAGGGGCTGGCTTTGTGGTTCAACGGTGTAGGATTATAGATCGGGGTCCAAATTTTGTGTAAACTCGTAGTCATATGAGTATAATAAGTGGTCCAAATTTGAGAAGCGATTGATGGTGAGAAGTGGGTAAATTGAAAGGTTCAGATTTAAAAAGAGTTGGTAACTCGTTAATTTTTAAAACGGGATAACTTCGCGCATAAGAAAGATGCTTATCAAGGTGGGGCACTCAAATCACACTATTGGTCCATGATAAAGACGATCAAAGTCACTCATTTGAAGAGAAATATTCGACTACGACTAACCATCTACTTTCCTCACTCGATGGACATGAAAATCAAGGGTTAAGGTGCTAATTTGACAATTAGACCACTTCTACTATTATTTAAGGGCTGAAATTTGACGTGTATGATTAATATGTGGCCAAAAGCTTAAATCCAGGGTTTTGCGTGAAAGTGATCGTCAGAAACTATAATACTTAAAAATGGCATGTTAACTTAAGTTTAACTAATGGCATTTTCGTAATTATCTGAAAAGTGCGTGATTTTTGAAATCTGATATTTCTACGATGTTTATGGGATCATTTTAAACAACTTTTGTAAAGGGTCCCCTATCTGATCTCCTACGGATGTCTCGCTATTTGCAAATCAATGGTAAATGTACGATAATTAATAAAAAATAAATTAAAAATGAATTTTTAAAAATTTTCAAATAAATCTCAAAAATCTGGGGCGTTACAAACCACCCCCCTTAAAAACAAAATTCGTCCCCGAAGTTTTCTAAGCATCGTCGATAAAAGATTGAGGGCAATTTCACTTCATGACTTCTCGCCTAACTTTCTGAACTATTCCGGGTCAGACGCGATCACAATCCACCCCCCTTAAAAATTAATCCGTACTCGACATCGATTTTTACAAGCTCCCCCAAATTTCTTTCCTATCATGCTTCTACTGCGCACTCTGATTCCCAGATGGTTCTGAATATATTGATTGGTCTCTCAAATCATTCAATCATCTAGCGCCCTAATATTTCTCAAGTTTGGATGGGTGCTCTTATAGTCAAGGATCTAAGACGATTAGGGTTAGATAATTATCAAGGATGTCTAATCGCTAACGAAATGACTGATCAAGAGTTTAGAGGATAGATTTGAGTTTGATTAGGTTGGCTTGATCGGATGGTCACTTAAATGAGTGGATAAACAAGCGGATAATAAAGTGAATGAGATATCATCGACAGTTCTTTAATAGCTGAAAGTGCGACAGAAAGGTGAGGTTAGGGATACTGTATTTTAACTCTTTATAGGGTCTAAGTAGCTAAACTTTTACGTCCTAGGGTCGTCTATACATCGATTTTATTTTAGTCATCCAAAGAAAACAATCACACACATTTCAAGAGAATGCACAAAAGTCGTCCAGTTAGAACAAGGATGCAATTTGTATTGTGTCAACATCACGGGTGAACAGTTCAAGTAGATTCGGATTCGATACTTAGATCTTCTACTCGCATTTGAGCATTGAGTTCATTAGTATCCATTCGAAATTCCAAGTGTCAACCCTCGGGATTTGAACGAGGATCCAATCCTTTACACAATATATTAGGTACGGTTCTACCATCCCGTATGGCTGATTTAGTTTAACATTATGGGGACTTTCATGTATTCTCCAACAAAGAAAACATCAACAAAAATCACATAAATTAAAATCCAACAATACAAAACATTAAAACCTTATGAGATCCTATTTACTCTCATCGTTAGACATGGTCGAAGATCTATGTGAAGGGTTGGTAAATGGCATTTATGGTACGATAATCTACCTAAAGTAACATAGTTGGGCCTAAAATTCGTAGGGATGTATGAGAATATGTTAGGAAATACTTCTAAGGGTGCCATCTTACGATAACTAAGCCTAAACAAAGGGTTTAGAGGTTTTCAAATCTAAGGAACTAGGATAGTGTCGAATCTGGAACACAGGACTTATAAGCGCTCTTAGAATTTTATCTCTTAAACTGAATGTGCTTTTTGCCTGAAATTTGGAGGGTAATCTGAAGGTTAGGTGAAGAATCACTCAAATTTTTCTCAGAATAAAATTCCTATGGTAAGAAATGATTCTGACATCTAAAAGTCTGAAAAACGTAACAGTCAAGCAGTTTCCAACGCAAGATTTTCTCTACCAACAGAATTTTCACGATTTATCTAAATGTCGGATTGATTTGAAATTTTATGAAAGTGTTGGGTAATAAGTTATAAATATGTATAAAAATTTTCAAAAATTTATCAATTCTGAAAATATAATTATTAGTGGTGACATTGCCAAAGGGTCAGGAAATTTGTCCTAACAAAAACAATTCAAAATAAAATAGTTATCCTTAAAATTTGAGGGAGATAAATCCCATGACTCAGCGTAACGCTGATCTAAATATGAGAAAATGATGAGAGCTCCAAAAATTCTAGAAAAAATGAGAATTCACATTCCAAAATTCCTAAAATTTCATATTTTTACGTTCATCGGCTATCCTAATGATTTTAAGGGGCCTATGTTTGAGTCTCTATATTCATAACATCTCATGCATCCAATGGGGGATGAACCTAGGTGTTTTTGTTTCTATTTCATGGGAACCTAAGCCCTAAGGGATATTTATTATGAAAATGGTTGCGCTTCTCACCCAGAGGTCCCGATTGTGCTCTGATACCAACTGTAACGACCCGAGATTTTCGACTCTCGTGTATAACATGACGACCGAATTCCCAAGTAAATCATGGACTAATTGATTTATTAAATAATGAGATATAGCATTCAAGCACAATGGCGGAAACAAATGTTCATCTTATTCTATCAAACTTACTACTTCATCATTAATGTTTAAATAAGAGAACCAACCAATATCCATACTGATTAATTAAAATACAAAATCATGTCTTCTCTTGAAGACTTATTACAATTCCATAAATGTATCAACTACTCAAAAGAAATATTTAATAAATGATAATACCAACTAAGTTTCTCTAACATCGTCATCCGCCATGTGATCGTAGGAACCATCGAACGTTTTTCCTTAAAAATCGGGTTCAATACCTGGATCTTTGTCTGCATCATCTAAATTGTGTTTGGGATAGCGTTAAACGCTATTATAGTGGGGAATATTTCCTCCAAGACAATCAAGAATAATAATAACGGTACAGAGTAACCGCAAGCAGGATATTATCATTTAATCAAATCAAAACAATCAACTAAAAATCTTTTTTAATGCGATGCATGGAATGCATGCTCTGGCTAAGGCACCCTGGCTAGAATCACAATACATGAAGTGGGAGACTCCCTGTTACGACTTCATGCTAGCCACTAGTCACTAGAGGTTCCTGGGACGTACAAGCCCATAGTTTTGCCCGACCACGTGAGAAACGGGACGCTCATAGCCCAAATCTACACGTGACAGTGTACGGGAGAAGTAGGACGCTCTAGCCTATTCTCAATTCCGTACACCCACATGGAGCCAAGTGAATGCATGACTTTAGTTTCACCTTTATTTAAGTGTTTTCGCATACAATCGATTTAAATAAAACTCAATGGTCACTATGGGGAGTCCCAAGCAACCCAGCATAGGCCGACAGCACAGGATTAGTGTCCATAGCACCAAACCCCGCTCATGAGAATTTATATGCCATTAGTGTCCACTCATTGTCCTGTTTTATGATTTCATCATGTCCCAAAAAGCCAATGTTGTACATCATGATCAAATTCATTAAAATACCCATGTACTGTAAATGGATCAAATCAAGCATCATGTACATGTAAGGATCCATTAACAAACAATCACTTCATTCTCTCAGTTAAGTCAATATATATTCTTCCATCATGGACACCTCTCACGGGTTCCATCTCTCTACATCGAATAACTTTACCAACTTAAGGACAAAGAGTATACAATAATGGGATGTCCATATAATGATCTTATACACATATTTCATATCACAATATGAAAACCAATGTTATTTGGAATACATGGATTAAGAAAATAAGGACATAGATTTCACAAAAATAAATAACACAAATACACATGCTTCTTAGTAAAAAATCTAAAAAAAAAGGAATTACATCACCATATAATGATATTCATTACAAATCTCACATCAAACTTCATGTTATATGGATAAGTAATTCAAAACAAAACAACTTCACATGCCACGAAAGAAAACTTATGATAATTGTGATATTATTAATGAAATGCTTGAAGGAAAATCATCACCTTAGGATGGACTTAGAAGAAGAGGGTTGTAGAAGATCCTAGCCGCTGGAAAAATATGAGAAAGAACTCTCTTCTCTCTCTCTCTCTCTCTCTCTCTCTCTAGGGCATGGAGGCTAGGGTTAGGAGAAGGATTTGGATGTGCATAGTAGAAATATGGAGAGGGATGTGCACGCGAGGTCTTGTGTAACAACTTCTTGAGGTGGATTTCTCAAATATCAATATTCGGGTGATCTATGATTAATTTCAATCCGTTCATCTTATCAAGCTCGAAGAGTAGAGTCAGAATACGTAAATTTCTTGATGATCCACATTCTAGATTGGCCGATCCTTGAAAATGGCCTAACGGGTGCTAAAATGGGCTTGATCTCAATTAACAGTTTACGCTTGATGATCAGGGCCCAAATTTTAGAAAAATATGTAGTCATGATAGGCAAACAATTATACAAAGTTTAGTGATTGATTGATGGTGAGAAATGCCTAGATCTGAAATTTCAACTTTTGGCGGAAAAGGAAGGGGCTGGCTTTGTGGTTCAACGGTGTAGGATTATAGATCGGGGTCCAAATTTTGTGTAAACTCGTAGTCATATGAGTATAATAAGTGGTCCAAATTTGAAAAGCGATTGATGGTGAGAAGTGGGTAAATTGAAAGGTTCAGATTTAAAAAGAGTTGGTAACTCGTTAATTTCTAAAACGGGATAACTTCGCGCATAAGAAAGATGCTTATCAAGGTGGGGCACTCAAATCACACTATTGGTCCATGATAAAGACGATCCAAGTCACTCATTTGAAGAGAAATATTCGACTACGACTAACCATCTACTTTCCTCACTCGATGGACATGAAAATCAAGGGTTAAGGTGCTAATTTGACAATTAGACCACTTCTACTATTATTTAAGGGCTGAAATTTGACGTGTATGATTAATATGTGGCCAAAAGCTTAAATCCAGGGTTTTGCGTGAAAGTGATCGTCAGAAACTATAATACTTAAAAATGGCATGTTAACTTAAGTTTAACTAATGGCATTTTCGTAATTATCTGAAAAGTGTGTGATTTTTGAAATCTGATATTTCTACGATGTTTATGGGATCATTTTAAACAACTTTTGTAAAGGGTCCCCTATCTGATCTCCTACGGATGTCCCGCTATTTGCAAATCAATGGTAAATGTACGATAATTAATAAAAAATAAATTAAAAATGAATTTTTAAAAATTTTCAAATAAATCTCAAAAATCTAGGGCGTTACAATCGATGGCAGGTAGTTCACTAGATCAAACGGTTGTCAAAGCTTAATCCAAAGCAACACTTAACTTTTAATAATAACAATTTAGGTTGTTAAATACCTAATCATAAAAATACTCAAGCATCTGGCCTGATCGATCTAACGGAACCAGATGACACAGGCGTCACATACATCCACAACATAGATATATTACAATATTGTAAATTCATATCATTCAGGCATTTCATCGAGCATGTTATACACACATCAACAATTAACATATAAACTCAAGCAATCCTTAACTAAAATTTGTCGAGAAGAAGCTTGAGGGTAGATCTTCACCTTATAGTCGAAGTTCCTTAATTCAGAGGTGGCCCTATCGATTCGGATGTAGCCCTACTACTGAAAATTTGGAGAAAACCTCAAATACCTATGATTAAACACAAATCTAACGTCGTAAGTTAGAATTTTATGTTAATCAACTTCTAATTAGGGTTTAGGGTTTAGATACCTTCGATTTGGAAAAACCTCAAATTGATTCAACGAATTGGGGCTCGAATTCGACACACCGCTGGAATCCTAATGGAGTTGAGCTCGGTTACGGCTCCCGCAATAGCGTGCGCCCCCTCCCCTCCCCCAAACGACCAATAAAGGTCCAAGACCTAGCATGAACAAACCCTAGGGCTAAGGTTTGCTAGAAATGACGGAAACAGAAGGGGATTCCCAACCCTAATGGCCCCAAGTCACAAGGAAGTTGGGGAAATTCCCCCAAACAAGGTTAGAGACTTCATACCTAGCCAAGGGTGAAGGATTCGGCCCGAAATCGATAGATCTTGATCGGAGAAGTTGCGAGAATGAACGGAGGTCGGTGAAAACTCAGAAATCTGAGATTTCCATTGACTTAGAGGAGGATTTGAGGAAGAAAAGAGGTTGAGAGGATAGGAGGAGGGTTATAAGGGTTTATGAGGGTTTATGGTTGCCTATGGTAGAAAAGAGAAGAAAGAAATGAGAGAGAGAGAGAGAAGTTCGAATGGGTTTTAAAACCCCTTTTTTAAAAATAAAACTCGTCAGGTTCGGTGCGTCGAAGCCCAAAAACTTTGAAAAATCATGTTCGGACAGAGTATTTCGGTGTGGGCCGAAGGCCTCTGGGCATACCTTCGGTGCACCGAAACCACTATTTCAAACCCTCACTTTGGTACGATCTCGCTGGTTAATTCGCGACCAAAGGGTCCCTTCAGTGCCACGAAGGTCACCTTCGGTGTGCCAAAGACTGATGTTCAGAAATTTTTCTGTCTGCCCAGTTTTTCTAAAATTGTATAGTTCCACTGACCCCCTGAATAGTGTCTGCTTATTTACATGAAATAACATTTAAAGTAAATGTTATGTTTATTTTTATATTTCTATTTACTTTAAGTTATTTAATGTAAATAAGGAAGCACCCCTCATTTGGAGTCAATAAAAAATACTAGAAAATAAAATTCTTAATAATAAAGATTTTAATTTTCCACTTCTAATACAAATCGCGACTTTTTGACATTTCCAAAAAGTAGTGCCTTTTAAAAGAGAGGGTTTTTACCAAATCTAAACCGTTTAAAAATTTTGAAATACCAACATTAGATTAAAATACTAAAGACCGGTAAAATATTCATAATGGTTATGTCGATTTATGAGTAGATTAGTAATTCAGACTTTTACTTAGACTTTACAGACAAAACGACATACCCGAGTTGAACTGGTCGTCGAAAAGCTCTTCCGAACTATAAGATTCTCCACTCTTAAGCTAATTCATTCCCCTCCTTGGGCAAAATCACACATTTTGGTCCCAAATAAGTGTGAACTCACGTGCGGGCACACACTATAATCGACAATTCAAAGGTAACGCGCAAGGACTTTCGATTCCCAAGTCAGCAAAAATCTGAGGCGTTACAGAAGGGGAGAGACTGTAGCCCAGGGATCATCGGGCGCTCGACTAGATTGGGTCGGGCAATCGAAACTACCCCAGATGAGGCAGTTGGTTGTTGGACTATTTCAGACCAGTTCGGGCGACCGACATATTGGTGATCAGGCGAAGAGGAGTTCGGGTAACTGTAACTTGGAAGCTTTTCTCAGTTTTCTCACTAGACGGTTTGGACCATTATTGGGCACTCGACAATGTCATTGTCGGGCGACCAATGACCGCGCGGACTGCATTACACAGTTTCCTATTCTGGCTCTAATTCTCTCATAGTGCTATATATGAACTTGCTAATCGGGATTAGGGCAATAGTGACTTCACGTCCAGAGAGAGAGAGAGAGAGAGAGAGAGAGAGAGAGGAAAATCGAAGAGAGAAGAAGCCGGGCTCATGACGATTCATCCACAACGCCGGTGTGTTCCAAGCCCCTTCAAAGTCCTCAAATCGGTGAGATCTCTCCATTATTCATTCTCTTTAGTTGTAATCCGCATTAAGGTGAAGAAAACCAAATTTTATAAGTTCGTGATCATTATGTAACATTCATTACATAGTGGATTGTTTATCTGGACGAGGTCTCGTGGGTTTTACCTTTATTAGAGGGTTTTTTATGTAAAAACTCTTGTGTGTCGTGTGATGATTGCTTGTATATTTTTTCCGCATTATTATATCCCATAATTCAGTTTGGTTGGGGTATAATATCTTGAAGTTTATGCATCTACTCCAACACATTTAACATGTGTTATATTGGTGATACTCCAAAACAATCAAATTATTAGTTACATCACTACAATTATATCAATAGAATGATATGGAGAGTCCAAAGATTGGTCATGTAAATTGGCCATTAAAAAATGCTAGCGAGCCACCTTGTGATCTATGCTTATGGCCCACCATATCTATTTTAGCCAAAAGGGGCTTATTACAATCCTTCATTCAAATATCACAAATGTACACTAATTGGGTATATTAAAGTTTAGTAATCAAATTCAAATTCCTATAAATATGTTAGGGAATTTCATTCCATTGCTACTTTTGGATTCTAATTATAAGAATACAACTGAAGATTAGAATCACCTTGATTTGTGATTTAAAATCCAATGCATTCCAAATACAAGTACCAAAACGGGTCTTAAAAGATCATGGTATTGTTGCGAGAAGGATTCTTTCTTGACCACACATAATAATATTAGAAATGAGAAGAAAAAACATGCAAACCACAATACAGAAATTTATGTGTTTCCCTTTCAATACATTATTCACATTGACCCACCATGCTCAAAGGTAAAAAAAAAAGAAACAACTCTCAATATAATAATAACTCTCCCTCACTACAAATATATTACCCTAAATGAACCAGGGTTTAAGAAAACTCCATTTAAAATTACAAAATAACCCTCCGGGCTGGGCCTACACCCTTGAAACCCCAACCCATGAATGAGCTCTGCCGAGCTCAACCTATGAAAGTGCTGGCTGGATTTGTAGTATGTATCTGATGATAAGGCTTTACATATTTTAAGAGGTTACACAAAAAATAAACCCATTATGGTTTCTTGCAACTTAGGGCCTGGACCACCCTTGTAGTGGGCCCAAAAAATATATTAGATGAAAGTAGCTATGGCCGTTGACTTCATCCGCCTCATCTACATATGATTAAATTAATTAGATATGCAAAATAAACATGTTTAATGAATAAAATCTTACTCTAGCATACTACTGTCCTTCATACTACGTAGCATTAATCTTAAAAAAAGAGAACAATCTCTCAAGGGACACATGCCAGGTGGACATGCAAATCACGTACCCACATTCAGGACCCTACATGGATGGTTTTATCTGCTTCTTTTAAAATAATCCTATGCATCTGATATGTGGCCACTAAAGCAACGGTGTAAAATAAAAACAGTTAAAAAGTCAAGCCTTAGAGAGATGAACTGTATAAAAAGCAATGGATAGGATTATCTCAGTTTTAAAGCACAACCCACGTATGAGTAAAAAGCAGATAGCCTACTGAGTACGCTATTGTGGACTGAGTAAACTCCGTGGGCCCACCATGATGTTTTTGTTTTATCCACACCGTCCATCAGTTTTACCAGCTCATTTTCGTGCATGAAACAAAATTGAATGATATCCATAGCTCAAGTGGACCACACAATAGGAAAAGTTGTGAATTGCACGCTTACCGTTGAAAATTTCTTAGGGGCAATAGAAATTTTGAATCAAGCTGATATTTGTGTTTTCCCTTCATCCATGTCTGTGTGACCTTATGAACAGGTTGGATGACAAATAAACATCACTGTGAGCCCTAGGAGCGTTTCAATGGTGTACGTTTGTCCCCAATGTTTCCTGTGGTGTGGTCCAATTGAGCCTTGTATATGCTTCAATTTTGGGATCAGGCCTAAAAGGAGCTAGGAAAACGGATGAATGGTGTGGATAAGACACATACATCCACAGGGGGCCCACAGACTTTACTCAGGTACGAAATCCCCTTCCATATGAGTAGACCAGATGGATACAACACCCTGCTGTATAGTTAGTCCAGCTCTACCGAATCGCCGGTCGTCAAACATGGTGGGCCCAAAAATTAATTAGTTGTTAGTTGGTTGACCAAACATAAACCAATCATGTGGGCCCGAAAATAATCTGGTGGGCCATTGCATATGAAGCGGAGCTGACCCAATGCTATGTTGGTTATGGACGCGGATTGCCTGCGAAAGGAATCTAGGTGGGGCCCACCGTAATTTTTGTGAGAAATCTACGCCGTCCAACCATTTTGTGAGATCATTTTAGTCGTTGAGAGAAAAAATGAACGGGATCCAAGACTCAAGTGGGCCGCACGACAGGAAAACATGGGTTGGTAAATGCCCTACCATTGAAACCTCCTTGGGCCCACCGTGATGTTTATATAGGATCCATACCGTTCATAGGGTCATTCCTACTGGGATGAACTGAAAACATAAAAATCATCCTGATCCAAAACTTCTGTAGCCCCACATATGTTTCAACAGTGTACGTTCAATCCTATGTTGTGCAGCCCACTTGAGTTTTGGATTTACATCATTTTTGGGCGCATGTCCTAACATGATCCGGAAAAACGGATGGACGGGTTGGATTTCCCACAAACATCACGGTGGGCCCCACCTAGCTTCGGCCGGTTGCAGGAAGTTCCTGGGAAAGGCTTTCAGAAGCAATCCGCGTCCCATCGAATGCAGTGGACCGTAGATGAACGGCCAGGATCCCGTACATCTGTTTCTGTGACGACAGCTCCCATTGGCCACTGAAAAAGGGCGAACCTGGACCTATCATCTTTAGCTTTGTTTCCTACCTAGAAATGGGAAGTTACTTTTCTCCTTTTGTCATGGGGGCGTGCTACAATGGTATACGGCTGATGTGGGCCCACGTGATTCAAACATGACATCTGTCCCGTCCATCTCACGGGGCAGGGCATGCTACCTCCGTTTTCCAATATTCATCCTGATTCATGAGTCAGGTGGGACACGCCATAGAAAACAATTTGATAGTAGACTCTTACCCTTGATTTACGTGGGGTCCCACTGTGTTGTTTGAATCCAGGCCATTCAGATCCTTCATCTATCATGGATGAAGCTGCAGACCAAAAACCCAGGTCAGTTCGCAATCTTGGATCGATCTGATTTTCAGTAAATCTGTGTAAGATGGTGTCACGCATCTGATGGACGGGTTGGATGTTCCAAATACGTCATCTGGACCCCACATCTTCTTAAAGAGAGCACTTCTTTGTTATTAACCATCCATTTTCAAGACCACTGATCATAAAACAATTACTGGCCCAACCATCCTATTTATTTCTACTTCCATAGTGGGGCCTACCAAATGGATGATCTGAATTCGTTCAAGGTGGGCCCCACAATGATCAAACAATCACTGCCCCCACAATCCATTTTAAGACTACTGATCAAACAATAACAGCCCCCAACCATCCCATTTCTTTCTACTTCCAGAGTAGGAGCCTGCGAAATGGATGATCAGGATTCGCCGACAGTGGGCCCCACATGACCAATCAGTTCAAGGTATTTTGGCCATTTAACTGAAAAGAGGTAGTAAAGAAAAGAACACCTCATGATGCCTTGGGACACAATAAGGACCCCTTTGTTTCTAAAGTTGTCATGAGCTATGTTTCTTCAGTCCTTTGTTTCACACCATTTTTCACCTTTCTTTCTCTCTCTCTCTCTCCCTCTCTCTCCTATCCTTTGTTTCACACCAATTCATTCATCCTTCTCTCTCTCTCTCTCGCTC